>VZRE01000819.1:34318-360853 GCA_013396775.1 Cephalopterus ornatus
TTTTTCTACAGGCAGGGGACTGTGACTATTCTCAAGGGGAGAACTTTGCACCAAAGCAGGAGTGACACTTTCCAGTAAAAAAAGAATTATTATGCAGATTGGGATTTGGAAAGCTCAAGATATTAAGTGCAGAACAGCTGCTGCACAGACAGGTCTTCAGAGCTGATGCTCCACACGTGGTTTTGCTTTTGATGGGAAGCACAAAAAAGGCAGAAACGCTTCAGCTGTTTATAGCTCAAGCCCAACCTGTGCGTGTCCCCTCCGACTGACCTCAGCTGTGACATGGACTGTTCTCAAACGGTGACAGTCACTCAGGAGTGACACCCAGAGCTGTTCGTGCCCTTGATCCGAATTCACATAATTTTGCATTTGCTTCCAAAAAATAATTCCAGATTAAGGTTCAAAGTGCCAATCAAAAGCTAAGAAAAAAACCTCTGATTTGCGCAACTCAAATTCCACTCCTCACTTGTACAATTGTGATGCAATTACTAAAATATTGGATTACTCCCCCTGCGCTCCAAAACCTTGGTTCTAAGCACCCACAAACGATGACTTCCATACATTAAAAGCTAATGACCAGTCCAGTTCCTTATGTCCACATACACTGGATAAATAAAACAATTACTTTCTTATTTTTTTCCCCCCAGTGCTGCCCTTAGTATTCTTTACAAACAAGGATCTGTCTCTGGTCCATTAACGTGCCATGAGCTGTGGCATCTTGAATGAGAGTTCGGCACGAAACGTTCCTGCAGTCTGACAGCCAGAGGATGCCAACCAAGGGAGGAACAACAGATTCACAGCCCTGCCTGGAGAAAGACAAATGCTTAAACTTTGGTCTTCAATACAATTAATTTCTTAAAAAAGGAACTCTCTGCATGCTTTCTAAGGAGCGGAACTGTGTCAGCCAAATGAACTGTTTTCCACCTGAAGGCAGAACTTGGAGCTGATGGCATTTGTGACATTGTGACAACTGGTCATTTATCATAAGTGGTAAATCTCACAATACCCAACTCAGCCCTTTACACTTGTGTGATTTTTAACTCCCGTGTACCAACAGAGAGAGTCGCTACCAGTGGAAGAGGCCTAATGCTCTGTGTAGCCAGTTGCTCCTCATAAGTAACTGCTCTGTGTGATACCTAAAGTAAATTCATCTTGGGAGAGGGAGAAGGGCCTGAAATTATTTTGGCAAATAAATCCAAAACAAGCCAACATGAAAAACCCAAATAAACAGCAGCGTAATTCATTACATAAAGTTAGTAAATACGCTCCCACACATATGGGGAAAAATGAACATATGATCAAACTAATAGGATTATGCAAAAGAAGCTTCTAATAATAGGTCCACAATTAATCTTTTTTAGTCTTGGGGCTTGCCTATAATCATTCTTCATGTGCATAATGTAATTTGGGCAAAAACTAATTCTGTGCAAAGGACATGTCTTACAACAAACCAATTCTGAGGACTATTTTTCCTAATCTAGTTATGGCTCGGCAGATGGTACAGAGTCCAGTCCTGAGCAATACTTAGCTTTGTTCCACACTTTCTTTACTGATAAATAAAAAAAGGGGGGAGGGGGAAGCTATTATTGGGACCATCAAAATGGCATTCCCTTGGAACACTTAAACAGATGAAACAGAACTGTGGAGAATTTTGCAGAAAACCTTATGACATCTAAAAGTTATCATGATAATTACTTTGCTGTAATTAGTCTTACAAGATTCCTTGCTGTACTTCTGACCTATTTTCTTTTCCAGGGGTTATTGTGGGTTTTTTTTTTTTAAATATATGCTTTACTATTGAATCAAATAGCAACTGTGGCATGAAACACAGTATCTGGTATTTTTATGCACGCACACTTGTGCCTGTGTTTCCATATAAAGCAACGAATGTTTTATTATAAAGTTTTCCTAAGTGTAAGAAATAGACATCAGAATATCCTAAGGTTTTATTTTGCCTTACAAGTTTCACGAAAGAATGAAGATTTAGACATGGGCAAATAGGTTAAACTCTACAGAAGTTTGACTCACCCTACAGTATTTTTCAGTTAGGGAGAAAAGTACATTTTTCAGCCCCTAAAACTAATTCAAATCTTCACACAGTACTAAGAAAACATTCAGGAAGGTGGTTCCTTTTCTTTCCCCAAGTTATTTAGCATAGTTATTTAATTAAGAAATGCCACTGCTGGAAGTCGAGCCATTCTCTAGCATATATTCATTTTCTAGCTCCCGAAAATGCAATATACTGCAGGTGATACCTAAGGCCAATATTCTCTTTGTGTTCTCATAAGTAAAATCGTGGCCTTTCAATTATGAACCACACATGAAAAACAGTTGGCCTCCATCAGATATTAAAAAGCCCTTCAGCACTGTAACATACCAACCTCCCAAACCCAAGCCTTGCTCCTCATTCCTGATCTGAGTACAGAAGAAAATGCACCAGTTTGTTCTGTTCCAATGGGCTTCATTTTTTTTAAGTGTATGCTGTTAGACCAGCCCCCTGCAGATTCCACATTCACTTGTTATCAATGTAGATAAAAAGCAGACAAATATGGCTTTGCAAAAAAAAAAAAAAAAAACACAAACCCACAACCAATACAGGCTAATTAAAAGTTAATATCTATGCTACAGGCTTCCAAGCTCTTACTAATATTAGGAATGAGAGGAAACTAAGTTTAACATTGTAAATGGAGAGAACAAAAGATGGAAGGAAATAATATATTCTGTGCAAAATCACTGAGGTTGCTCTAAGCACAGTTTAAATGATGATGTGAAGAGATGGGTTCCTTCGTATTGATTTCTTTCTTTTAATTTGTATTACTGCTACTACTACTACAAGCTTCAACTGTAGTGTTGGGGGATATGAATTAAGATTAATAAACCCAGGGATCTGTCTGGCTAACACAGGAAAAGTCCAAGGCTGCTGTAGAGCAGCAAACCCAAACTTTGGTGGAAAGAGAACTCAGCTCTCTACACAACCTGACTGAAAGCTAAAACTCGTAGTAAATGCATGTAACCATTGATCAAAATTGTGTATAGAAACTATCCCAAGGGACAGCAAAAAGCAGGAATAATCACCTCCACTGCAGGGAGGTGGCAAAAAATGCAAGATGCTCCAGAGCTACCAGACTTTAAAAAGGAAAAAAAATACCAACCAGAAGAAACTGAAGAGCACTTTGAAAAATGAAGGGTGTAAGTAGCATTCTTGAGGGTAACAGGGTAGTTTAACAACTGTTTCTCATGTGGCAGAATGAAAAGAAACTATCCTTCCTATAGCACAGCACACACAAATCCATGACAAAAGAGGAGTCAGCAGCAATACCAGATAATGATTCATATTTCACCATAGCAATAAAATAGTAATACTGCCATTACAATTAAAAAAAAAAAATGTAGTCAAGGGGAAACTGCCTGGTAACCCCAAAGTCAGCGCACATGGAGCTTCCAAGGCATCATTTAAAGGAGAGCTCTGCCTGTTCCATACACATGTGCATAATCTGACCTCAGGACAATGGACAGACGTGGTTCAACAGCATCTCTGTTTCACCACTTATTCCTTCATTTCTCCACTATTCTTTTTAGATTTATAGACATGTCATTGCCCTTCCAGACTGTTATCTGCTTGCACAGTCTGGTAAAGCAAAATCAGACAGAAGTTCTCCAAATTTAATAAGAATGTTGATAATGTGTCACAAGCTTCAGTGACTCTGGGGATTGGATGTATTTAGAAATGCTATGTAATCTTCAATGTTCTGCAAGTAACCATGGTTTGGGATTAAAATATATAAAAACTTGTCAAGATTCTAGTATTCTTAATATGTGACATCTCACTTAGATAAAAGATTCATTAACCTCAAAATGCTATTGTTTTTCTATAGCAGCAGTATAACATGCAAGGTTGAGTCGGTGCTTGCTTTATAAACAGATTTTCAGGGTCATTGGCTGAACAAATTCACATCTCAGCAGCCTAAAATTTAGTACAACAAGATACAGAAAAACACTGAAATTCATCGAACAGCTTTGCATACTGCAACCTCACAAAACATGACTGTAACCTGAGTCGAGGCAGTTCCTGCTCCCTAAGAAAGGTCCTAAATTAAAATGACTAGATTTTGTCTACCAGGTATCCTCAAAATAGGTCTTTGGGTGTTGTGGGGAAAAAATACTTGAAATGAGCTAGTATTTTTTTGCAAGAATGAATATTAAGTACTGAGCAGGTGCAGTAGTTAATTTTCATCATGTTCGTGGTTATGCAGCAAATATAACATTGCAAGTTTCATTACAAGGTAGAATACATTCTAACAAATTTTGTTTTGACACTAACTGCCATTCAAATGAGCAGAAGTACCCTCATTTATTTTAATGAGAGCTGACATTAAAAAAAAAAACCCACATGCAAATAAGACAATATTACATAGAGGAAAAAAAAGTCAATCAAATAACGCAACATAAATAAAACGCTAAATATAGGGATGACGTGGTCTTAAAATCCCAGAATAGTTTGGGTTGAAAGAGACCTCACAAACCATTTGGTTCCAAGCCCCCTGCCATGGGGTTGGTTACTTCAAGGTAAACCAAGGCAAGCCCAGCCAAACTTCCCAGCCTCTCTGAAAAACTGGTGGTTCTGAAATAAGTTTTTCCTTTTGCCCAATTTTTTCATTCATTATCATCGTTATCAAACCACTGCTCTGCACATACAGCAAAAGGCAGAATGACAATGCTCTGCTCAGGAGCTGCACTGAATTATATTTTGTCTTCTGTGCACTTATGCTTGTTTCCTCAAACATCATTTCACCCTTCAGATGCTGACCGAACCCCACGCAAAGACTCCCAAAGAAAGGGGAATTTCTTCTATTTTCTATCAATCTATTTCCAAGCACTTCTACAATGTCATGTAAATAACAGCACCGTCGCATAAAACAGTGTAGCTGAAATGTAATTAATTTTGATACCTGCAATCATAACCCGTAATTATCATGTAACTGGAGAACTATAATCAAGGAGCAAAGCCCAATTCCACATTTGATGCGTTTCGTGGGAAGAGCTTTGTGGTTACCCATCTAAACGGGAGAAAATGCTACGAGCCAGAGGATTAGCTGTACGAGTGTGCTTATAAAAGTCATTGTAATTAGAGATGCTCAACAAATAACACAACTGAATAAAAACAGAGGGAGGGGAGGGGGAAATAAGTGGGTTTTTTACTGGCCTTCAGAGAAATATCGAGCTTTTGACATTTCCACATCTTTTAATTGAAACTGTGATACAGCTATATAAAACACACTGCAGACATCACAGAGCCATCATTCTTAAACCTGCCCCGGATGCATTTGGCTGCCTACACCATACTGATTCTCCAGCAGTAAAGCAGAATTTATAATTATTTATAAATTAATCAGGGCAACATTTGAGGCTATAATAATGTTTGCTTGGAATATCAAAGCTATCTTTTGACAACAAAGTTAAATGAACATAGAAAAGCCTCTGTAAGAGAGGGAGAACATAATGCTTAATAATGAATTACATAAAAAAGATTAAATAAAATCATTTTTTTCACCCCCCTACGATTGCAAGGACAGAAATACATGCATTTAAGTACTCTGCCCATCAGGACCTATATTGTCATGGGGCAGAGGGGACACCAGCTGTCAATGTTTTCTGTCTCCAGGGCTGTTCTTACAAACAAGTTATGGTTCCACTTTTTTAGATGTTTGCTGTCTTCTGTCTCTTCATTTGGATGTCTTGTGCTTGAAGTCCTTTATCTCCCCTTCATCATTTCCTAACAGCTTCTATCTGTCTGTTATTTCACTCTGTCCTTTAGTTTCCCATCTCAGAATCTTGAAAACCTTTATGTAACTGTGCTGTGATCTTGCTGCTCTCAGTGTCATCAAACCTTGCCTCATTTATCATGTTTTCTTTCTAGTTATTCCACAGCCTTTCCTCTCTATTCATATTTCATTCATACAAATCTGTATCACAGATTTCTATTACGGTGTGTTTTGATAAGGGTCCAAAACTCCAAACTCTGGAAAACAGTTTCCTACTAGATTAAGTAGCTCCTATTTGCAGGGCTAGATCAAATTAAAACTGAGCTCTATCCATTCCCCAGGACTTCAGCCTACAAAATCATCTGCACACTTTTAATTACACAAGTTACAGAGCGCTTGGTTGGGTTTTTCTTAAAGTTCACAGGACAGAACAACCGTGAAAGAAAACCTGCAGGTGTAACCAAGTTCACCCGCACACAAAAGAGAACTCAATTTGTTCCAGCGTTTGGATGATTTGTGCTATAAAGGACCTTTCCGTTCTCCTGTTCTGCGATGGTGTAATTACCTTTAGGGGGTGTTCATGTAAAACTGGCATTTTCTCTGGTGAATAATTTACAGGCTGGCAAAGTTTAAATCCGTATAAATGACATGCTTAACGTTAATGTCAGGTAGGCAAAGGAGAACAAGCAGGATCCCGAGGAGATCACGCGCAGTTGTTTCACCACCTCGTGCAAGCCAAGATCAGTGGGGACTCTCAATGCACTCGCCTACATTTTCTGAACAGCTGATCTCGTACGATTCAGGTACAGATTGATTATAAAAAGCCCAGCGAGGAAAATCCATGGATACCACATACAGTGCCCTGCGCAGTAACCTGCCAGCAAGCGTGGAAGAAGCAGATCAAAGATGACACGTTGATACTGATCAAAATGGAAAAGATCAAGTAGGAAATGTTCTCTTTCACAAACGTGAGGTGACCGAAAATAATTAGGACAAGCTCCAGCTATTACAACTGCACTTAAAATAATAAAACTTACCTAAAAATACAAGATATGCTTTAGCTGCAATAGAGCCGACTAAAAAACCCAGACTAAAAGGTGAGAATGACATGGATTTGATCTCTGCTATTCATCAATCATGGACGATCCAGTACCCCCATACTTATCTTAAAAACACTCTGCTACACACTTGTCATCCTCAAAAAAACCCATGTTTTAAAATCACAGGCAACTAAACTTCTCCCCTCTTATTAAAAACCAAGCAAGTGGATTAAGGGCAAAGAAATCTTTACACCAATCTCACTTTAGACATGTCCTGAGGGCTTGATAGATGGATAGAGGAAACAGTTAATTATTATGAGAGCTACAGACTGAAGACAGACATAACTTTTTAAGAATTCCCACATTTCTTTCAGTGAATCCAGCCCACAATGTAATGAAAAGATTTTCACTACATCAGAAGGAGGGATTAAACAGTCACAAATTTTCAATAACATGCTGCCTGGAATGCTAATTATGGTACTCCTTTTATGAATATTTAATTTTCTGTTGGGTCTTATGTCCTTGAGCTAAAGCCCATAACTTGTATCAATATTAATGACAATTATGCATTCAGATCCACAGAGAAGAGAGAAGTTACCCAGAGATCTTAAAATGTCCAGTCTTGTTTAACTACATTGATTTTCAACGTAATTTCTAGCTGGTACTGCATATGACAAGGATACTGAAATCACACAAGTTTTTAGCCCTTTTTAAGGGGTACAAATAATGATGACACATGAGTAGATCTTATTAGCATCTAACATGAGTTAAAGGCTTAGTCAGTTTGAAAACACTCATTAACTACTCTTCTTAAAAGATATCAAACTTACAAACTTGTGAAAAAGGGGTGCTGCAGAAACCACAGACCTCCAAGGTAACCAAGGCCCATGGTGGGAACCAGAGGTGTCACCAGAAACTGTTCCAGGGCAGGGAGACACGGTGTGAGCACTCAAGTGTTTGTGCCCCAGGTTTATAAGCTACTGTCCACCAGTTGAGAACCTGCAAACGGTTCACTAAAATGCTAAAAATTGTTAATGTCTGTTGGCAAAGTGAGAAAATACACAATATAATGTTGTTAGTAAAAATGCTATTTCATTAAAACTCTGCTTCACCTGCAGGTTTCTCCTCTCCTCCCATTTCAAACAAAACCGGTGTCTTTTTTGCGTGGTAGGTCCCATCACCCCCTCAGATCTGTTCCCAGGGACTCTCCAGGCTCACCCGTGGATTTCAGCAGACTACAATGAGATCACTTAGCAATCACATCGAGTTTGAAGAAGTCTTTTTTAGCCTTTGTAATTCCAGACACCCTGTAAACATAAAAACACCAGCCAGAACCCCAGTTCTTTGTCCAGAAACACGACCTGGGCCCTTCAGCCAAAGCTTTCCCCATTCCCTCACTCCAGCACTCCAAGCAAGGACTTGGAGTCCTGGCTCTGCCAGTTCTCCCTTCCCTGCTGGATACCTTCCAAACCTTCTCTGGGGTATTCCAGCTTGCGAGAAATACCAGCTCTGGATGCAATTACACACATTAAATTTAGCAATTTGTCAAAATCTCTCTGATTATGTAAGATGCTTTCCTCATAAATTGCATTAGGAAAGCTTTGAGGAAAAACTGCATCCATTCCAGCCTGTTTGCTGGACTATAAAAAAAGAATTTTCACCTTCATTTTCATATCAAGAGTTATATTCCTGGTTAACCTTGTTAAGATTTTCAAAGCAGTAAGAAAACAAAACAAAGGGAGAGGATTTCCTTTTTTTTGAATAATGCGTATTTTTTCACCCGCAGTTCCTTTTCAGCACATAATTTCTACAGAATCACATCCAAACCTACAACATTTGTGGATGTTCAAAAGCATTAGTTTGATTTTTTAAAAAAATTGAACTGAAATAATCCAATGTTTGTAGATGTCTAATACTGGGACCTGCTGGTCTAAGCAAGTTATTAGAAGATATCACACTGTGCGATATCGGGCTCTTGATGTTCCTCTCTACAGTTCAAAGGTTTTGTAACTTGTCTGCAGCACAAAAATCAGCGCTTTTCCAAGTGACATTACCTCAGAATGACATTCCATGAGCATAAAGAGCGGCTTAAAATTCAGAGATTAAAATTCTATCAAACATCATTTTTATGCTTCTCCACCAAAAATATCTGTTTTCTCTGGCAAATTACTGTGGATACCTAGTGTTATTATACGAAATACGAGCATGTTTCAAACACCATGAGCTATCAACAATTTTCTTTTGCGTGTGGAAGATCTTGAGAGTCACGTTCTTGTATTTTCTAAAAGCACTGCAGCTCAACTGCTTAAGTCAAGGTCAGTTTGCCTGATATTTAAATGGAGCTGCAGCTTTTTAGCGTTACTTAGAAGAAAGGCAACGGGAAAAATCCGCCGTTCTTCGGTAACCTTCCAAATGTCAAGACATTTTGATACATCGCCACAACTTAAGGATAAGCCCATTGAAAGTATACGCAAGGCAATGTTTAAGAGTCACCACACAATTCATGTGCCCTTCTGCAAAACAACGGCAAATGCCTCCTCCTCCAGCCTCACAGAGTTTGCTTTGTTTTGTTCTGATCAAAAAATAAAAAAAAAGATAATTACTTTATTGCTGACAGTTACGTTTCACTGATGTGCCACTGCCTGGAAGAAGCACAAAGCATAGACCACCAAAAGGCCTGAATGAGCACTGCAGTCTGATAAATCAAAGATTTCAGAAGAGCTCTGGGAAATACCTGCATTAGTATTAATTAAGATTTACGAATGTACAAAACAAAGCACTGGCAAGAACGGTGGAAAATACCATTGGAGTACAATATAAAGCAACAGTTCCAGATCAGTGCAGCTGCACAGCAAAGTCCCACATCCACATTTTCCAATTCTTGCTAGCATTTAACTGTTCATGTATTAAATATTTGCTGCTTAATCTTGAACTCAAAATCAGACTGCCTCTCATTTCAGAGGAACATACCCCTTCCCATTATGAAAAAAGGTTTTATGAAACAAGGTCGTGACCAAACACACTAAATAATCAACGAGATCGCTTTCTTAACAAATGAAATAACAGTGGCATCATCAGCCTGTGCTATTTTAGATGAAAAACAAGGAATTTTTTTCAAAAGGAAAGGAAAGGCAAGGTTTTTAAATTTCACATTTTGACACAAAGTTCAGACGGTCAGGGCTTAATCTTGAAATGTACGAGTTCCACAAAAGAAAAAGCCAGTAAAAAATATTAGAAACTAATTCTCCGCACCTTTTCATTAAATGAATAAGAAAAACTAATCAAAACCAAACCAAATCAACAGCGGAGGAAAAACCTCTACCCAATCCCCAAATCTGCCATGAGTGCTTTCCTTCTCCTGGAACGGGCTACGTTATTCTGCAGAGAATTTGAAAACTGGATTTGCAATGGAAAGTTTACCTCAGGTACTGAAGCCTGGAAAGCACATAATAGCAACAGCAGCGTGAAATTCATCCTTTACTCTGGGCTTGAGGTGCTATTTGTCTTGCTGGTTTATAGTGTTTGTGCTCAAAGCTCCTTCTTTACACACACAAAAGCTTCAACATTTACACTAAAAACATCACAGTGAGTAATTAAATCTCGGGTTAAGAGAGGTAGGGATGCTGAAAAACACAAGTTTAACTGCTGAAATCTTAGAGGTTTTTACATATTATTCCAAGCCTGATGGTATAAATGATAAAACTAACTGAGAAGAGAGTGTTAACTCAAGAAAGTTCAACTTTGTGTGCAGAGCTGCTGAGGGTGCACAAGGACACAGAGAGTTCCCAGTCCCAGGCAGGAAAGAGGATCCAGCAGCTTTCAATATGACCTCATTACCTCCAGAAAAATAAAGAAAAAAAAAAGAGCCTGGTTACAGACCCTGTAACCTCTCCACTACACCTCTTTTTGTATATAGAACTTCGTGTTCCAGGGGGAAACAGAAACCAGCCACGGATTTGAAGAGGGGAGAGCCGGGTCAGACAGCAGAGGGGAACAGCACATCCAGTCGCTCTTTACCTTCTCTTTGACCAACACCCCAGCACATGAAAGGCTAGAGAAGAGCTTGATTTCGCACCACAGCATGTTCCATTAATGTTCTCGTCACCACAGCTTAGCTGATGTGCACGTGGTTTCAGTCTTTGCTGCTGCCAAAAGGGCTCTCTTACTCTGCAGAGAGGACTTTTTTTCCCCAACATATTGTTTGCCAGCCAAAACAAACGCAGTGATTAAACTTCTAAGGTCTTGACATCGGGGTGTCTCATCTCTTATTGCATTACAAAAAGGATTTTACGTATGTATGCTGTGTGGGCATTGTAAAATGTAGAGGAAGAGAAGGAACGTGTATACACAGAGTGAGAAAGAACAGAGAAAAATTAATGCCTGTTAACTATATTGTATCAAAAACATGTCTGCTACAGCATCCATTAAATTAGGAAGTGGACTGTTTGTCTGAACACCAGATTGAAAATCACATAGGAAAAGACAAAGTTTTTGTAGATACAAGGGCAAAGAATAACTCTTATTTATGTTTAGAGACAAATGCCAGTCTGATCCACCTAATAGTGACAGGAACTTGGCCAGGAAGATAGAAATTGAAATGAAGTAGGGCCTCTGTGAAATGGATGACTAGCTTTCTATTGATTTCTTTCCACTTCCTCAGGAATCAAATTGTTGTAAGACTCAGTTTGGAGCCTTCAGGTTTTTGCTCAGTAGGTTTAACTTTGACTCAGTAACCTCTGTGACACATCTGTTTCTATTTATTATATTCAAGTCTAAAATGGAATTTGTACTTCCTTCATGTCCTTATAGTGATCTGATTTTCTCTGGCTACAAGAGGAGTCATTAGGTTTAATGTAGGTCATCAAGATGTACACTGATTTGTAAGCCAGTGTAATGCAAAGTGATATTAGGTGTAAAAAAAAAAAAAAACACGGCTGGAGCATAGGGGACCATAGAGAACGTCAAAAATAGAACTGAATATTCTTCTAAAAGAGAAAATAGGAGCAGGACACAAAGAATGCAACGCTAGTTATGCTGTGCTCTCCAAAAATAAATCTCTCCGTATGGCAATAAATTAATAAATTAGAGGTTGTAGCTGAGAATAGGGGTTGAATGCACAGGAAGTCTATTTATCATGATTGAGACAAAAGAGGCTTAGCCCAAAGGAGATAGTGAAGCCACTGATACTTACTATCGATGCCTTAGATAGGCAACACTATGGACCCAGTTTGTTTGCTACAGTGTTTAAGAATTTGGATCTCTGCAGTTTTGCAGTTATCAATCTAGTCTGTTACTGCAATGAAGCGCTTGAGTATTGCAAAAACGTCTCTTTAGACTAGGAATTTTCTAATGTATTATTCTAATCTGCAATTTAGCCAGAGGCTGTGCAATACATTTCAGTAAGTTGTGAGTTTTATACCATTTTCCAAGTCAAAGTCCAGCTAACTATCAGTTCTCTTTCTACCTAAATCCCTGTTGGTCTTTTAGATGTAAAAGGCTCTGTTTTGAGCTGTCAGCAAAAACCCACATACCACTCCACCAGGTTAGAGGCAGCCTTCTTCCACACCACAGCTGACTGCATTGTATCACGGAGCCAGGTCACCTTGGATGCTTTGCCCTCATTTTTGCATCATCTCCTGGACGTTTTAATACCCTTGGATGAATTCTGCATACATTAGTTACACTAACTACTACTCTATGGGCACTCCTACTATTAGAGGAACAGTGAGATCACACCAAGTCAGGTGAAACCCAAGGAAAAGGTCAGAAATATTAAAAAAAGAAAAAATAAAAATCACTCTCTATTCATGGAAGCCCTTGCTCCAACACAGACAGACCATTAAGGAAACCTCTCCAGTGGAATAAGCAACCTCCAATGGAATATCCAAGAGAAAGGACTAAAAAGGAGACAAAATTTAGACTCTATATTTGAACAAATTAATAATAAGGGGAGGGGAAACCAAAGGCCCTAACTTCTTCTGTTCCTCCATCTGGCAACATGAAGAATCTGTAACATCCTTCTCATTCATCAGCAGAGGATTTCCAGAAAGAGGGAATATAGAACTTCTCACATACAGAAAGGATTATATAGTTAAAATACTGAAATTCTGATTTTTTTTTTTTTAGTGCTGACTGTGTCATACACTTCAAATCATTTCAAGAATCCTTAATGTTTCTGTTTCTCACTTCTTTACCTGTAAAACTTGAGTAATCCTTTTTTTTTCCAACCATAATGTGGCGATAAGGTAAATTATTGCTTATCACATAGGCAGCCCCTAGGCATGTGTAAACATAAATTATTAAAGCTAGGAATGGGGAACTTAGTGCAGTGGTCCTATAGTTTCTTTGTGCCAGAAATGGTTTTCTGGGGCCAAATACAGCTCACTGACACTTTAAAAATATGTGTGTGTGTGTTTGTGATCTCTTATGTAGGTGTGTACACATATATTGGTGTGTATTGAAAATGTCTGTACACATACATTGGTGTGTATGTACACGAAAAGACCCCCTGCACTAGAGCACGAATGGAACAGAGTCCAGCTTTTGCACTGTGGCCCAGATGGGAAAATTCAGGTCAAATTCTCTGTTATCAGATCATCTCTACGGCTGCAGAAGTGCTGGGAAATACACTCTCAGACAACTCTAAATTATGCTACATGAGTCACGTAATTATTACACCATACAGATCATTGTATTGGGAGGAGAAGACTTCAACTTATCTTTGATTTATCACTCCAAATTTATGGCTCTAGAACAGGCAGCTACGTGTCTCACGTTTTGCTTACCTTAACCACTCTCATATGTGCGATTGAAATTAAAACATCAATTCAGGGGCTTTTCCAAATCATTTTAAGAACTAAATCTCTGTGCTTCCCCCTCCATCCTTGTCATATGTACCTTTTTGCAAAAAAAAAAAAAAATCCTATTTGCTGTTAATAGGGAAAGGCAAATCTCATAAGGATCATGAGTACTCAGCACATCTGAATGCCGATTCCAAAATTAAAAGCCAAAGGGGCTTCTTTTCCCTCTCTCTGAGGCCTTCCAGCAAATTATTGATTCTTGCTGATCTCCTTCCATTAATATATTTCTTTCTTACAGCCTGAGTGATTGCGTTAAAGTGCTTAGTAACTCACTAATCAGGTACATCTCCTGGGGCTGTAAAGAGCTTTGGTTTTTAAAGCAATTTGTTTCAAATGAGGCCTTATCCATCCTAATGTGAGGGTCAGGGGCTGAGGGAAAAAACAATAAAAGTAAGTTTTCGGGGATCACACTCCTAAGATCCAGAATTTTAAGCCATTTAAGGTTTGACAAAATAATAACTCAAATCTGTACCTTCTGGAAATCACCTACCATTAATAATCTCCCATGAAAATCTACTGCTACAAAACTGAGTGGTTTAAACATTCTTGTTCACAAAATACATAATCCTAGAATAAAAGTGTTAATAGACTCTGACCTTCAGTAACCTGAAAGTCAGACTCATTGTCACAAGGTATGAAAAAAAACGAGCCACAAAACTCAAGAATTTTTTCCTAAATATCGCAGCAGCAGTTTGTCTTATCCTAGAAGCCCAGATAAGCAGCATGATGCCCAGGACTTTTCCTCCGCCTCCAGGCAGAGCCCTCCTGTTGCTGCCAGCCTGTGAAAGGAGCACCTGCCGTCAGCACAACTCGTTTCAACTCCATCAGGTTACAGCTCAGGCCCAGCCCCTTTATAGTTAAAAGTTCAGTGGTGGTAACAAACCGTACCAGTGTGAGAGCCCCACAGAACACTCCAGCACAACACAGCTGCATCTGCTGAGGAGACACTGGGGCTGCATGTTTTGGCCATGCAGGCTGCCAAGGGTGTGTTTCACAAGTATCCTCCTACTCCCTTCAGCATGTGTACAGGGTTTTAAGACAGGTAAAGGAAGCACAGAAAAATGTATACACTGAATTTGTGATTCGCTTTAGTGAAAAGACTTTCACCAGCTAGGCTGCAATTAAGGTGCAGATTAAACCTCAAAGAGACGGTGAGCTCAATGTCCCAACAGGATGACCAAAGGCTCTCACTTCCCCGTAAGAAGATCTTTATGTTGCTTGGCTTGGATGTTTTTAAAGGCCATCAGTAGTTTCAAGCTACATGGAAAGTCCCGGTATCCCATTCACAACCGCAATCCGGGACAAAATCCTGTGCAGCGAGGACCTGTGGCACAAGTGACTAATACTGAGGGAAGGGGTTTTAATCCACTCACATCAAACCAGCAGGTACATTACATACACAAATACAGAGGATCTTCTCTGTGCTTCTCAAAATCTTGCAATAAGGTCATATGTTGGACTGGCAGCTTTGTATCTGCTGGACTGTAATTCATATTCTGTGATGACCAGTTGATTACAAGTAGAATTCAACTCAGGCATTAATTTCTACAGAGCACATTAATTTATTTATTTTAAAGCCCTCTTCTTCCCCAGAATGAAAACAAACACTAATCAACTGCAGAAAACTGGAGAGATCCTAGTGGTGTTACCACTGGTTGGTCATGACTGATTCCCTTAATATGCTTCCTGGTTTGTTTGCTTTTTGTCTTTAAGCAAATTTGAACTTATTTCAACACCATCCAAATAAATAAGGGGTATATTATTCAATTTTTTAGACTCAAGCTTAGTGTAGGTAGTTATGTTACACCTCACTGCTCCTATCACCTATAGCCATGACTAGTGGAGGAGATGCCATGGGTAAGGATGCTCAGCCCATGGCATTTGTCATGCCAAATGTGGAGCTGCCCTGCTTCCAGAAGCACTGTGCCAGTGCTCAGCAGCCAAACCAGCCTTTACAAGCAGCAAGGAACCTAATGAGTTTGGACTGACCTCGGCAACAGCACCTCTGGGCTGGATCCCGCACAGCACCTTTCAGTGCTCCGTGTTCCGAGATGGTCTGGGTACAAGGGATAGGGCGAGGATGCAAAACCACACTCAGCCCAAGTCCTTGCAGTTTTCACTGGCTGGAACACAATAATCCTTCCAAAAATTGGAAACATGGAGCATTAAAGAAGCAGTAAGTACTGAGAGATCTGAGCAGACTCCTCGTGAATCATATGGCAGGATTCCCAGTGTGTCCTACACCTTGGATTTTGTGTATGATATCTAAACCAAGCCTAGAAAATAAGGATTTGGGCGTAAAGTTTGGAACCTACTTGGTGAATTCTTTGTACTTGATGTCCAAAGAGAGGAAAAATGAGGACATAAACCATTCACTACCAGTTTAGAGTCCTCTCTCTTAAATCATGACTCAAAGCAGCCACCATGGACACTGGGGTTGTGAAAGAGAAGTAGGCAAAACTATCTGCTGCTATGTATTGAATTAGTCTGGCAGAAAAAAACCAGTTAAGACAAAAATAAGAATCTAACAGCTAAACTTGGCAGCTTTTCCACTCTCTGCAGCACCCAGCACCATTTGGGTAACAGACAGGTTGCCCTGTATCAGCAAAACAAAACAGATCAGGAGATTCATCTCTCACACGAAAAAAACCGTACCTGCTGAAACTTCACAGAAGTATCAAAGGAAGCGAAATATTTCCCTTTGCAGTATACACAAGTCAGATTATGTTTGCTACAAGTGGTAAGATTCCATCTGAGATTTACGGGTTTTTGTCTAGTCCTCCCTCTTCAGGAAGGTGCAGGAAGGAAAGGGGCCACAGGTCTCCACAACAGACAGTGAAGATAAAAGTTTACACTAGCGGAGCCAGGAAAAAACTGCAGCTCAGCACAGGTTTCTTAGCAAGAATCTTAAACTTTTCCAGGTAGACTCTGAATTCAAAAACTGAGACCACAGTTGAGGGCGTTCAGTTGTCTGAACTCCAGATTAAAAAGCAAGGAAACAGGAGCCACAGGCAATCAAAATTATTTCCTTTCAGAAATATCTAATCTTCTGGACCTGAAAGTCTTTGATTTAGCTCTCCCCGCTCAGATACTCATTATCTGAAAGAGACAAGAAAGTTTGTAACACCCACCATATTTTGCCAAGAACTGCTAATTTTGGTTATGAGACCATGCTTGCCTAAGTGAAACAATAAAGTTAAACTCATCCCTGCCTTCCTCCTTTCTATACCACTACTATTTTCAGGGAACTTGCTGCTAACTGAAGCTTTTTCTTCTTGCAGAAAGCGTAAAACCTGTATATAATACTACAGAGTAGCTTTTGGTTACCTTCATTTTTTCCTATACTGCTGAAGTCAATTCAATTCCATGCATGCACTAGATATCAGAGTACTTGATACGCTTTCCACTAACTGTTAAGAAGCAGATGTTTTAGATGTTATTGCCATCCAGAGGAAGCTGCCTTAAGAACACGTGTGTGTGTATCCATGCACGCACAGACACCCCTCCGCAGCAACCTCATGTACTTCCCAAGTAACAGAAAATGGGGCTGTAACACTTGGGCTGTTTCAAAATAAACCTTCTAGCTCAACGTGAAGTAATTAACTGGGGCATACTGAATCCACAAGCAGTGGGTTAAAAGCACAGGTTAATGTATTCATGTTATTTAAATGGCAGCTCTGTGCCTCCCTCCCCTCACCGAGGCACAAACCTGCCAAGCTCCTGCCGGAGCACCTCAGCCTTCCAGCCTGATCTCGTCTGCCACCACGAACACGAGATCACTGAAAACGAAACGTTCCACTTCATTTGACCTTCGCTTGTAGAAATATATTAAACACGTATAAAACCTGTACATTTTCTTTCATTGATTTCAGAACGTATTCAACCCAAAAGCTACAGAACACGCATTTCAAGAGCTGTCAGACACTCAATTTGCTGCTGTTCTGGGTACTAAAACGCACAGGGCCTGGAGAACATGAAAAACAAAGCTACAAATACACGCTCAGAATTTAGAAGATCCTGAAGATAATTCAACTACTCGCCAGCAGGCTTCTCAAACCTGTTTTTTGTTTATTTGCACATTTGCTATGCAGGCTACTTAGAGACACTACGTCTTCTGCTCTTTCTCTCTCATTTTAGTATTAATATATTGAAGTCAGATTTGCATAAAAGCTTATACGTGTATGTACATTAACATGAGTATATAAATATTTATGAATGCACCTGCCCAATACTTAAGGCTTTCCAAACAGGCAGTGCATTTTTACAAACAGGCTTAAACACAAGAAGCGATCTCATCCCACACTTAAAATCATCTGGTTTTGGTACATATCCTGACATTAACATTACCCTGTACAAGCAGATATTGGGGCTTTACAGATCACCTTCTTACACAGAGGGATATCAGTAGCAAAGGGCACGGAAATATTCTACATGCAACTTGTGCTTATTAGCTTAACAAAGACCAGTCTTGGGACAGCCAAGTGACATGTCTTGCACCTCCCTGGGAGCCTAAGCTCTGTGCTTAACTCTGCTGACTAAATTAACTCAGAGCAGAGAACAAGGCAGGCAACTAATATTCCTGCTAGAATATAAAAAAAAAAAAAAAAAAAGGAAAAAAAAAAAAAGGAAAAATAAAAAAAAAAAAAGGAAAAAAAAAAAAAGGTGAACATGGAACAAAAATAAAGATCGTCCTTGAAACAGAAGCCTCCGTGACCTCATGCTTCTGCAACAGTGCAAAGGGCTTTATTTAGGTTATTTTAGTATTCTGGAAAGAATTTTTCATGCCTTCAAGTGAGGTACCAGCTATATTAGCAAGCACAGAGCTTCAGTTTCTCTGGGCTTACTGCCTGTGGCCTTCTTGCTGCAAGAGAAGCTTTGGTAGCCAAAAGATGTCCTGAAGAAGTTCCTTGTAAGGGCTACACCATGTAGGAGAAGGCAGCCACTGTGACAGCTTTTTCTAAAAGAGACCTTTGTAGATTTATAGATCTTTTTTTTCTTTCTCAATATATAAAACAGTGCTACGTTGAACACATGACAACTAATTAAACAAAACAAGCACCCTCCCAGAAAATCATATTTGGTCCCATTTGGTTTTGCACCAAACGTTTTATTCTGGATCTGCAAGTAGCTGGAGTTCCTCGGATTGTTGTAAGGCACTTATTTCTTCCTAGCAGGGGCCCAGAAACAGGTCTTTAGAGATTTTAAAGCTTATGGCTACAAATCCAGCTTTTCCAGCCTTCTGACTGATTCCTGATTTTATTACTTGTGCGATAAGGAGTACTGGTCTGGTTTGGAGAGCCATCAATATCTGCCTTTCTTCATTGTGCATCAGATTTCACGTGACAAAAGAACTTAAAGAGTTCAGTTTCCTCTCAAAACGCAACTATCATGTGAAAAAAAACCACTTTAGCCCAGAGATGAGGCTATTGAGTGGTGTCATTGCACGGGGACTACTTACTGTCACCAGATACTCCTCTTTCAAACTAAACCCCCCAATCAATGCTATTTTGCTTGGTCATATTGGTCATTTACTGGATGATTTGGGGAGAACTATAAATAAAATGAATCGTTTAAGAACTTCAGCTCTCTCTAATTTTTATAATTGGTCTCAGTATTTAAATTTTTCATGAAAAAAAAAGTCTATTATCTCATTCAAATCAGTATTTACCATTAAGTTTACCACTAACTCAATTTGTAAAGACAAGCCTCAGATGAAATTAGAAATCCTGAATTATTCATTATGAGGTCTACTAATTTTACACTGTTCTTTCTTATGTGCAACTTCAATGTGTCAGACCAAAAGGGTTGGATTTTTTTTTTTTTCTGGCAAGGAATAAACGCTTCAAAACACTCCCCAGAGAACAAAATGTAGCTGTCACATTGAAGATAATGCATTTAATCTCTTTGTTACATTACAGCAACTTCAATAAGCTTTATTGTACTGCATTTCTCTATAGCCACCCTGCAAAAAATTCATTTCCTAAGTAAGCAGCGTGATGGTCTGTACATTTCTACCCACTTCACAATCAGATTAGTGCTTTCAAAATACTCAAAAGCAGCAGTAAATCCCTTTCATGAAAGCTGGCAAACACAGCAAGCACGTCAGTCATTCCTCAAAGCAAAAATGTAAGTTACTTTGTAATCTGCACTGATCTATCTGAATTTGGATTCAAATTACACATGATTTCTAGCCTCCCTCCTTAAGCCTTGCTCTCTTCAAGACCCATTGTGCAGGTATTTCTTCTTAATTCATTTTAATGTCCACATTGCAACATATTCTAGTACCAACACAAAATCATTGAAAGCGCTACGTCTAAAGTATGTTCCAATTTTCAAATAATTCTTAAGAGAAATGAATCTGGAGCACAGAAATTTTTCATATGTATAAATCTAGCTGGAACACGCAAATAAAAAATAAAAACAAACCCCAACTCCGAATATCAGTTTTCTCTCTTGTGTTTAAGTGGCTACTGCAAACTCAGCTCTCATTTGCTGCACACTCACAGTTGAACAGCCCAGTGTCTTCTGAGCTGTACCAGGATCCCACACAGCCTCTAAAGGATTTGGCCTCCCTTTTTCCAGTAGAACCACTGAATATGTATCATTAAATCTTTCACTATTAAAAGTACAGGATACTCTGTAAACAGTCCAAAAACAATGATCCCTCAAGATACATTCGAGCCTGGGGAATGTCAGCCCTCTGACATTTTATTTAACTTTCTTTTGTCCTTTACAGAACAGCACAGTTTTTACAATTATAATTCACAGACCACAACAGCCTATGCAACTTTGAGTAAATGCTACAGAATACTTTCTGTAGCAGAAGCACAGCAGCTACCATGACAGTAAAGGACATTGTCTCCTGCTTTGTGTAGAGGAGTGCAAAGTTGCACTGACTTTTCTGCTACTTCTACTTCTTGGTCGTGCAAGGTGTTAAAATTCTCCCTTCTCAATTAAGCAGAAACAACCTCATGTAGGATCTGAAACTGCAGTAATAATAAACGGAGTAATTCAAGTCTTCAAAACCTGCGACCTATTTCATACTAGAGGCAATTATCTGGTATAAAATGCTTTAAGAAAATGTAATAAGAGAAGACCGACCAGATGAAATGGAGACAGGTGGTGTCACAATGGTACATCTAAAAGACCTCCATGCCAAACCAGTATCAACTCAACCAGTAGCTGAAAACCCAAAAAAGAATTAACAAATAGAATTATGAAGGGCAATAATACGGATACAATCTGAAAAAAACACTCATGTATTAATAATGAGTACAGGGCTATTTTCTGGCTCAGAGTAAGGAAACTAGGAAGCTAACTGAATACATTTTAGGAACATTTGCAAACTGGTTTTACTAATAAAACTTTCGGACAGTGCACAGCATTCATCTTGGGAAAGACTGCTTATGAAGCTGAGATTTGCAATATTCCCATGAGGATGAGCAACCACGAGCTTTGGTGTGCACTGGAAACAAGGAAATTTACAATTCAGAGACCTCAAAATGCTTTGTGGCTTCTTCCCCATCTATAGGTTAAAGACAATTAAAGACAGATGTAAAACATATGCTCCAGTCTATTGCAATTTAGGAAGTCAGTGAAGCATGAGCTCAAGGCTTACATTCTGCACAGGGATCGCTGTAGAAGTGGGGAATTTAGTAATAAGTAATACTTAACTCTTAAGCAGCAGCTTGGATTAGTCATATGAAAGTGTTTAATGTAGGAAATCACTACCATTAACTTCATTTTAACTGATGAAAGAGCTGGGACACAGAAATAAGTGATTTGTCTCCAGACATACAAAAGACCAATAAAAGACAATCTAAGGGAAAAAAGCCTGTATTGTCTGGTTCTCAGCTCAGACTTTGAGTGTCTCCAGCCATGTAATACAACTACCCCAATGGTAATATATACCAGAAAAACAACAGCACTGTATCAATACAGCTACTGTAAACATGAGATGCTGCTCTGAAAATAAGAGGGTAATGGCCACCAAACCTTCACACATCCTGTAATATAAATCTGTATCTAACACAGCAAACAGATGTGTTGATTGATTACTTTTTCTACAGAAATAGAACCTGAATCTGTCAAAAAGTTGGTGGTCCATATTAACTTGAGGTGTCTTCCTCCATTATACTCATGATTTTTGAACAGTTTCTGAATAACTTGTATACCTACTTTTCTAACCTGGAACAGTTTCCCCAGAGAGATTAAACCAGATATTTGCAAGACATTTTTGACAAAATACATTTCCAAGAATTTCTTCTGTTTTTACTGAGTTCTTGCCCAACTTCAAAAAACCACGTAGACCTATCTGACTTATCACGGATACAGGAATGAAAGACCTGCCAGAAACTGCAGTGACTCCCAGCACTGGTCATGCAACACGGAAATATCATCAGCATCTTCTGAAAAAACAAAGCCAGGACAATTCTTTCACTTCAGCCTTCCTCCAAAGACTCGTCCTCAAGTGCCATCTCCTCTGAAGTGCCTCTGCCTTCAGGTTCAAACCAACCCTTAGGCAAGCGAAATAACCTCCCATTTTGGCAGCATTATGTACACAAGACACCTATTACCAAAACTCTCTGATGTTCTCTTGTTGCTTAATCACCTGTCCAAACCTATCCCTGCCTCAGCTTTTTCACTACTGCAAGATTCATTTCACGTTCCAAAAGGTGTGGCACAGCAGCCTCAGTAACCAGTAAAACAGCTTTAACAAGAGCAGCATTTGCTCGCTACCCCCAGCAGTGGAACTGTACAGAGAATTTCTGGCATCCACAGAGCAAAGCTGTTTTAACAGACATAGCTGATCACTAGGCAACTTATTTATATTCTGTACCTGTCCATGTTTTAAGCCAAGAGACAGTATTTTTCCAACTCCTATTTTACTATGAGCCCGAAAAACAGCATGTTAACAAGGCTATACCAATGTTCATGTTTGGGAGAAAAAATAAATCAGATCCTCAGAGTTTCATTAGTTATTTTGTAATTATTTTAACTATTCCCTCAACAAAGAGCATTTTTGCTTACTTCTTTACATTTCACAGTTTCTGTACAGAATTGCCTTTTAACAGCCTCTCTGTGGGCTCCCACAACCTTAATTCATTTGAAACCCATATAAACCTCTATGCCATCTGGTAACTTCTTGCAATCTAATTATCCTGATAAATGTATGCACAATATTAGACATTTTCCATTACAGAGGTGACTAATGTTGCTTCTCTATTTACAAATCTGCCTGCAGATTTCTGTTATAGGCCCATTTGAGGAGGCTAACAGACTTGTTCTTTTAAATTTACATCTTACTTGATGCCAAGGTTTCTTTGCCAAACGTCATTTGAATTACGTACCACTGTTTATTCAAATCAGTTTCCTGCCTTGTAAATTAGGTACACAAAGTAACAAAACTGCCAGGGAATTTGTTTTGCACGTTTTTTTTGTACGCCGCCAAATGAAATTTTGAATAAAACTGTTGTTGCACCGCAAGAGGTCAAATAATGATTGAAGCAGCAGTTTTTTCCCCTCATTTTGGAATTTCAGGAAAGCCGTTGTATGTCTTAATGAAGGTTCAGGAAAGACAGCTGACCTTGAAGCTTGAAGTTCGCATCAAGGTATTCCATGTGATCTGTGTTACATAAACACAAAAAGCTACACTGTGAAGCCACAGGCAGGCCAGTGCTTCCTACTGGAATACTCATTTATACAAATTAGAAGCTTTTTCCACCTGAAATACCCCAGAGCTTCACAAATGGCACTCACTAGGGATCTGCAGACCGAAATAAAGAGAGCAATGTCTTTAAAAGGCACCTCAAAACACAGGAAGTCAACCTCCCCTCTGCCCCAGTCATGCCCTCTGGCAGCAAGTGCCCACGTCTGCAACCCACAGAAACTTGGCACAGAACAGTTCATGCCACATAAAAAAAATAATCTCGTGGTCACAGACCAGCCACTGTCGAATTTTCACAGTGCCTGCAGTGAACAGACAATTTGTGAAATAACAGAAAAGCAAGACTGATAGAAGGAAGAGAGCTACAGTTTATTTTGAGAAGAACAGGAATTTGTATACTCAGCTTATTTAACATCTGCAAAACTGAGCAAGAGGGAACTGGAGAGATGCTTTCTGCAAGTTTGATAGCTATACAGCTAGTCATATTAACTAAGAGTAGTAATTCCCTTAAGATTTGTCTTATTTGGTAAGCTGATGTTATAAAAGCTCACAGAACAACAAACTTTCAAAAATGCCTTACAGCAACTACTCAATGTGCTTATGAAACATTTCTAAACTTAAAAAATACCTAGGCTTTTTTAAACCTTTGAAATATAATCACTTAAGCAAATATAAGACATCTACTTATTTCCTAATATCACTCCACTGTGCTATAGATATTACCTTTTGCAGGAAATATATCTAAAATAAATATTGAACTTCTATATCTGTGATCCTCAACTGGTAGCAAAGGATGAAGGCAGCAAGGAAAGGGTTTTTCAGAAAGTGGTGCAGAACCACCAGTTGCACAGACTCTTCTCAACAATCCCCAGTTTCTAAACTTTGGCTCTTTTTCATTCAGCACCGTTGCAATAACATCCTTTGCTCTGGGTACCTGGGTTGATGTTTCCCCATGAAAACTGTCCTCCAGTGTTTTTATTTTCAGATGCTGCTGCAGATACTTCAAATGCAGGAGGGGACGATGCTGGAAAATTCAACATCACCAGGTTTTTTACTTAAAACTCAACAGTTTCACTGATGTGCTGGTAGATGCTTTGGTACCAGTGGGCAGAGCACTGAACTTCACAGTCAGATGTGCCAGTACAAAGGGGCACTAATTATACAGCCAAAGATTTTTCTTTTTTATGCTTGGAACTCTAGTGAAAAGAGAGCAGTTGGTTAAATGAGACAAAATTAATGAAAAAAGAAACACAATATTAGACAGGCACATTCATCCTCCTTCAATTCAACCATTAGTAGTCCGTGCTGCTGCTGAGTAGCACCAGGTTGGCTCAGCACTAATTAAGCCAGTCATTATCACAGCTAGGTCTTTACAGCCTTTAAACTTCTCCCTCATTTCTTCTCCCATCGGTTCCTAGGAAAAGCATTTGCCCTTTTCAATCCAGATAGCAAACAGGCCAAAATAGAACATTATCCTACTTAGGGCTGTTAGCCAAGAGGTTAAACAGAAAAAAGCCTTCTACCTCGAGGCACCTCCTGCAGGGTGATGGAGAAGGGCAGCTGGTTCAGGGGCTGCCGACATCTGCTGACAAAACAGAGGTACACGATCCCAGAGAGGATTCCCTGAGACCTGCAGAGACCTCTGCAGAGCTCGTGTCAATCTTCCCAGTGGTTGCAGGTGACGTTCAGAAAGGTGTTGATGGTACACAGACCGATGTCGTGCAACTGAAGGATGGGGTGGAAATTGTGGTTTTCCCTTGTTGCTGGGTGAGGATAAGCTTTGACACTCTGTGGTAATGCAGCCAGACGTGGAACGTTGGCGTTTCATTCAATAACATTATTGAGCAGACTGGCTCCCAGCCTCAGTAACAGAACAGGGATACAAAGCTTCATGTTAAATGAGCCCCATCTTGAAACTAAATCTGATGAACCAAACAGAACAAGGGAGAGCTGTGACATCCACAGTGTTTCTAATTAAGACTAAGCTCCCATACGAGCTTACCGCAAGTTACATGTGCACTTCCTAACACATCCAAAAGCTGTAGTTGAATCCCTCACACTCCAAAGAGACGTCAGGAAAGTCCCCGGGATATCCAAAGAATTTCCTGAAAATCTGAGTCAATAATAGAAAGTGCCAGAAAGGGCTTGTAGGATTGGATCCAGCAACCAGCTCTATGTGAAATACAAAGAATTAAAAAAGCCTAATGATAATTCAGGAAACAAATGCAACTATCAAAAAAGCCTCATTTCTTACCAGGTGATGCACAAATAGTACAAAAGTCTAAGTATGGATGACTTCTCCATATGAAGAAATTAACCCAGAGATATTTGAAATAGGTAAGACTTAAAACCCAGTGGCACTGAATTAAGGATTCTCTCATGGTGATGCACAGAAGGTCACCTTTCAAAGACAAGGAATCCCCCAAATGAGTTTCTACCCATCAGTATAAATTAACATCATTTAACATGGAGGTTCCCCCTTAATTTTCAGTTCAGAAACATCTTGAGATTTTCCACCTGAGATACTATATAGAGCACAGAATTCCTACAGTACATCTTCACTGAGCAACCATTAGCGTAATAGGAAGTTACCAGTATCCACACGGTCCAGCTTTGCCATGTGACAGTTCTTAGGAAGTATTTTTAACTATTCACAAGAACAACAAAATACAGTAGTTTGATAATAAAACAATGGACATTTATAAGTATCTCTGCAGGCAGGCAAACCAGGACATCCCATTAGGAAAAAAAAAAAGAAGCTTCCTCTATGCTTTTTAAAAGACTTCAGCAAAATATCTTCACTGATTTTTTTAAACACAAAAAGCTAATTTAAGCCATGTTTTTCAACTGTAAATCCCTTTTGTTTATCTGTCTCCTAACTACACCTCATTAAGAACCACAAATTAAAACCAGACAAGCTCTGCACAGCAACTGGTGCCACCCCAAGGGAATCATCACGTCTGAATGATTCCAGTCAAAGCGGACACAAGTTTTTAAAGTTTACCGAAGAAAAGCAAAAATCTGCACCAGACTTTGAAGCAATGATTAAAACCTTGGAACAGAGCAGCTTGGGTTCTCCGAACACGGGACTCAAGCGCGTCTCCTCTTCCTCCCAAGCACCCAAGCATCACTCGGCTGCTCATCCCATCAAGGAGAAGAGCACTCCACCAGTTTCTGGTCTAACAGTGCCAGCAGCCGGCTGAAGGGCAGTGTTAAGTCCCATGATGTAAAGACAAGCAAAGAATCCAAACATTTGACAACGTAGAACAAGTCTGAGAGGAGCAAGTGGAAGTTCACTGGAAGATCTGCACCAGTCTGGCACCCAGCAACTCAACACTACGCTGCTGTGTGAACAGGCGTGGATCTAAAGGTTGAAATGCCCAAGTCCTGCTTCTGAGCTCAAGCTTACTTTAGAAGTATCTAATCTTTACTTATGAATGCACAATAAACATGCAGTATATCTGTCCCAGTTTCAGAATTCCCAAAGCATGTGGGCTACAAGGGCTTATCATTCAACCCTTCAGAAGCCATACAAATACCAGCAAAAAGGTGGCTCATCCGCTGTACAGGTGCTGCACTAAAACATTAAAACATAATGTGTCAGGTTAATTAATCACAAAAGAAACCAGGAAATTGTTTTTTCTTTGCAGGATTACTTTGTCTATTCTCTTTCAGCCACAACCACCCCCCACTTGTTATGTATTGCTGATCCTTGTGAGGCTTTTAAAAAGAAAAATTATCCACAGAAGTATCATATAAAACTAACTACTTTGAATAGTAGAACCATGAAAGCAATTGATTAAGTCAGATGAAATTATTTTTCCTCATTCCATTTACGTTCTGTAGAATTTTAAAATAAATATTCTAAAGAAAATGACAACACTAAAAAGACAGAAATGATTTTTAAAAGAAGTAAAACAGCTCTGTTGTTTTATTTGCTCTCCAAAAAGATCAAAATAAATTTCTGAACACCTCACAAAACATGGAAAGTAGTGCTTCTGCCTTTTTTTTTTTTACACCTCGCTGCTTAATGCTAGCCAAATTATCCAACAGGTGCCATCATATGAGTACAAAAATTCGTTTTACAGGAATCTTGATTTCCCCTTCCATATCAAGGCTGTCCTCTGCTATAAAAGCATCTTCAAACTCTAGCAGCTGGGGGAAGGGAAGCGTGGGGAGACATCATGGGCAAAAGAGAGGCATTTACTCTTACACAGAGACGGTTGCAGCAATGACTAAAAAGCAAATCTGCGCTGCAGACAAGTTGTCAGGGCACCCAGTGCATAACAACGTCAAGTGTGCAAATACTTGGATATCTAAAAAGCACCAGTGCTCTGGATGAGACTGGGAAACAACGGGACCATTCCGAGGCGATTCGTACATTAGGAGTGGTACGTCTTGCTCATCAGGTGAGCTGAGGATTAGGCAAGATGGCAATTGTGCAGATGTGACCGAAGGCACAGCTGGCACCATCAGGTGTGGGGCCACCGTGCTGGGTGCTTGCACTGCCTGCACACGATGGGGCCCGCTGGTTAGGAGCGGAGCAGAGATACAGCTGCTTTCTCCAAGGAGATTAAATGGCTGCAAATCATCCAGAGACAGCCGCCAGAAAATTGTTTGAGTTATATGACATGAGACATTCAGAGTCACAGAAATAGATAAATTCACCAGAGTTCAGCAAAACCGGTAAAAAGGCGCCGGGGGGACCCGAGCCAGGTTTGCTTAATGCTCCAAGGGGAGGCAGAATAGGCTTCTTTTCACACCTGAAATGCATTCATTTGCAGTTTCAAGGAAGTAGGATTAGCTGTGGGAAATGAAGGTTTTGATTCCTGGAAAGGGACAAGTTTCTGGAAACTTAATGAAAAAGCTCCGAGTCACTCCTTTCACAAGACCGGCACAACACAGCAAGTCTGATTCCTGATTAGGTATTTCAGTAACGAGTCAGGTGGAAGTCTACTAGAAATGAGGCAAATTGTGGATTGAAAATCATTCAGCTTCCTCAGTAGGTTGTTATGAACTACGTGAGCAGTATCAGATGTGCTTATGCAAGTGAAAAAGCAACACTGATTGATGTCAGATGTGAAAATCGTGACTTATCGTAAGAATAACTTGTATAACCTATTCTACTGTAAGAGCCTACTGTGTAGAACCATCTTTTTTAACCTGCTGTTTTAACATCTAGACTGCACCCAGTATGCAAAGCCATACAGCACTAAGAAGAGATGCTCAGCATTTGAAGTCCATCATGCTCATGTCACAGTGAGAAAGTTATAAATTTAACACAACACTCAACAGCATTAAAAAATAAATCTATTAAAATATAGATCAAGCCTGTAGTGAGAGATTAAAAAAAAAATGTGTCTACCCCTAGACTCCTCTGAAAACACAGAGAGCAACAGTCATATTTTGGCATTGCCCATACATACAAATACTTGCCATTCAATCGGATCAAAAAACCTGTAGTATCTGTCAGCATACAGGCCCTTTATTCTCTCATTTTGGGAGCCCTGCTAGAACATTCCTAAACCTTGCCTACAAATAGAATTCACAAGACTGAGGTAGAAGTCCTTCCTTATAGAAGAGCCAGCAGTTAGAGGCAAGGCAGGGGGTATTTTAATACTCATTCAGCCACCAAGATTGCTACCACAGCATTTAAGGATTCCTCCTAAACTTAACCCTCTCCTGTATTCCAGGATAAGGGTGAAGTTGCCTCTCTAAGCTCTCAAGATGATGCTGCCCTTTTCTGCCTATAGAGCTCCAAATACCTCTCCAAACATTAAAGATGGATCCAACTTTATCATTTTTTTCACCCGTGACCAAGTTTCATCACAGGGCTCTGGAGGAAAGCAGTTTATTTATCAAGACACTAATCCTTCTTCCCATTTTGATGGCTTTGGATTTAAACAACACACACGTTCAGCACTGATTCCCAAGAATTCATTTACTGATTATTTCATTATCTGCCTAAGAGCAAATATTGAGAGGAGTTAGCTCAGTTTACAGTCAAGCTAATTACTTTTCCTATGCCATTGTTTAAATTATGTAGGACAGTGTTGACAACAGCGGGTTTTTTTCAGTGATTTGTTATTTGATGTTGCTTCCAGTATTAAATGTACATTATTAAAAATTGCAATAAAATGGTGACACTTGAGTACGTACATCCATATAGACTTACATTAATTGGGAAGGAGAAATAACCACAGGCAGTAAATACAATTCCTTCAATCAAATTAGTTAGAAGACTCTATTTAGTTTGTTGCCTTGGTGAATTTGTTTAAATGCTCCCTCTAAATTTTACTGACAGTATAATGCTGGTTTTAACAGTCAGCTCTTCAGTATATTAATACAGCTCATAAATAAATATAAAATATTAAAGATGTTTGGTGTTTGTTACGGCTTAAAACCAACTGTATGCACTGAATTCTAATGCAACGGTTAACAACCCTTCCACGGCCAGCACCGGGGAACTCAACAAGAGAAGTATATCATGGCCTGTATCTACATGCAGATCTTTTTCAAAACTGTAGACAAAACCATTATATTTGAGTCACTTATCTAACTATCCAAGAACTGTTAATTTTCAGGTAGTATTTCAGATGACCCGTTTCATCCCGCTCCTCTGACTAACATAGTTCCATGCCATTAGTTCCTTAATCATGTCTGAGAATGTGGTTCTCACATCTTCATTTTAAAAGGACATTCATATGCAAACACACGCATCCCACCAATTACTGCAAAATACTAAAGAAAAAAAAAGCCCAAGACAACCATGGAAAGGATCATATAAGTCACATAAATGATTTCATCTGATGTTATACGCAAAAGCCCAAGAGTTCACAGTTTCAAAAGGAAAGGGCAGTTTTGAATGTTTTATTGTTGGAGAAAGGGAGTGTTAAGATTACTCAAAATAGGTGGAGATACCTTTGAATATTTCACTGTGTCATTTTAGGAACCTCATTTCTTAAAAATTTCACTTTGCTCTCAATTTTTTAAAATCCTCCTGATGAAAACCAGAGATCGCGCAACAAAAGAACCATTAAAAAGACCGCAAATTATTCTGAAATTTAGACTGTTAATTCACACATTAAAGTTAGATCTTCTCTTCACTGTGTTTGAGTACTTGTACATGTAATTCTACATAACCTAACGCTACTCAATTTTCGTGCCAGTTCCTGGCAGCAGATTTCCTAAATTTTCATGCATCGCTTAAGAGCTGGGGAAAAAAATAATTTATAATGTAACTGTTGCATACAGCAAATGCAGACAGCAACATTTTTACCCCTACTTTTGTACAATCATTTTCACGTGCGGAAACCTTGTGTTCGAAGAGTCATCCTCGAGTAACATTCTACGCCCAGGTTACAAAAATCATAAGGAAGCGAAATAAAAATAAAATGCTAATAAATCTTCAACTATGGCAATGTGAAAGTGAGTCTATAATTATTTCTGCCACTCACATTTCGTTTTTAACACGCTTCTATGCAGTGAAGTCATTAAAAATACTCTTGAATTGTTTTGCTGGCCAGAAAAATAGCAAGTGGGTTTATAGGCAGGATGACTGTAGGAAAAACCCTAAGCAGCGTTTTGTGGGGAGGGTCAGAGTCATCCTGGCCAAGAATATCCACGTGGGAAAAACGAGAACATATTTTGCAGCCTTGGGGCAATAGTGACATACACTTTCTCCTCCTTATGCCTCAGAGACAGAAAAATACCCTGAGCTGTGCTATTTTCGCAGAGCTTGCCTCCGGTTTCTGATTTAGTGTAGGCTGATACGACCCACAGACAATATTTTATAACCTTTGTAACACCTGAGAGGGCAAACCTCACAGGGTTCTGGCACCACTGCTGCATACTAGATCACCAAGTGCCTGGTGCTATAAAAAGACCTTCAAACCCTTAATTTTGGGGACATTTGACCTGTCCTGTAACTTCAGTGACTACCGGGCTTATTCGCACACTGCAAGTGTAGGAACAACCTGAAGACCAGAGCAGAGAACAGAAGCTTCACTGAAGGTTTCTTGCTGCAAAGCGTAAGAGAGTGATTTAAACTGTCCTGGTTGGTGTCACAAAGATGGCACCAAAACCAGAAGCCAACTGGGCTGGACACAAGTGTGAGGACTTGATGAGAAAGCAAGAAGCACGCTGCAGAGCTCAGAACTCTATTCTTTCACCAGGAAAAAACACCTACAAAATAGAGGTACTTCCAGTGTTTTCAAAGAACTTTTGCAGTGCTTCTATCAACATGTTTACCTGCAGAGCTGGGGGGGGAAAAGGTATTGTTCTTCTATTTAAAAAAAAAACCAAAACAACCTAGGTTAATTCAATCAGCAAAGCAGAAGCTGCTCAAAGCTAAGCTTGATACAGAAGCTGTTGGTATTTTCAGAAATTGTTCTGAAAATGGCACTGGCCTCACAAAGATTTGAGGAAGGCAACTAATTTTTTCAAGTGTTGCTTCAATTAAGTGTCTAACATTTGCAATTATGGAGTTTTGAGAAGCTGAAGCAACAACATGTTCTCATTAATTTATACAGCAATAACAGTTTTGGCACAGGGTTGGAATCTGAGGCCAATAAAACAGATGAGCAGGCAGAGCTGTCTCTCACTGAAAAGACAATTGGCCTCAGAAGGCTTTCTTGCAAAGTCCATAACTAATTAAAGTATTTACACAGAGTAAGAGACTGAAGACCTTTGCCAGCCTTTTGGGACATGTGTGCATGGGAGGGAGGCAAGTGTCCAGGAACAGGACATGCACACACACATCAGCTTTTACTGTAAAGGGATGAAAACTGACACCAGAGTATAAGAAAATACTAAGTCTGTATTTACCTCACTTTGGACTTTTATCACAGTCGGTATTTGCCTTCCAAATTTCAAAATGTTTTACAAGTATTAATTATAAATAAGCTTGTAAATCTATCTTACAAAGTACCCTGGTATAGTAAATTTGACCACTGTTTATAAAGCTCTGAAGGAAGAACAACTAGTTTCTGTGAACCATTTCTGAAGTGCTTCTCCAGAGCTCCTCAAAGATGTAAGTATGTTCCAAATACAGTCTGCCCGGAAAATATAGTATCAGCATCTAAGAAAATAAACTTGTCTGGAGGCTTTGATGATATAAAAGTTTATTTATTCCTCTTTTACAGGTGTAACTTGCCCAACAAATAATGCCTGTGAGAGACAGGTGTCATAAAAATTCCAGTTGGTACAGTTACATTTTAGTAAGTAAAATTTAGCCAATACTATTTGATATATGGCACCTCCCTACTTTCTTGTAATTGTGGGAACAAGAGTTTTAGAAATACTTGTATACTTTCATATTTATTTAAAAATTTACTGCTTGTTAATTATTTGAAATTATTATCAAATTAAGACTGATTTCCACCTATTCCTAGACCAGACACAATGCCCATCACAACATCCCGGCATCATTCTTGAAGTTGTTGATTAAAAAATACAGGCAATGTGTTCAGGTTTGAACACACATCATTTGCTGATTTAACACCACATACTTCTGCTTGCTCATACCCTATTGTCCTTTTTCAGCCATTCTAAACAATGAGATATCATTCCTTCCTTTTTCAATGAAGCCTGAGCCTCTTTAACAGGGAGAGGCAATACATATTAGCATGAACTCCTCAAATTTCTACTTTGTCTTAGCTGCAAACAGTGAAACCACCTGCACTCCAAGCATGTCCAAAAGCACACACGCTCCCCCTACATCCCAGACACATTTACAGTGTTTTGCTACAAAGATCTAACTAGAGTTTATTAAACTTGTGATTGATCTATTGTTGTTTTTTAAGGGAAGGTAATGATGCCTCTACAGGTGAAGATATCAACACCAGATCTCTGAAAAACCGAAATACATGTTAGCTTCTTGTATTCTTTTTTTCTTTTTTGTTCCACGCTTCAATTTCCTGCCAACTCTTTTGATGCTTTATTTCTCTACAGATTACTTTCTTAAATAAATTAAAAAAAAAGTAATGCAGTGACAAATGGTAAGTGGAAATATAGTGAAGAAATAGCACGTGGAAGCCTCAGGACTGAGAAGGCACAGCCTGTACTCTCTCACTGCTTTCTCCTCCCGAAAAGTGATACAAACCAAAACTTTCATGACCACCAGACAAAATTCTCTTCTTTAGGACATTGTATTTCCCTCCTAGAGCATATACAAGTCCTCGTAGACTGATGCCACAGGGTCAAATTAACACAGATATTTTTGTATGTGTATTCTGACGTCCTAATGTGTTTCCTCTGCTCAGGGAGAATGCGTGAGAGCAAAGGTGATTCAGGAGTGGGGGCAAATATTCTTATTTGGTTTAGAGCATTTTAGAAAATCCAACAAGTTCAAATCAAAGGAAATTTGACTCCTTATTCTCCTGGGAGCAATCAGTCTGAGGTGACAGACTGTGGGAAAAAAAAAAATCCCACGATGACCTTTTCCATTTGGACGGGCTGACTGTTGTCTGTGGGATGGATGGCCAAGCACAGGCAACACTGAAGTGCCTCAAAAGCTAAAGATCCCAAGCTATGGCTTTTTAGGAGCCATCAACATGCAAACTGTCTGCTTACAGAGAATCTTCACTCATAACCTTTCCCAAATGTCTTCTCACTGACTGCATCACAAGTAGCAAGGGCCTTCTGCTTAAGGTCCTTAAAACTTAAACTCAAATGAAGAAGACTCAAGAAGAGACAGTTATTTTCTTTCTATTAAGATGGTTTAAGATTATTTTCCAATGTACTGATGCTGTTGTCCTTCACCAGGGATAACATCTCAAGTAGTGAATAATTAAGAGAGAAATAATACTCAGTTGTGACTACCAACCTTTTCCAAATATGTACGTGGGTTATGATGATATTGAGAAATACAACAGCACGCTCCCAACAGCCACATAATATCTTTCAGGCAGAGGTTATGCAGAAGCACAGAGTCTGAATTCAGCCAAAGAAGAAAGCATCAGATGCAGAGAAGGCACTTATTCCTGAGGGGTATTATTCCATCAGTCAGTACTCTAATCCGTATAAGGCTGGTTTGGAAATCAGCACCTATCTTTTTTTATTAAAGCATAACCAAAAAATCATCCATAACTTTACCTTGTAGGACTTCTTAACCTTAGGACTGTTAAAAGGACCTTCACAGGGCATCTTGTGCTTTACTGTGCCTCAGCCACACCAGAACTACGCTTAGAGAGAGAGTTACGCACACGCACGCACACGCACGCGCACGCACGCACGCACGCACAGACTGCCCCTTCCTCAGAGACCCTTGTTCTACAATGACCAAGAGGAAGTTCTGCTTCTTATTTGCTCCATCGTTTTCAGCTGTGAATTCCAGCATTCATTCTTGATTTCATTCACACAGATCAGCTGCTGTATTTACAGCCAAGAGTATCTTCCTGATCCACCCACGGGGCCCAGGCTTGGCACAGGATCTCTTCCCCTGGCTGCAGCTCCACGCAGAGCAAACCCAGAGCACGGCTCAGCAGGCAGCCACCCTTCATCTCAACATGTGTGTCCCAGGCAGGAGAGATTCAGGGGATAGAGGACAAGTTCAATGCACTTCTATCAGTGCTCTCTGTGGCTTTCTCAAACACATTTCAATAACTATCACATGCACCCAAGATCTCAACTTCCTTCTGCTCCCATGTCCTCAGTATTGGAAGTGCTGGCTACCAGTACGTTCCAGGAGCTAACAATTGCCTTACACTAATGTCATTTCCTGTGTTCCTTCTCAATTCATCTGGGCTCACAATTCTGACGGAGAGTAAAAAAAATGTAACCTCATAAATGACATTTGAATGCTATTTCTCCCCTCACTGCAGACTAGATTTCACTATTATCATTTAAAAAAAAAAATCACTACAAACAGTCTGCTCGTGGTATTGATGTCCTGCCAGTAACCACAGCACATAAAAGAAGTGAAAAATGAGAAAATATTGCAGAAACAGAATGAGTTTTGGCTTCTAAAAATGAAATAGAGAAAAGAGGTGGTCACTTACTGCAAATGCTTCAGGAAGATAAACATCAGGGAGTGGAAAAGGCAGTATCAAGACAAGAACAAATGACTATTAAAGGGACATCAATACATTTAAGGCTGTGAAGGATAAGGCTGCCAGTCAGTAGAGTGCTGAGTTCTGGAATAGCCTCTGAATTGTAAAAGCAAGACAAATCACCCAGTGATCTGTGATACAGCTGCTGATGATGATGGGCAAGTCAAGAGGTTTCTTTTATTTGTGTTCTCATCTCTTTGGGACTTGCTGTCTTAAGCTTATTGAAAAGTCACCACACGATGTAACTCAGCGTTGAAGACACAACTGCAGCATTAGAGTCCTTCTGTTTGGGACTGCCCAAATGGGCACGAACACTTCATTTCGGAGATGGAATTCACTCAGGTTATTCTGAGTGGTTCACACAAATGTACAAGTATCCACTTTTAACTCAAATATACACAGAAAATATAAACAGACCTTCAAAGTCTTGCTTTTACAGCAAGATCTGCTAGACTTCACTTGTACTTTCTGAACTACCCTCTGTTTCTGAACGAATATAAAAGATACTGTGACAAATCAATTCTCAGGTGACAAAAGCACAAACCACAGCGGTCAGGTACACATGCTGTCAGAACTTCATACTCCAGGGAAGGTGGTAAAAGGTTATTTTGGACACTTGCTGTTATTTGATCCCCTAATAGCAGCTGGGAATGTAGCCAAAACCCTACGCTGTTAGTGACAACAGGCTGACAAACACTTTCTTACCAAAGTGATTGATAAACTCTTTGCCATATTTAGTAATTGCTTTCCACAACTTCTGAGCTTTATTTCTACCCTGCCTACGCAGCCCTTGATGGCTGTCCACTGGACAGCTCCTGAGCATTAAACAATCAATTTCTTCTGCCGTCTGAGAGCAGCAGATGTATAGAGCTGTCAACCCTGACACCCAGAATCTCCACACTCATTTCTTCTTAACAGGATGCTGGGCCTGGGGAGTGATATAAAGAATAAAGCAGAAGCATCCCAGGGAAGGGCAGAAGAGGGGGTTCGAGGAGAAAATCCACACACTGGATATCAGGAAGATTTAGGGATTCGCAGTCTTCCTCTTCACCAAGCTGATGAAAATTTCAAACCCACCCGACAGGATTTACTGTGCATGCTCTCATGGGAAACAGTGAAGGGACCCCCACGTCCCATTACAGCTCTGAACAAAGCAATCACTGCAGCTCAGGTACAAAACTCTCTTCTCACAGAAAATGCACATTTTACAGTATTAAGAACAAGCATATCTCTTTTTCTACTCAGACTTTCAGCTAAATTAATATTTTAGAACTGCTATGATACAGCTTTTCCTAAATGAAAAAGTATCTTATTGCCAATATTACCACTGTATAAAAATAACTATATCCCAGCTGAAAGGTCTATTAATAATTGGTAAATTGAGTCTTTTCATTATTTTTCATCAAGAACCATAGCACGATGCAGCAGTTACTATTCCTTACTGTCTCTCTCCTTTTATTTAACTCCTGACTTGCAGAACAGTGTCTAAATCATCATAACTATACTCAGAAAGGAAGAATTTAAAAAGTACAGTAGCTGTAAAAAAAAAATCAGGCTACTCAGGTGCAGTAAAACAATACAGGTTGCCTTTTATTTTGGCAGTAGTGACCTTTTATTGCAATGGACCAAAAGCCTCTGTATACGTTCCAAACATTTGGAAAGGGTGATAATTGGCATTAATTTGAGGTTCTGGCCACAAACCTGAACATTAAGCCTTTGAGAGCTCTCAGAAGTTTCAGCTACCTTGAAGATGGGAGTTTTGGGTGTAGGGTTTTTTCCCCTTGAGACTTTTCAAAACCAACTTATAAGATCAGTGTTTGTAGCTGCAACTCCAAGTTAAATTTCTTAAGTGTGACATTCAGTATAGCTTCATTAAATTTAGTTTTTTGATAGTTCAAAAGAGTTAATGCTATATAACACCCCCAACAACTCTCAACTGCCCCCAGCAGCTTTAGACATCCAGGGTAAAGAGAGATATGAAAACATCAGAAATTATTTCTGCGTGTTTCTTTCCTCGCCAGAATATTCCTCCTGCCTTAACTAAAATCTGTCTTCAAAATGTGTTATGAAAGAAGAAAAATGTATTTGGAGATTATAACAATGACAGAGATAAACACACTCAACTATATAACTGAAACTTTGTTCAAAAAAACCTTAAAATATTACCCTTAGTCAAAAGCCCCATCAAGTTTGCAGGAAGTTTTGGGGATTTTCAACAGAATAATTTCTCTCTGTCAGCCCAATTCAAATTGTTTTCTCTTTCCCTGCATGAAATGTGATCTCCTAGTCAAATTTAAAACAAACATTGAAATAAACACTTTTCAAGATGGCAATAAGTTTATGTTTAGGAGCAATTGATTAATCAGTTCCTGCTCATGAACAAATCTTCACACAGACTGCACTAAGACCCTGATCTGATCTTCCCAGCTCTCCAACTAAAAGTTACCAAGTACAGTCTGTCTGCCCAAAGACAAACTGTTCAGCTTCTATTCGATGGTCTGAGTATCACCTGGTAAAAGGGATTATTTAATGCAGTTTTAGATTACAGGATCAAATTGCAGTGAACAACAGACAGGTTGGTTGGTAGGGGTTTTTTAGGGAGGAGCAGGGAGGAGCATCTCTATCAAAACAGAAGAGACTTTTAACCCCATCTCAGTGAAGCTGGGTATAAATGGATGGTATTGCTCTTCTAAATGAATGACATGCCAGGTAGTTGTTAAAACAAATTATTAACTATCTCATTTATTACTTTCTCCCAGTTTTGGGTGTTTCATTTCTGGTACTTATCTTCAATATGAAGCCTTTATATGAATTCATAAATATAAATTTAGGATCAGATTGTAAGGCAGAAAGAAGACAATGAAATTTCAGGATGTGTTCTTCCCTCACAGTTTCCATCTAAGCCAAACTATACAGAAGCTGTTGCTACCCTGCTGAGTTTGTTGACAGCTACAGAGCTACACCAACTCCAGAGTCAGTCTCCTCATTTTACATTCTGAAATGATGCCATTTGGCACTGAATAATACGTTGTCTGTTAACATAAAGGAACAAAAAGCTGCATTCATGTGGAACCACGTGCACTTTGTTATATTTCCAAATACGTTCAGCATCTAGGCAGTCGCTTTGTGTCTGGATGTACAGAGAGAAAGCAACAGCTGAAGAGTCCAACAACACAAATTTCTAGTGGCAGGACCACTTACACCTCTAGACAAAGCTCAGCAACTCTCTACCTTGTGCCCTGCAACATTTAAGTAACATAAATACATGAAACTGTCCCCAGTTGGCCAGTCACAGGGACTACTAGAGGATGAAGATGGCCAAGACTGGGCTTCATCTTCATGTCTCAGCACCCAAAGCTTCTCCTCAGTTCTGCCATACATGCCAAAAAATGAGAGCACAGAACTCCAACACCAGTTCTGCAAATGAACAGCATTATTCCAAGATAAAATGCAGTAATGAAATTATGATTATCTCGGGTCAACGCTGAATACCTGCAGCCATAATCTCTTAAAAGATAGGAATTAAACAGGAAGTAAAAGTGAGCAGATCCATCGTTCAAGAAAAGGCAAGCACAAAAATAATCATCGAAATCATAACAATAAACATGAGCTTAAGAAAAAAAAAACCTAACAAGGTGGTATCAGTGGGGGTGAATAAGAAGTCAGGAGGGCACTAGAACACTGAAAGCTGTCATGGGCATGAAGTCAGTCCTGTTTCTCCCTGGAAGCTCACAACAGTCCCAGCAAGAATTCCAGCTCCTCTCAGGTAAACGGGATCAGAAACTTTTTAAGGAAAAAAAGCGATGCAAGTCATGCATAAATTTTTTGATACTGTGAGCTTTCAAACCTTTTTTGGAGAGTTACTGACTTTATCTGTACATAGCTACTGCTATGTATAGATATGTACAGATAAAAGTTACAAGAAAATAAATGTAAGTTGCAAACAACTTACTCCAACTGGTGCATAAATTTACTTTGTTCCACACTTCCTTTGAACACTATCCAGGTCATTTGAGCAATGGTCCAACACAAACATCTTGCAATAATAGACCGGGAAAAAAAAAGAAGTACCAGAATGCCTAAAGGCCAGTGACAACATGAACACGGTGTCTTGGTCAACCCAGTAGCACTATTTTGATGGTGAGAGTGCAGTGCAATCTTCTGCAAGATGTTTGATCCCCAGTGCTATCTGCACTTGCCAGCGAGATGTGCAACCTAAAAGTCACCCTGAACAACAAGAACACAAGTCTTGCAGATACACAAAAGCTGACCGTACTGCTCAAAAGACTGAATCTTTTAAATCTTGCTGGAGGGAAGTGGAACATTTGCGTGCCCTAAACCTCCTCTTTAGACTCCAGTCTCCCCAGCATCACCCGCCAAAGCAGCAGTTCTGTAAGCACATTTGCACTTTGTACCAGAAAGGCTCACGCAATCTTTCCACACCAAGCCCCGCCAGAGACCACAGCAGTTCTGTGCTGTCTCCTCCCACCCTGCACTGATCCTTAGTTTGAAAACCTGAGCTCATGCTGTTTGCCAGACAGAACATGTGCGGCCTTTTATTTGCCCACCAGACTCTCCTTTTCAGGGTTTTAATTTTCTGCCAGTCTTGCCTAAATGGGACAGCAAACTCAGAAGTTGAAAGGCTCGAAGCGTTTGGCAGACAGACAACAGACACAGGCTTTTCCACAGGAAACTGGGTTTTTTACTTATATACTGGCAATCCCTTCTGGGTCCTGACCTTCATTTTCAGAGGCCAGCAATGACCAAGCCTGCAGCACGAATTCCCAGCCCCCTCTCACTCTTGCCCCTTTGGCTTTCAAGAGGAAGAGAAAGGTTAAGGAAAGGAGTTCTTCAGACAGCACTATCACAATTTAGCCTGTACTGTACATCTCACTTGGCAGAACTTGGAATATGCCTATCAAGGCTTTTACAGTTAAAATCTGTAATTAAAAACAAAACCAAAAGCAAACAGCTGAAGAGGAAATCACCTTCTACTTAACACATTAGAAGTCTCTCAGAGAATTTTAACACCGGTGAGAAGAACCTGAAAGCCACTTGAAAAAAATTAAGTGCCATTGGACACAACAATTCACAAATGAAATAGAGATAGAAAAAATGTTGACATAAATGAAAATAGGTCCACAAGACCCGTTAGGAAAACCATATCATGAGTGCAAAGCTTCACTATGTTGTATTACAAAGTTAAACATAAAGATGGGAGAAAATGGTATGCGACTACTTTAGGAATGGTCTTTACAGTCAACATTCAACTCGTAGCTTAAATGACAAATAATTAACACACTTTGTGATGAGAAAGTAAGCAAACGCACAAAAAAAAAAAGGAGCATCATTGGACAAAGAGACTTGGAGGAAATGGCTAGTTCTAGGCAGATAGTATGAAATGTGAAACCCAGAAACAATTATAATCAGGCTCATGTTTTGCAAGTCTCCTCCAGTTAGTGCCCTGGCCAGGCAGAGATCTTTAAGGATGACTATTAATAAAACTGTCAAAAGCAGCAAGAGTGTGATCTCAACTGTTTCTCTTGGTGAGTTACGAATGAAAGAGGAAGAATAGCCACAGACCTGCTTATGAAGCTTCCAGTGCACTTTTATTCCAGACTTCTGGTCTGTAGGATTTTTAATTCTTCCCTGCCCTTTCTGAATTGTGACTGGTTTCACTTAGTTTGAATTTGTGGCTGATAAGTTAAAGGGTTGCCTTGCTCTCTTACAGCAACTTGACTTACCTCGATTTTCCCAGAAAAAATGTTTCTTAAAATTCTACACAGAACAGTATGACATTACTGTAAAGAGCTCACGAGTTGTGACACCCTTTAACTTTGGGGAAAAGGACATTAAAATTAAGCGGTAGAAATAGAGTGCAGTTATAGTTTTGTTTTCACAAAACTATATATAATTGTATATATATAAATTATATAAAATATATATAATTTATCTAATAAACAAAAGAGTTTTGTTAAACTTACAAGAAAAGAAGGCTGTGCCGTGTCAGGCCATCCAAGTCTATGAGATACACACACTATTTCTGAATTGCATATATTAAAACTCAATAGAAATACTGGTATTACTGACTACCAAGACTCATTTTCGACAAGTCCAATAACACAAGAGTTCAACCCCTGTGCCAGGCCCCAGTTTCACACATTCTTAGAGAACAAAGGGGTGTTTCCTCCCTTGGCAATTCCAAATGAACCACTGTACAGCTGTATGTTGTTGCTTGACCACACGGAAATTGTTTGCTTAGTCCCAAACTTGCAAGACTTTGCAAAAATACACAGTAAAACTAAAGGAGGGAAGAGCTGTCCTAGACTTGCTTTGATTGGCAACGTAACGCTTTAAAAACAAGTTATACTTAAATATTGCCAGGCTAATGAACTGCACTATCAGGAGACAGTACCAGCTGTCAGAATCACTAGAACTGACAGAAATGATTGCATTATAGTGCCATCACTAATATGAATCTCAAAAATTATTTTTTTTTTTACCAAGACTATCTTCATGTACCTTGTTATGGCCCAATTACATCCTAACCTATCAGCAGATTCAGTTGTCAATTTAGAAAACAAGCTAAAAATTGACATGATGATTTCTCCTACAGAGCACCCAGAGCTCCCCTAACACTGTTGATCGTTCAGAGCAGACTTCCCTGACACAACTAGAACTAAATTATCAGTCACCTCGCTACTCTGTCTGCTGTGGTTGTCCACCCCATGCCATCCTCGTCACAACAACCACAGCATTTCTTCTTCTTTTCATTGCACTTCGTTCCTGGAAAGACACCATTTCCACTTCCGGGGGAAAACAAAAAAAAAAAAAAAGAGCTTTAAATGGCATCATGAGCTGCCCTGTTACTTGCATTAATATTGCATTCCAGAGACTATTTTAAAGGTACCCATTTAGGCACTAAATCACTCTCCACACAAGCATAGTAGCTCAAACAGGGAGTCACAGCAGCGTATTTTTGCTCCTTCCCAAATTACATGTGTCCCTCTACAGAACCACAGAGCCAAACTGCCACCTTTAATTGAAAGAACTGTACAAGAATTGTGAGCTTGCCAGTACGCTCATCTTTACTCTCACCATCTCCTAAAACAAGCTGTGCCTTTAAAACAAGCTGCAGCAAGGTGTAAGATGCAACCCAACAAGCTGCCAGAAACCAACTGCCTCTGAGATGACCTTGGTCAAATCCAGCCAATGGAATAAAATGTTATTTAGGAAACAGGATGACAAACAACACTCAGAGCAAAAGACTACATCAAAGTAGTTTCCATAGAAATCTTTGTCTCCTAAAACAGTGATAGAAATCACCATGACAACTAACCTAAAGAATTACGATGCAGATTTAAAGTTTACCCTGGTTTAAGGATTACAGGACGGATGAGACCACTGCAACAGCAGCTGTATCCTTCCTGGGGCAAGGTGGATGATTGCTTAATCACGAATCATTCTTTCTTTTTGCCATTACATAAGGTCTATTACTAATTTTCTCTTCCAAAGGGTAGAGTTGCACATGGATTTTAGCAATTTTTAGAAGTTATGTTTCAGTTGATTGCATAAATTGCAAGGAAAAAAAACCCAAAAGCACCAGAGTATACTGGATATGGTTTGTGAGCTCTCTATAAAATATAAATCAGTAATCTGGTAGAAAAGAAAGGGATTTAAGTGATTTTCTTCTCATTCTACAGAAAAGCCATACCATTTTTGGGGCATCCATGTATTTAAAGGAATCTGTGTGACTATACCAGTAGGGAAGCTATTTTTGCTATTCTTACGAAACAAATGATGTATTCTCTGCTACGCACAACTTATATTTTGAGTCTCAAGTAGCTTAAAATTCTAACTCCAAATATTTTAGGTCTGTTTATATTTGTATTACTTCAAGGGAAAAAAACTCAATCAATCAGGCAGTGACCTCTGACCACAGACCACACTTGGTTAAAAAATGAGTATCTGCTAGGAATAATGAAACCACTGTTTAATCTGAATATTTACTTGCCACATTTAATGACAATCAGTCAACTCACAGGACGTTATGAAGCCATGCCTTACGGTCTAAACAAACAGTTCTCCATTTTCCTTCCCTGTCACAGCAGTAATTTGGGTGCTGCCAGCAGTTTCAAGTTATGACATATACTCAAAAATCCTATTCTGAGGAAATCTGGTGTCCAAGTTAGTTTAGATCGCTGAAAATTATCTTTCTGGAGAGCTTTCTTAGTCAATTTGAACTCCATTCCAGCTGTTGTATTTAGGACATGAGTGAATAACTCCCTATCAACTACTAATCTGTTCAAAACATGCATTTATTTCAAATATAAAGATTTTTCCCAAGGACTCCTAATCTAACATTATGAGGCTTTATTGTCTTCCTGATTCTTTAATTCTGTACCTAGTATGCTTAAGACTCTTAACAAAAATTCTGGCTTCAAATGTCATCTTGAAATAAAAGATTTTTGAACTATTAGCTGTGGTGGAACTTGGAGCAATGCATATGGCTGATCCAATTCCGTCCCTTAATTAAAGGGTAGCCACAGAGTCTGTATTTGGAAGCTCCAACTAATAAGCTAAGAGGATTTTTATGGCTTTCAATTTTCAAACAACTGGCTTGTATGGAAACAAGGTGCCTTGGCACAGAGAATTATTTATGCCCGTGTAGATTCAGTGTGACTAATTATTTGCCACCAGACAACGGAAATCTGCAAAAGAAGTAATTTGAGAAGGAAACGTCCGGCCCAATTCTGGCAGAAATTCCTCCCCGTCATTAACTAAATCAGAAATGTTTCTATGCAGAGGCAGTATTTCAATAGCCCAAGAGAACCACCGTCCTTGGCACACGCTCAGCTACAAAACAAACAAAACCAAACCAAACCCAACTCACAAGCACTGTTTACCATATTCATTCTCTGAGGCACATCAGTTCGTTTTGAAGGTGAGTGGTTGTAGTCCTCCTTATTGTTTTACACGATATTTTATATGCATCGTTTCCAAGAGACTGGAAATTTTTCTTTGTGCCACTGCGATTTTAGAATTTTATCCTGTTGTTACGTGCAACATTAGTTGCTAAGATGCTGGACAGGGATATACACAATGGAGCTAAATTTCTCTTGCCCCTAAGTGTTTATCATCAGCAAGAAAAGGAGAAGACGACAATGAAATTAGACTCTTGCTTCCACTGAAAACAGTTGTTTTGCTTTTCCGTTAAGGATGTTTTTAACTCTGCTTTATCCAGCCACTCAAACTTTGGTTGAAATACTTGCGAAAGTTAATGCGAAGAGGACAACCACTTTCAACACCACTGAAAATGCTTCTGACTCCCACCACTCCAGGTCGAGACCAGAAAAATTCTGATAGCGTGCTTCGTGTCAGACAGGTGTACACAAAGCAAGAGAATTTCTAACCAGTCAGCATGAGTTAAAATACTAACTAACCAGTTAACTAACTAACCAGTTTGTGAGACCAGTCAGCATGAGTTAAAATACTAGATTAAAAAAAAAAAAACCAACNTAGATTAAAAAAAAAAACCAAACAACAAAGCGACTAATCAAAACAACTAAATAAAACTTTTCCAAGTAGAACAGATGATTCCTTTTGTTTTGTCCCTTCTGCTGCACGGAGAGGCTTTTTAATTTTCAGGTGTCTAACATGAAGGCAGCTAATTGCCAGCTAAGAGCTGTCTGGAACCGTCCCGAACTGCAAACCCTGTACCTTGGCTGCCGGATGGCTGCAGCCCTGTGCACCCAACTTCGGCTCACAAAAGCCTCGACATCCCCAAGTCCTGACTTCAGGTGGTGACATCAAATGAGAAAGGGCTGATGAAATCCTCACCAGGGACCTTTCGCTGTGCGTCCGTGCTCTTGGTTTTCCCTTGGGGACTGGCGGGAGGGGACAAGCAGTCTGTACTCCCAGGCAGCTTCCCTCTCCCGTTAGCACATCCCGGTTTTCCCTGAGTACCTGTGACCTGCGCCGACTCTGCAGCCCCCGCCACGTGCTGCAGTGCTCGGGTTGTGAGGCGCACTAACAACCCGACACTCGTTTTGCAGTGGAGAGTTTACACCTTTATTTAGACCTAAATGGGTGATTATGCAGGCTCTTAACCACAAAGAACTATGGGCATCCCAGAGAGAAAAGCTCATTTGTCCTTCCATCGAATCTGAGGACGGGTTCTGGCGCTGATGAGGAGAGGAAGGATACACACGGGCTGCACGAGGCAGAAGCTGCCACTCTGGGACCCATGAAGACTAACACAAGGGAGAGACCTTTTTAACTAGGACCTACAATAAACAGTGCAACTTTTTTCTGGGGATGTGCCAGTGCCATACGCAATAATCTTCACTGAGAGAGGCGTCGTGCAGCAAATGTCACTCGGTAACCCACACACACCAGTCCTTACAGCTCAGGACCTACACAGGGCTTCGTAAAATTCCAGCCACAGGCTGCGTCCTGACATCAGCAAATGAGCACGGTCTCTTCTGGTGAAGTATTCAAAGAAGCAAATCCACTGGCTGCATCACACGTGGGAGTAACACACATCCATAAGGATCTATGAAGCCAAGTGCCATCTATCCAGTAAGCTACATGAACCATATCCAAAAAACAAAGTACCCACACACCTTCAGGTAGTTGCACATTGATAATCATGTAGAAGACAGCAGCAGGTAAAAAAGGACTGGATTCTATGAAACAAGGCTAAAGCATGTTGGCCGAATATCTTAACATACACAAGAGTGTTTTCCTGCTCTAATACATTTGTGATTAAATACTGTTTAGGCATATCTTCTCAATTTGTTAACAGCTTCTCAGGAAGCTTTTCAGAGAGCAAAGGTTAATACACACTTGGAATTACTTGGTTGATTTGTCATCCCATCTTCGTGTGGTTAAGCTCATCACAGGAACCAATATAAATTTAACACCATTTCAGGAGAGGCTTAACAGTATCCCATGTCATATCGTTTAGAGGAGGTCATGTGCATTTCCAAGTCAGCCTTTCACATCCACCGTATGACACCATTAAATCCAAATGTTTAAAACAAGATCTTATTAAGATTACCCAGCTAGACTGGGGATACACAGCGTTTTACCTACAAAGCACTGTAAAATGGCTTGAAGTGATGGCTTCACAGCAATGCAGATTTCAGAGATTTGCTGTTTCTGAGTCTTAATTAGGCAGCTGTATTCTAATAGACTGTTCAGCCTCCTCAAAACTAAAATTTCCTAAGCAGCTTGCCAATTCAAAGTACTTTATTCTTCATACGTTGTCGGTTTCGGCTACTTTGCTCTACTAAGTCACCCTCAAATTGTTCCTGTCAGCAGTACATCAGCCTAGTGTTCTCTTAAGCTTCAACCTTCCACTCATGTGAAAAACACTCAGGAGGTCTTATATTTTTTGACTATCAAAAAATAAAAGGTTTATCCTGTGTAGGGAATGAATACACTAAACAGGTAAAAAAATGCAAATACACTACCACCTGTAGCAGTCTGAAGTTTCCTCATCATCCCTAATCATTAGGGATTCCTCAAAAAAGATTCTCCATGTCACTGTATCCAGAATAAGCAGACAAGGAGTTTCCTTCACTACTGCTTCTCATAATTTATTTACTTGATTTTGTTGGAGCTGCAATCAAACCAAACATTCTGGGACAGACTAAACCCGCTTTTCTTGGGCTGATCCATACAGTGTTGAAGCAAAAACAAACATCACACACACACACACATTTTCTGTGCAAATCGGACTTCTGGATCCTGGATAAGGCAAAACAAGATGCAACACAACCACAAAGGCCCTGTAAAGCCAAAGGTATGTGAAGTTTTGACATTTTAAAATAAATTCCTAGTGTTGCATCAATGAATTAAGAGGCACTGGAAACAGCTTCTCCACTTGCTTTACACAGAGTTCATTGTGCCAGTATTCACTTTGGTGAGGTTTGTAAGAGACTTCGCTCACACTCGTGCATTTGCAAATATACAGCTCACCAAACTGCTGATTTCTAACTGTGCCTTGTTTATAACATCTTCATCCTCAAAGATTCTGCTAAGATACTTGCCATTAAACATTTGTGTTGACTTGCACCTTTTTGTGGGAAAAAAAAACAACCCACAACAAACCAAACAAACCCAACATGCAAAATGCACGAAGTGAGGCAGATAAAGCCGTACCATTGCTTTTTTAAAATCGATAACCCTGTGGTTAACAAGTTACTATGTCTTGAGGTGCAATTCCCAAAACTTCTGCATCCTCCTAGGGTTTCCCTAGCAAGGGTAATGCTCTGATTTCCATACCTTACAAAATACTCTGGTGAGAAGAACTCTCAGTTATAGCTGTTTAGGTTTTTCATGGATGTCTGGAATACAGACTGGATCTCAAGGTCCCACTTGCCAGGGATCCCTTTCAACAGTTCCATTTCCCCCACCAGGTCATCATGTTACTGGAATTCTGTCCAACTGGGTGGATATTTGCATTTCTTAAGGAAACCCATGTAGCTTCATTAAAAGGGGTTTAAAAATGCTCTTTTCCCTAGTGTAAAGTAGATCAACTCTAAAAAAGAACTAAGTGCCTACAAAGATGGGCCAAGTGGAAGTCTGTTTTTCCAAAGTGGGAATTGAACTGCTCATTCATACCCCCGGTAAGTACCACAGTTAGTTACTGGAGAAAAGAGTGAAAGACAGCATAAACATCCTCTTGTGGATGTTCTTATAGTTTAATCTTCCATTGCCTTACTTTTTATACTAAAAAAAAAAAACAAACCCCAAATCCCAAAAAAACCTTAACCAACCAACAAACTCCCCTGAACACTGTTTTTCAATGAAAGAAAGTAAAACCACATTACCTTTTTCACAAGAGTAAAAAAAGCAGAGGGTACTAACATGATCACTCTGCTCATGGCAAAGTGGTTGGACTAAAATGATCTTTGAAGGTCCCTTCCAGCCCAAACCATCCTGTGATGATCTGCTGTGTTTGCAGGTTGCTATACACCATTATCAGTAAGGAAAGAGGCAAAAAAAAGAAAAAATAGTTGCATAAGTGACAGAAAATGTTTCACAGAGACTGTAACAAGCTTGTCTCAAAGGGCAAGTTATTTGTGTTCTGTACCGGACAATTAATGTCATTAGAGAACACAGAATTAATAGCCCTCATTAAAAGCATCTGGAGAATTTCCCTGCTACAGTATCTGTGACCAACACAGAATGCCCAAGTACAAATCAAGGTTGCATCCTTCACTCCTGTGTGTTTTTTGCTGAGTGTCCTTTTATTTATTATACATATTGTCTCCCTGGACCTCCCTGTGTATTTATTTTCACTGAAAAAGCATTGCTTTACCCTGCTGCAACAGCACCCTTTGGCTGCTAATACAGGCACTGAACTAGAGCAGATGTCCTGTTCTGATGGGCTTAAAGTCTAAGGAGCAATTTAAGGGGGCTGATAGGATTTAAATAAAAACGATCTGCAATATTATAAAGGAGCAGCTTTTTAAGTCTGGGCAGACATTCTATCAAATTACAAAAAACTGAAAAAAAAAAAAATAGTAAAAAAAAAAAATGACCTGGGTAATTTGTAATCCAGCTTGATATTGGAACACAAAACCAGCTCTGTGTAGCTTTTAGAACACCTATTTAGATTATATGTTCAGCTTGCTATGTTTACACAAGTGCTGCAGGAGGAGATTAAACAGATTTGCCTGATAAGTGAATTCAGAGAATTTGTAATAGACAATGGAGGTTATCAGAAGACAAAAATCATGTGTTATGCAGTGAACCATTAATGTCACATGAAGCAGCCTGTTGTTCACAGGTATAGAATAATCACATATGTCATGCCATTCATGATCTCTCTTAAATCTCTCCAGACAAATTCAAAGGAATTGGCAGTATGAGTCTTCGGATTCGTAAGTATATGTTTTACCTCAATTTTTTTAGGGGTTAAAGAAGCTTCATGCAAATCACAGCTCATGCACCCCAATACCTACCTTTCTTTTAAGCTCCTATTTTTCAAGGGAGACTTTCTAGGGGGGTTAGAGATGGGGAAGAGTCATAGAAATATTGGCATAAAATAAATCACTGAGAATAAAAAAAATAAAATTGAGATTCTCTAAAATAAGCTTTCATTAATCCATGGCAGTACAGTGAATTTTGCTATCTACTAAGTCCTCTGAGAGTCCTGTCTAAAATATTTCCCCAGGACAACTTTAAAAGAGCCAGTAGTGCTTACCATATTTGTATAAAATGCAAATTTGTATACAAATATATATATTTATATATAATTCTTTTACTTGAAGCTGTGTTTCAGTGATTAGTCTCAGACAGTCTGATATGAAGGTGCGTTACTGATCCCAGCGAGCTCTAGTTTATAACCCAGTCCCTTCCCCTGAAAACTCATACAAAAAGGGCAACACATAAACTGCAAAGAACGCTCTGACAAACTTCTTAACCAAACCAGTGAGTTTTGTTATCACAGCTCAAGTGTCTTGGGCACAGAATTTGCTCAGTGCTACAGGTTTTAAAGAGGAGACTTGCAGAAGGATTTGCCTCTGGAAAAACCCTATGTCAGTAAGGGAAGTATCGGCAGTTAAGTTATTCCCTATTTGGAAACAAGCAGAACAGCTCACCCCGTCTGTCAGAGCTTTCTATAAACCTCCTCGCAGAGGCAAAGGTGTCAAGCATTAGTTTTGATACAGGTCTGCAGGGCATCCTTGTCTCAGATGCCTCAGAGACTTGCTAAATTGTGAGACGGATCTGTGAAACACCAGGCAGAACGAAGCAAGTTAACAGGGCGAAAAGCTCGGGCAGAGGTGAGGCTGCTGAGACAATGGGTAGTGCCTCCTGAATTCAAAGGGAGACGCCACCAGCATGAGAAAGTACAAAACCACATGAGGTGTTGGGGGGGAAAGTATCAAACTGGGGTGTCAACAGTGAGATTCAGCCTGTTTCAAGGAACACGAGACTGACTTCTCCACCTGACTGACAACAGATCGTCTGGCAAAAGCTCCCCAACAGCCTCGCTGGGATATTCAGCGCAGCAGCAACTTAGTTCCAGCTTCCTCTGCATGTTTAGCCAACAAATAATTGCTTTAGACTCGCAAACATTCCCTGTTTACAGAACCTCTCTGCACACAGTAGAAGCTGCTCGAGCAAAAGCAACCCGCTGAGGAAGGACAGTGTGGGCTTGAAGAAAGAAAAAGCTTGCCTTGAAAGGATTTTACAAAAAAACCCCAAAACAAAACAGAAAAAAACCATCACAAAACCAACCAACAAAACAAACAAACCAAAAAAAACAAACAAAAAACCCAAAAGAAACAAACATAGCTGCTTTTCTTATGTATGACAACTGCTGCAATAGTCCCACATCCTGGAGAGTTCCTGTCTGTACCCAGAAGAAAGGATTAAGCTTCATCGCACATATTTTGGAAATCAGCTTTCTGCTGGTGAGCTGCCAAGGGAAGGCCAGCTCTGAGTTAAAAACAAAATTCAATGCCATTACTTAAGAGAGCAGGACTACAGCTTAGCATTAGAGTGAAAAAAAAAAAAAGTATCCTTTTAATATTTGTTTTATAATTTCTGACTATTTAGAAACCAGGATTTTTAAAGACATCATTTAAGAATACTGTATTAATAATTATTTTTTCCTTCTTTAGTTTCTTAGAAAACAATGCTAAACTATTACAAGAACGCTGGAAAAACGTTTCCTATAAAACTCTGCATGTTACCAAATCCGAAGAGGGATACTAAATCTACCACTGCAATACCCATTAACTCTTTCGTGATGACATAAGGCATTTGAGCAGATCAGAGATGTGAAAAGTCCAAAAGAGATGAGAAAGACAGTCCTGTGAACAATCTCAGAAGAAGCTGCAGGGAGGTGAGGGGTCAGGAGGCTACACTGATAATACTGATTAGGAACCTGATTAAAAACTTTTGTTTTTCAAAGTTATTTAAAAAGTTAATCATGTTCTTGTCAGTGATCAGTCACTCTTGAACTGCAATTTACAGAAATCCTCAAGAATAAGAACAATTATATTATCTCCTCTACACCAGATATTATTGGGCATAAGAAGGGTACAAAATGGTGCAAGACTTTCAAGTATAATTCCCCAATAATTAAGGGGCACACACACACAAAACCCATAAAACATCTGATGAAATAGCTAAAATAGCATTATTCGAGTAAAGAATGCCTTCTCTAGACAGCTTTTGTCTATAAAGACATGATACCATCTCCCATTTTACAGGCGGAAGAGCAAGCCATGGCTATAAAATAATTTTTATATGCGACTTTGAGAAGCTCAAGCCTGAATTAAAGAGCACTTCTTTAGTTTATTTAGAAGAACAGTTCAGCAGCTCGAGATAAATATTGCAGAATTTTGTAGTTCTGGAAGTCAACCCTTAAGGTTCAATTTCTCTACCCCCAAAAGTGAAGCCCTCAATGGGTTTTCTTATTACCGGGGAAGAAAGTGCAAGAAACTCCTTCCCCAAACAAACACATAAGAAAGGAAGAGTTGGAGCATTTATCCATGATGAAGATCAGCTCTACAGATGAAACCATTCCTTTCCTCACCACTCACAGCACTACACCAGCCAAGGCTCAGGCAATAAGCACATGCTGAAGAAAATAGGGTGGAGGGGGAAGGGAACTCCCCGTGGGAAGTACACAGGAAAAAAAAAAAAGCTGCTGACTTGTAATAGAAATGTTTTTACTTTAGGCTTTAATGACATGTAGATTGAGCCCACAGTTTGCAGCACGAATTCAGTTATAGCTTTTAATTCAGGCTGCTGTTAGCAAAATTAGAGGTGAGAGGTTGTAATAATTTAACTTGCTCGTTCAGGAACTATCTTTGCAATACAGATCTCATGACTTGAAGAAACAAGTCACCTCGTTCTTCCTGAGAAGAGTGGCAGCTGATGTGCCACAAACTCAGGTGCTGCACTCCCATATCCCCGCTGTGGGTTTTATGATCAATTCTTAGGCTATTGTTTCCACTTTAAGGAGTCAAAATTACATCTAAGGCTGCGGGTAACTCCAGATAGTACATTACACACGATGATCAAATGGAAGTGGTTGTGAACAGTTCTAACTTTCAGCCACATTTCAGTTAAACTGGGATCTGTAGGATAGTGTGCTCTTTGTTCTTCTTCGTTGTGCTATATAATTTATGCCAACTATATCACATTTCGTTAAGCTCTAAAAAAAAAAGGACATTCCAAATTACTTATATAAAACCAGTTGCTCTCCAATTTTAATTTAACTTGCTTCCTGTGCCATCAATTAATTCAACAGAAGGTTACATATATTGGAGTTGGAGCTGTGCAGAAAACAAAGCTGCAGCCTGCTTTCCTGGGTGTGTTTACATGCATTATTATAGTTTGATCTGCTTCCTAATTTCTGAAGCAATGCTTTTTTCCTCCTCTGTCATTTATTTTGAATGCATCGTGTTCACAAGTGCTGATTACTTTTCTGCTAGGGGTTTTAGCCATCTGTGCTAACACAGTTGCTGAGTCACAGACAATAGGGAGAAGATAATAGTCATTAACATGAAACAACAATAAAAGACCTAAATTTGCAAGCTCCAACTTTGCCTACAGTTTATGATTAATGAAAACTAGCGCTTACTGAAAGCTGATTATGTGTTTCATTCTGTGTGAAGCCGGAGGGGCTGAAGCTTAGAACACTGAAATCCTTCAAATTCCACCCAATTTATTGAACCTCTCCAATTAACTCTGCAGATTGAATCACTGAGTCAGCACAATCAGTGCAGCAAAAACCATTAGAATAGATTTTCCTCTGTCCTGCTGAAAAAGCATCAGTTGGTGATCACAGCCGATGAAGCAATCCAAGACAGCACAGCACACCCAGAAAATCACATTTTCTTTGAACTCCCGGATTTGTAAGTCTCAAAGTACTGCCTGCATACCCAAGGTTAGATGGGAGTTCAGACAAAGGCAACATTTGGGCTCAGGGATAATAAGACATCCACAACAATGTTGTGGTGTGGACATTACTGTGACAGAAAGAGTTGTGTGGTGGGGGGTTGGTGTGTTCTTTTGCTCTTCAAACAAATATTGAAAAAAAAAAATGCACAGTGATTAAATCCCTATTTATCTCCCAGGTCCTCAAGGAAGGGGTAATGACAACTGTGTGACTGGCAACCCCACTGGCAGCTCCACAGAACATCCATAGCATGGGAATTTATTCAAATATATGCCTTTTTTACCCCCCTTCCTCCAGTATTTCGCTGAACAGAAAGAAAGTACTTTTGAGAAGATGTCTATCCTAAGGAAAAAATGACTAATCCTGGAGAGTGTTCCTTTGCTGATACTCTGAAAGAAATGACAGGCTATAATCCCAACTTAAGGGAAATCTAAATTGGAGTTAAAATAAAGCCTCTAAGTTATTTAGTGATTAGGGTATTTAATTTACTTATTTTTGAACGGCAGAAATAATCAGAACATTCAAAATTATCTATAAAGTTAATTATAGCCCACGTAATTAAATTATTAAAGGCATTAATTATATCACAGAAAAGTAATTAAATATCACATTACAGTCATAGTTGTGCAATAACTATTTTAGGAGACAACAGAAAAAGAAAAAAAAAGTCTGTTTTCAAGCCCTGTCACCCTCCCTTACACCAAATCAATTCACTGTCTGTGTCTAATTAACTATAATAGGCATAAACCAAATATACTATCAAAAGAAAAAAGTATGATCTCCAATAATTCTTGCTTTATGGTGGTCAGTTATTTTTTTTTATAAATAATTCTATTGTATCCCGCCCATTAGCACCGAGTCTGTTCCTATGGTCCTTTTCAACACATCATCTTTATTCTTAGAAAAAACACACCATCTACTATGCGTTCAAATTCCCTGCTTTTCACTTTTTTTTTTTTTTTTTGTAAATCATAATCTATTGGCTTAAGTTATACTACCAGAAACTTCAATTGTAGTGACATTAAACATAGACATTACAGAAGAGCCTGGTAGTCCTCTACTGCACTAATAAAATCAGTGTGTGTTATATTTTATTTCTGTTACCTGAAACGTCTTCTCAGATAATTCAGATGGGTTTGTAGGTGAGGTTAATCCCATCAGTTCCTTCATAGTGAAAGAAGAATATTTAGTGCCTGTAAGAAGAAAAAAAAAAAAAAATGCAATGAGAGATTTTTTTTTTAGTTGCCCTACATAAACCTCCTGCTAAATTAAAAGTCAGTCGGTCATCAGAGCAAGACAAAGTCAAATCTCTGTTTATTTTTTTAGTTTTGGGTTTAGCTTTTTTTTTTTTTGGAGGGGATTTGGGAGGGAAATTGTGTTGGATTTTTCGCTGTTTGGGATTTTTTTAACAGTTGATTCACTGTTCTGCAACTCTTTTTTGAAAGAGCGCTTGGCTAATTAAACCAACACACAGGGGGTCAAAAAGATGATTTAGTATATATACTGTTCATCACAATGCCTTCAGTTTTGTTGCTCTATTTCCATTGTTCCACTATCACTATTTTATACAGCCTACTGCTAGATTAATGCAATGTTATTAAAAACTAATGCAGCTGTGAGACTGCAAATATTAAAATGTAAAAAACAGAGCAATGTTTTTCTCTGGTAATTTTTTTACTCCAGAAATGAAATAGAAATCAATCCTCTTGTCTTCCTTAAACCCTAGTATTCTAACATTCAAGTACAATATCATCTCATTTTTGTTTCTCTCAATCGGAAAATTGATTTCTGTCGTAGCATTTTTATAATTTGCTTCTCAGGTGCACCCTTGTGTCAGAGCAGCACGTGCAGAGGGAGCAGGGGACAGGGAGGGCCTCTCAGCACCTCTGCACAGCAGCTGGGATCCACTGACCCTCAGAAATTATATCCATCATGCTTCCAGCTGGAAGGTACAAACATTCCTGAGGCAGATCCAGCACCCTCCCCTCAGCTGAGGAACTGTTGTGCTCACAGGCGCACTTGGGGACACATCAGGAATTTGTGAATTAACCAAGTAATGAGCTGGGGAACTCTCGTGCCAAACCAAGTCTGTGTGAAGGGCACGGAGCCCTCTTTTGATTTGTGGGATTCTGGGAGGATTTTTTTCAAAACCAAGGAGCCCATGAAATCAAGTTTACAGAGTACGTTGTCCTGTAAATTTTGGGAGATGCCGTCTTGTGACAGCAGTCTGTGTGACAAGCAGGTTTTGATGTTAAGCTAACTAATAGCAAGCAAGCCTAAGAAAACCAAATTTGCTGCTTGCCTAAGTTGTTCGAAAGCTTCTGGCTTTCGTGATGTGCAGCATGCCCAGAACTCAGGATTGAGGACCACCCTGGAAAGCTTTACCAAGGAGGTTATCCCCAGTGCAGCCACAGCTTGTGTGACTCTCCAGCAGTTTAACATCTCCAGGCCACAATTTTGAACGTGATTTGTTTTATTATATGAAAAGAAGTTGAGATTTTTAACTTGCAAAACGGAAGCCCTTAATTTCTAGTTAAGGAAACTTCCACTTAAACACAGATTCTTATAAAATGAAGGAAGAAAAGACAGAACAGCCCGTAAAAAGTCAGAAATATGATATCCAAGACATCCAGACGAAACTCTCATATATATGAATCTGTTGAACAATAGGAAGGAGAATATTAGTAGTGGTACAATAGAAAGTCTCAACAGTCTTATTACAGGATGTAACAGGCACAAGTGTTTGTAGTTTATGTTTGGAAAAAAACCTGAAAAGACTAGACTGATGATACCACAAGACTGATGCAATCTTTTCCCTCTCCTATTGTGACTTAGAAAGCTCTTGATTAAAATGAAATCTTTAGAGTACAAATTAAGAGAGTCATCTGAAGATACAGAATTGATTTTCAATAATTCCTCTAAGCCTGGAGGGACTCCAAAAGCTCTGGCTATATTTAAAACCAGTAAGTGAGATGAATCAGGCAACCTCTGCCCCATTCGTCTGAGTTCCAAATAAAGTAACGGGACTCTGCCACTCAGAACCATTAATAAAGCTTTTAGTGAGATTGTATAAAATAAGACAGGCATGTTTAGGGCAGCTAGACTTAGTTTGATGACAGTTTGTTTTAGGGAATAAAGGCTTTGAGGTGCACAAGTGAGATCCTGGGCATTTCAGCTTGCACTCTGGTGCAGGTTGGGTCACTCAGCCAGGCTCCACTTGCTGTTAATGCTCACAGCAAGAGGATTCCCAATTTGCTGTTAATGGTGTCCTGACTGCCTGGCAGTACAGGAAACAAAATACATGCCTACTGCATTTTCACTGTCTTCTTTGGTACCCTTTTATGGGTTACATTCTCCTACGCAGGAGAACTACCACGGTGGCAGCACACATGGGTTATTTCAGACCTCACCTGAGAGCCAGGGCCCAAAGACATTGTGGGGAACTCCACTTTTAGGTTCAGTGGGACTAGTTTGGCCTTGCCAACATCTTAAGTTACAGCCTGAAAAAAACCCCCACCTACAAAACCACTTTATAATTTACAACTAGTAGGCCTAGAGTCGATATGATTCCAAGGGGTTGGACAGAAAGTGACAGAGCTACAGTAATTAGAAGTACAGTAGAAAGCAATGCTAAAGGATGTTCAATTAAAGTGACAGTAATTACTTTTCAGGTGGACCAGTATGGTCTTAGTCATCCCCAGCACCTTTGGCTATGACTGAAGCCACAGGGACTGAAGATGCTCAGCAGGTCATAAATGTTTCTTAGGATGTGGCCCAAAGGTCGCTCCAGCAACAACCAAGAAATTTTAAATTTGTCATCTGAGAATGACAAATTTTCAACTTTATTTTCCACAGTTTCTCATTTTAAGTTCCAGCATTTAGTGCAAATTCTGCACAAAACATCACTGCAACAAGAAGGAAAGGTTGATGTGTTCTTGTTATGCCTCAAAGTCCTAAGTAGTCACAACAAAACAAGTCAGTCTTCTAAGAGCCACTCTGTTGAAAATAACCCAAGAAAAACAGTTGTTGTAAGATTTTCAAGTGCAATATTCCAGCCTCTCTCACTGTTTTTGTCAAAAATGCTGACAAGCACTTCTAAACTTTCCCCAGAAGAAGAGTTAATCAGAACTTTTCAAACACCATTAAGGTTTCACTGAAGTAATTTCAGCTTCAGTTTAAGGAGGGTTCACTCATCATTAATCAAACACTGTCAAGGAGCTCTTTGGCCTAATGGTTTTGCATACGAAAAGACAGGCTAACATAAGGACCCCAAACCAGTCACACCATTTCCAACAGTATCATGGCAAGGAGATCAGACTGTATTCTTTAGCCAATGGCAGTGGCACGCTGCTGTTACCAAAACTCACAAGGCCTAATGCCCTAAAATCCAAATGTATCCCTTCGCATGCGGAAATATTTAGTGTTGTTATATCGTGACGGGGTAAAACTGAGAAAAATATAGCGACTTTGGAATTATTAAAAGGCATAGAAAATAAAGTATTTCTTGACAATAAAATTAGTATATCTTCTAAAAAGGCATCAGTTTTGAATAAAAGCTTAAAAGGAATTCTCTCTTTCAGGACCTGGGGAGCTGTGGGGGCAGGACAAAGAATTTCTGCTAGGCTATTTAAGCTATGAACTGAAGCATTTTTGGGCCAAATCACTGTGAGTTCAAGCAACCTGTACTGCCCTCATCATCATGTGCATTACAATTCAGTTGTGAACAGGAGCTCAGCCTCTCCATATCACAGCCACATGTCACCTCTGGAGGCCTCGGAGCGGTGGCTGACAACGGTGGCCGTGTTGGGAGTACCCAGAGAAGGGTAATGCATTACTACCTTTAGCTCTCCAAGGTGATCTGAATTTGGCTCAGGAGTTACTGTTGGAGCACTTCATCCCCCTGTATCAACAACTGCACAGGCCCCCCGTGACCTGTGCGATCCAGGTGGAGACCTGCACGCCCTGACTCCTGTTCACACCAACCCAGGAGCACAAAGCTTGCCCTCCCTGCTAACTTCCCTCTTGGAATACCACCACTTTTAAATCTCACACAGAATAGGGATCCTATCTCCCACCACATCCCGCAGTTTCCTCCAATCAGCAGATTTAGAGGCGCAGAATTCAGACGACGAAATTTTTCTCCACCGGCCCCGGTTTTTATTCGAGTGCTTGAATCCAGACTCTGAAATTAAATTTGATGAGGATGGCACCACTAACGTGACTATTTTTCATCATCAGATGTTTGACATTCTTACTAACGATAGCAAAAACACTTGTCCTTGTGGATAACCACTCCAGCAAGAGTTTTACTCCAATATTCACACACAGCTGCCTGAGCCTGCCGGTGGCAGGGGAAGGCAGGCAGGAGGAAGGAGGGCAAGGGGCAAGGAATTAGTCTTCTGATAATAGAAGAGTAAACAGTGTGTCATATTTTAAGTACGGTTTTCAGTAACTGCAAGATAAAGACTTGCAAAGTGTCTCTGATGTTTTTAACCAAGGGAAAACAGGTCCAATGCACCAGCTCCACTTTGTTTGCTAAAACTTTCACGCATCCTCAGGTTAGGTTGTGGTAAACACACGAACTGCATGGAAATTTAAGTGCATTTATACTCAGGCCCCTCAGTTTGCAATTAAAAAAAAAAAGAAACCAACTTGCAGACTTACGTTCCATTTCAACTGAGGTCAGGGGGAAATACAGAGGGAGAAAAACAGTCAAACATGCGAATTTTGAAAAACCCAAGGTAACAGAATATCTAGGTGTAATCTTTAAAAAAATGAAGATAAATATGCTCTACCTGGGGAAACTATATGTTCGTAGATTATGTCAAAGCTTAAGACATGCATAATTGATTCATGTAGCCAAAGAAAAATGAGACACATGGAGAGCCAAGGCAGTAATAGTTTCAAGGAACATTCATTAAGCTTAACTAAATAAAATACAGTTTGTAACATGCAGAGTAGCTTTCATAATTTATATGTATTCAGTTTTCTTATTTTCATTAATGTATGCATTTAAGAAAAATGAAAAGTTCTAGTTTAAGACAATAAATCCGCAGGAAAAAAACAATGTACAAGGCCAGACCAACTTGCCATTATGGGCGTAGGGACCTGTTCACACCATAATACGGCTGACAAATGTAAATTTGTTTCTTGGCTTAAACCATGCAACTTGAGATTTGTGAGAGAGAAAAATTTAGATTCAGCTAAAACCGAGCCTGTCTCTGCACTCACAATTTGCACAGCACAGGGCTGGGTTTTGCTTTGTTAAAAAGGAAAGCATAAATATCTTGGGTTTTAACTCAAAAAAACATACATATAACAAACCCGCATTATCATTTGCATTCCTTAAGGAAGGGCCTTGAATGCTCTGACATAAATTTGGGCACAGCTGCTCAGCATGTATGGGTGGGAGCATCTAATTTATTTTTCCTTCATAAACTCACAGGCTGGGAGGAGTCAGCTGCCAGAGAGCCCTTCTCCCACAATTCACACAGGACAACACATTGGTGCTCGCACTCTTGAAAACCTCTCCATCTTCCTTCGTTTTTCCTCAAACTCATCCTTCCTTCTATTAAGGCTGTTCAGACTTTTTTTTTTTTTTTTACTGTATTGGTTTGTGGTTCTGTGAGGTTACGGTGATGCTCATTCCTTGCAGGAGCGGTTTTGACAATTACTCAGTAATTCTGACTGATTCACTGTGCATTGATAATTCAGTAATTATGAAAGATCGCTGGGTAACACTGACCTTTTCACTGCTATTATGTGCACACATTCAAACACTCGCTGTTTAGCTGAAAAGCTTAACTTAGGCGCTGGTACAGAACTCGGACATACAACAATAATTACCCCGTTCTCCAAAGTATAAAAAACCATTTTTAGTCCCTCAGTTGGGTATTTCCAAACTAGTCAGACCATTTGAAGAGAACGTGAAGAGACTGCACCAAGGAACAGAGATGTTATTACGCAAACTATTAAAATGCAAAAAAAATGAATTCTATTATTTCTCCAATAGTTATTACTCAAAGCACAGCAGCGTTACCTGATCTAAAAACCTTAGCCCGAGAGGTTGGACAGATTTCCCTTAGCCCTGATGGACATACCATTGTAAACAACCTTCCCAAGTTAATTTCTTATGTGTAGAAAAAAAAAGTGTATGCTTTTTTTAAGAATCACCAGGGCTCTATCTAGTAAATTAAGCAATATTTGATTTTCATTCTTCATAGCCAAGAACAGCAAGGATTATTGCTTAGCAGCTTTTTCATTTTTGAAAGGTTGTCACCTCTGAGAGGTGCTCCTGGCTCTTTTACTACTGCTGCTTTTAAATTCCTTCTACCCTCACCGTCACATTTAAGGGAAGACATGGGGGAAGGAGAGATACTGGGGGGAAAATACAAGTTTTTTCCTTTTCCTTCCTACTAACTGCAGTTTCATTCCAACAGTACTGAGGTGAAACATGAGTGGTTTATTGCACACTTTGTTACACCAAAACTTAGGCTCAGTTTTAAGCATTACCGAAAGTCAAACCCATTTCTTTAGACACTACCACCCCCATCATCAGAAAGCTTTTTTAATGGCAGCACCTATAGCAGTAGCACAGGAAAGATGCAGGATTTGGTGACAGACACAACGACTCAGAGCTTCCTGCAGAAAAGCACAAAGTTATTGTGCAAGAAAGAGCTAAACAATTAATCTCTGAATACTACACAATATGAGAAACGTGATCTGCTCACAATTAACAGGTATAATTTGTCACGACAGCGCACAGCTCCTGCATTTTAAAATATATTCCGCAGTTGGGCTGGTGGGTTTTTTCCTGCATTTCATTTAAATGCATTTTGGTTTAAATGAATTCTGAGAGTTGCCGTGTGGTTTTTAGCAGTGAAATAAGACACAGAATAATTTATGGAAGAATGTAGAAACAAGCCCAAGCTCACAGTAAGTTTTATAAATATGTGTCCCACTGCTTCCTTGCACACAGCACTGCTGTGAACTCAGACTGTCCTGGTGCCTGCTGATCCTGAGGAAACAACACTGGGGTGAACTTTGTAATGTATGTTAGCCGGGTTTAAGCTGGATAACTTCTTAATGATTTTACTGGAGGCTAGCAGAGATGTAGCACCTCTTGACATCTTTCCAAAAATTCCAGAGAAGGAACAATAGTGTCTCTCGAGCTGCCCAGCTCAGCGCATTCAGTGACGCAGCAGGGAAACTTCTTTGGTTCACCACAGCCAGACTGCATCCATGGAAAACCTTGGCATAGGAAAAAACCTGCAGCTCAGGTACACTATAATGCTTGGGGAAAATTACAATTTCAGTCAGCTTTAACTGGAGCCTTAATGTATTGTTTTTGCTGAGTACTACAGTTGCATATTCTAACACTGTTTTATTAACCCCAGGCAGGAGCTGATTCTAAACGCTTTTGTCCTACTGAAAAAAAAAAAATCAAATAAATTTTCTTCCTCTTCAATTTAATCTAATTATTGTGAGTACTGGCTGCATGTTATCAATAATGCAAAATTAGCTTTAACACTACTGATGTGTATCAGTCAGATCTTGTCCCAGCATCCCACGACTGATCATTTAGAACAGAGGATTTAGGCTGCCCTTCAGACAGAATTAACCATAGCAGTAGAAAACCTCCCACTTCAAGGATTTTTTTTTTCTTCCTCCATGTTAGCACTGTTAAAGTGACCAGCACAAAAGTGGCACACACACTATTTTCAAAGGCCTTGCTAAGTACAAATTTAGGAGCAGGACAACTGTTTTCTATTCCAAAAGCCAACATATACGTAATTATTCAGCCAGACAATTTACCTGTTTTCCTCAAAACCTTCTTTATGTGCACTACCCAAACAAATATTTTTGTGTAAAGTACCTAATTTGGTAGCTGTTTAAGCAGTAAGCTGAAATAAAGAAATGAGCGAAGTATTTATTATATCCAGAATAATTCTTCATTTTGCTCAGCACGACATAATGTACTTCAAGTTTTCTAAAAGAGAAATCCAGCATCCACACAGTTCTACTCAGGTTCGTGCGATATCCACCAGTAGCTTTGTTTCCGCAGAGGATCTAGCGAAGGAGCGCGCTGCCTACACAAAGACACACACACACGGAGGCAAGGGGTGTAAACAGCTCTACCAAAACTTTAAGTGATAAAGTTTGGCTTCGTAAAAATACTGTGAATAAGAGAGAGAGCAAATGGCGTTCACAGGTGAGCAGCTTTATGCCCAAGCACCCTCCAGTTTTCTACAGACAACTTAATAACCAAGCAGCTCACTCAACCAAGCCAAGCAGTTATTGACCTCGCTTCTGTGCCTGATAGAAAAACATGTTTTGGCAATCACATGTGCCTGGACAACACTTTTCCTGTACAAGAAATTCCCATGGATCAAACAGATCAGTAGGTCTGGTCAGTTTATTTGTGCAAGGTTGAAGTTTGATTTGCAGGATTGCATGAGAGGCGTTATCACTTCCTGAAGTCATGTAAAATCCTCACCCGTCTCACTTCTGAAGAGTTTTTGTTCAACTAGGAACACATTCGGAATGCTCTGTTATCTCAGACTTAACCAGCAAGTTTAAGTCATGGATTTAATGACAGAATTGGTCAAGTGTTTTTCCCCTAGCAGTATTTTCCAACTCTGATAAATGCAGGAATTTAAAAAAGTTTGATTGGGTTTAAATATTGAGGGAGGTTGGTTCTTTTATTGGTGGTTTGTTTTTTTTTTTTACATAAGTTTTTTTCAGATTTTTTTTTTTATTCGTTTCTTTTTACAGCCTAGGGAAAGACCAAAGAGTCACATATTTTAAAAATAGAAACCTTTATAAGAAATCAAATTCAGGGAGCACACGTCTCTGTTTCAGCAGAAACACGCACACCGTTGGGCACTAGAGAAAAACACTTGAAGAGCTGGGAGACACTTAGCACAACTTCAGTCATTCCACCAGCACAAAAGAGAACATGCAAGTGTTAAGTGGTGAAACCAAAAGTAACCTCAAAAGCCCTTGTAACATTCCCACAAGACGGTTTTGTACGCTGGAAATCAAGTGTTTAGATACTTCAGCGCCTGCTTCCAGAATTCAGGTTGGAAACATGAGATGTTGAGAGTCTCAGTGAATCCATTGTTCAAAACAAGCACACACAGATCACGTGGTGGCTTTAAAACATTTCTAGCACTTCATAGGGAATGTCTAGAAGGCATCATTTGGTATCAGCTGCTTGTTTAAAAGTGCCTTTTCCCCTCCTCTCCCACAACACAACTAATCAATCATTTACACCACTGTAGATCAAACCCAGAGGCCAAGAATGACCTCCCAGACTAATTTATTTCCTTAATCTATTAAAAACTACTTTCCTTAACGCTTACTGCGTTTGCATGTTTTCAAGACTAGGTCATCAGTATGAAGACGGATGTCTTTCAGAAAACTTCCCAAAATAACAGGGTGAAAAATAACAAATTCTGCAGCACTTATAAAACTTTTCTTTCATTATTTTTGCACACAATTGCTTTCCAGCTGAGTCTCCAGATATGCCGCCACAGAATGCAGTTTGTGTTGATAGAGCTGTTCACTTAAAAGGAAACATTTTGCCACATTTAGTCCAGACGTTAAATATTTCCTCTAAAAACAAACAAACACACAAGCAAAGGTCTGCTGCATTTTTATCAATGGGATTTGAGGCATTGTCATCTCCTCTTTACCTACCTATGAACTACCTAATAAATGAACTATTTCAAGTTTGTGAAGCTTATTCCTTGTTGATGACAACCTGGCTCCTGGGAAAACTCATCCCATAACTAACCCAACAGCATTTAAAGAGGTACCAGTTGCTCTGTTGTAGTCTTAATATGGAACACATCTGACTTCATTCATTACAAATTACTTTAATTAGCTTCACATGAAGATACTGTTCTAAAGTGCAATTGAAGACATTTTTGAGTGGGTATAGGGGAGAAAACACCATACAATAGGGGGGGAGAAATGTCATTATTTTTCCACATTGCTTAATTTAGTAAAACCTAAGGGAGACAATCCACTGAGTCAAAAGAATAATTCCACATTCAAAGTTGACTCTGTGTTTTATGAGGAATAATTTCTCATAGGAGGTAGGTTTTATTCACGCAAATGAAAATAAGTCTGCATTAACTGAAGACACTATTAAACAAAAAAACCCAAAACAAACCACACAACAAAAAAACCAGCAAACAACAAAAAAACTCCCAATCCTGAATTATGTATTTCTTGCAACAGGTTATTTTTACACCTGAAATTTTTTCAGGGCATCTGTGACTGACTAATGCTGATCCTGCCTGTTTTCCATTCCCAGACTGAGTTGTAGCAGAGTGGAGGTACCAGGTTGAGAAATGCACTCTGTTCATTAGAGAAGCACTCTAGCAGCACAAGTTAGCTAAGGGTCTATTGTACATCAAGTTGCAAATTTATTCTCAGATCCGAGAGCCCCTGGCTGATGGCCCAGTAAGTACAGATTTTTCAAACTAGATGGAAGTGACAGTCTCATTTATTATCAATTTTTATGCTAATAAAGACAAGCAAGACCTGTCTTTACCAGTCACTTCTGAGTTTTTAATCAGCTTTTGGCCATCTCTGTGCATAACCCAGAGGAGCCATTTAACAGTTACATTTAACCAGCAGTCCCTGGCCAAGGGCACTCGGGAGCACAAAGAATTAGACACAGTATTGACAGCGCAGGTCCACCAGAAGATGCACTATTGATCCTCCCGTGGTACGTGGCTTCGAGTCAGCTGCAAACCTCAGGGAAGTGAACTTCCACTGCCATCCTCCACCACGTGCCTAAAGCTGCATCCGCACTTGGAACGCTTTCCAAGAGTTGTCTAGGAACAGGGCGTGTGAGATCCTCAGCCTTCAAGCAATCCAAGCTGCAGCAAGACTGTCAGGGGCGTTTTACAGTCCTACACTGAACAAGCCCACGCTGCCTCCATCACTTCCCAGGCTGTTCAGTTCCTGGTCCTCAGTCCAGTCTTATTTCAGAATTCCTGCATTTAACCTGGAGCCTCTAAGCCCGATCAGCCCAGTTCCAGGGGGTTTCGTGATTCAGACTTTAAACTACAAGACACGTTCCAAAAAATTGTCTGAAAGGGGAAATGTCCTTAAGAATCACAGAACTGATGCTACGTCCATCAGTCGTGGTATCACCTGGGTACTTAATTCCTGCTACACACTTTAAATTGACAATAGTACGCAGGGAATAGAGGCTGTGTGATTTCATAGAGTGAAAGGTCAACAGCTTTCATAAAAGAAACATTGCATTTCCTTTGCCCCTAAAGATTCTCCTTTCTTTGCACTGTATTTAACATTCACTAGGTCACTAAAATAGAAAGAGAAGGGTAGTTTCACGTTCAAAAGTCAGATTTTACCAAAAAATTAGGCAAGCCCCAAAACAGGGAGTTTTCTATTATTCTCCTCCATTTTTTCTTTCGTTCAATACCTAGCACATAACTTGAGTCTAAAAGGCTGTAGGCTGTTATTAAAAGGGAACTCTAGAAGCCTGTAGCAACAGGAACTTCCTATCAGCAGTTGATAATAAAGATTACAAAAGAAGAATTTTATTGCTGCCTGATCACTGCAGTGACAACACTGAAGCAGGGCAATTGTCCCTTGCTATTTGGGTGTTTTTTCAAGGAATTTTTTCATATGAAGAGTAACTAAGCAGTTCACCCTTTATGACTCTGAGTTAAGCAAAGTAAAAACAAAGCTAATGGAAAAATCATAAAACGAGCTCTCTGTCAGCAGAGAAGCTTTTTTCTTCTTTTTTTTTTTTTAACATCTTTTTGTCCTCCCCTCTTTGACAGGGTTTTTGGTTACAGATTCCAAAAGTTCATTTTTTTCCCGAAACTTCAGATCCCATGGACTGCCAGGCTCTTCCTCACCTCAAAGGGAATGTTTCTTCACTGACCATTTCTTAAAATATGCAGCTCTGCCCCCTCCCTTGGAAAAAAAATTAAAATCCTAAGCAAATTTAACACCTCCCAGAAGGAAGTCACTTGTAGGACTACTGTGGAGAGTTCCAGAGCCATCTTTCACGATGGAGTGACCAGAGAATACAGAGGCAAGTGAAAATGAATATGTACGGAGCATATCATAACCCAAGGAAATAAGTCTAGTATCACACATGTCACCTGCTGACTGAAGCTTCAGAGGTGGACCACAGGGTTCTGATAAATGCAGCAGTGGGCTGCTTCCTGGATAGGAATCTCTGCACTCCAAGTTCTGATTAAGGAACAGAGCTATTGCCAGGAGCTGAGCCTCTGCTGAGAAAACAGTCCCTCAGTCCTGGAGAGGAACTGAGACATCTCCCACAAGTGTTCTGCAACAGGATGTACATGTAATGCGTGTATATGTTCAAGTACAGACATCTGTTGCCCAGATTTTTCACTGGAAGAACCCCGTAAAGAGTATGGGGTACTCCATCAAGAACAAATGCTGAACCCCATAATCTCCCTTATTGGCTTCTTCAACAAAAAGACGTTTCCTCAAACACACTTGCTGCACTTTAACCAAGAAATTCCCTACTTCTCCAAACAAAACACTACACTGAAAGAACGTTAGGTTGTGCCAGAGAGATAATACCAAGGATATTCACAAACACAAAACATACCATATGTCTCACTGCAAAGCGAGAGTGTCTGTGAACACGCTCATCAGCTTTGTGAGAGACACGTTGCCAAGACCCTGAAAGAAATTACTGCAGTTCCCTGTTTGAAGCTGAGAGTTATTGACCAAAGAGACTTGGAGGCCTTCCAGCTTGTTAAAGGTGCTAATGATTCATGTATGTGATTTTTGAAGAAAGAAATGGGCTTCAGCAGTAAGTTTGATTTTACTGTCAAGAAGTCAAACTGCACTTTAAGTTATGCAGTGCTGTTATCTTTCTGAATGTGCTCAGACACTTCACAGAGAAATTATAATTCAATATATCCCCCAAACAACTTGCCTTCAGAAAAGGCAAAGATACATAGGAGGTTTCTGCCTACTGTAAAGTCAATTTTTTTAGAGCAAGTCCACACATTAACGTGTTCAAGCATCACTGTGCTATAACACTGTTCCGTCACTGGAGGCATCTATGCAAAAGTTTACCACTAGCAAAGTTTAACTTTATCAGAAGCCTTTTCAAGCAGGTAAGCAAGCAAAAAGCTCATGCCAAGTGACCCTGTATTTATGCATTTTGCGTGCAATGCCATGGAAAAGTTGTGCTGCAGCACAGCTCATCCCATCATGATGAAAAAATAAATAGCCTGTAAAAGGGTTTTCTGTTTGTTTACAGAAGTTTCCATTAAAGTCGGGGAAAGAGAGGAGAGAGATGGTTCTGTCTCCCACAGGGAGACTTAATGTTGTTAAGCAGACAGAAAAGCATAAGAATTTTTGCTTCTATATGTGTCCTGCCTTTAAATTTTAAGTTTTTCCTTATTATCACTCATTTTCTGGAGTCTCTAGTTAAGTCACACCATTCAATAAAGTTTTCAAAACCACATAAGTGGAGAAGATAAAAAAATAAAAATTGGTATGTTACTGGGTGGGGGAAAGGGGAAAAGTAAGTGAGAAGCAAAACATACAGCTCTCTGGATTGGAATTCAGAGCAAATGGATAATCTGAGGTAAACCTCTTCTTATTTCCAATCCTACTGCTAGAAATTTTCTGTTAGTGTCTGGTCCTAAATCCCAATCTTGACAGCACACAGGAAAAACTAAGATGACCAGCAGCCATTATCAGGAACAATGGATCAGTTGGATTGGCTTAGTCGAGATAAATCTAAATCAGATATAAACCTGAATACAGTACATGCACATATGTGTCAATATTCCCAAAGTACTCCCTTCTCTTCTTAAGCAGATGAGCTTTTCAAGAAGCAGTTACACGTAGAATACTTTGTGAGGCGCAGAAACATTAAAAAAAAAAAATATCAAGAAAGAGAAATCAGGTGTCCTGTAAAAATTTCTCTTGCAAATTCTGATAGGTGGTTGGTCTAGGCAAACCCTACTTAGAGAAAACAAAATGCATGGAAGACGTGCTTTGGTCTCAGATTCCCTAACTGGGCATAAACAAAACATGTAAATGCCATGAAGACAATACACTACAAGTTACTCCCCTTTAAAGATCATAAATGTCTAGTACAAGGAAAATAAAGAAAATAAATTCCTCAAAGAAAGAATTCATAAATGAACTTCAACAGTAAACCAAACTTTATATCAGGAAGTATTTAATCATATATTAGACTTGCTGCATTTTTCCTGTTTGTTTTTTTTTTCTTTTTTTAAAAATCATACTTAATTGCATAACTCTGTCCCAGACACATGCACCTGCAAAGAGGCTTTTTCATGGCTAAGTCTGTGCACAGAGTTGTGTTTGATGGAACTGCTACACTGACTGTGAAATTCCAAAAAACCTCTTTGCCCCACGTACCCAATGCACCAAACTGATTAGATCTACATCTGTCCCATGCACCTTGTTCCAAACCCTGCCATTACCACGTCATGAATTCACCCACACAGAGGGACAGTCACAAGACAACTGCGAGTAAAACAATGTAATCACACGTAACCCTGGTCCTAGGAAAAAACAACAGCAAAATGCTTCAACATCGCATTTCAAGAATAGAGTACTGGTGTAATGAAACGTCAACATTCAAACTCCTAACAAACCTCCTTGGTTTTAAATTTAAAAAAAAAAAGAGGAGGGAAAAAATATCAAATTACTTGGACCTCTCAGTATTTTCCATGATAACATGAATGGCACGTGTGGGTTTAATTTTCAGCCATAGCCTCTGCTAAGAAAATGGTGATATGAAAGTTTGTTTCAAACTCACACATTTTAATGAAAAATACAGTGCCAACTTGAACTTCTTGATAAGAAAGAGGCACTGCAAGATTTCACTGAAGTCCAAAACACCCTTATGTTTGCTTTTGAAATGGAACTTCCAGCCAGGAAAAATAAGCAGAGATCCACAAGACGAGGCTTTTTACAAGCAAGTCACACAATCCAATTAATTGTGCTGCTGGCAGAGGTTCCTGACATCTCCATGCCCCAACCCACACCACCAGGGCAGCAACAGCACTCACAGAGTTACTCACAGAGCAGGGGGAGAAGACCTCCTGCATCACTGAGTCCAAGCATTAATCCAGCACTGCCGTGTTCACCATTCAGTCACGTCCCCAGGTACCACATCCACACGCTTTGGAACACTTACAGGGCTGGTGACTCCACATTTCAAACACGGCTGTAGACGAACGGCTTCACACCAGCAGCTCACTGAGCTCCCCCAGCACATCATCCAGATTAATTCCAGCTGGTAATTACTGCTCAAACCAGGTCTGCTCATGCCCCAGTCACTTGTGCCACGCTTGTTTGTCCCCTCCACCTGATGCAGCACGAACGAGGGCGTTAGAACTTGGAACTTCCACACCTGTATGTCATGTTCAACAATTCAGGCAGCAAAAACTCGTTAGAACCACTTCTGTTTCCTCTAATTGCTTCCAAAGATGAGTAGGACTGGCTTAAGAATAAGATAAGCCACAAGAATTTAAAATGAAGTCAGAAAGAACTAGAGGAAGAGAAGGAGGAGTGAAAGAAGAGGGAAAAGAGGGGGGGAAAGAGGGAAAATAACACAGTTGTGTTTGTTTACATACAGATGCAAATAATGGAGGACATTGATTTTAAATGTCTGAAAGTCATCCAAGAATGAATGCCCAGAGAAAGACAAAGGATGAGAAAAACCACAAGCTTCTTTTTAGTAGGAAAGGAATGTACTGAGTCACACTGACATCCTTGATAGAAGTACAGTTTTTATGGGGAAACTCCTCTGTTAAGAGTCTTCATCCAAGGGAACTAAATAGCTCTAATATGCTTTGAAGAAGTTGTATTTGATAATGCTAATCAGCTGGAAGCAGACAATAAACGAAACTGGCCTGTGCTAGACTTTGGGGCTCTGAGGGATTCCTGAGCACAACACATTATCAGCAATGAAACTTAAAAAAAAAAACAACCCTCAGAGTGGAAGTCAAAAAACCGCAGTAAACAAGGAAAGCACCTCAGGAAGTTTAGCTGGAATTGAAGATTCCCTGTGCCAAATGAGACTTACAGTCAGGAACCACAAGTTGCAAAGCACTTGTGTTTTTTTTCTTTGAAAGATTCCAGTTAATCTGTACATTAGTTAATGAGGCAAAGCATCTCGTCTGTGAGGAGTATTTTTTGATGAGTGCAGAAGCTACTAGAGTTTGTTGCGTTCCATGCAAAGCCATCCATGCCCTGCAGGTTTGCTTTTAGCATTTTTCAGTGGAAAAAAGCATGCGGTTGAACCAGGCAGATATCTGCAGTGGCTAAAGATGAACACAGATGAAAATTCTACTCTCAAGGAATAATGCAACTAGGTAAAAGTCATCCTTTTAGAGCACAAGTCTGAAGATATCATTGATCCTTTTGTTTCAATAGGCAAGGAATGAGCAACCAAGACCCTTCTCAATAGTGAAGGATGTAGGCAAATATTTATCTGATCTACTTTCCTAAACTTGCCATAATTTTAAATAAGCTGAGAGTAAGCCATATTTTAAAAGAGGAATTAATGTTAAAGATGCATTTCTGAAGTATGTCAACACAGGAAACCAACTTTGAAACGTGGCAGACTAAATGGAGAAACTCCCACTTTAACAACCTGAGTCAATGCAGGCAGCTGCAGTAAGAGCACTGGGGCACAGTAAGAGCTTTTACACCAGGATAGCTGGAGCCTAGAAGTTTTCTGTATTTTGATATCAGAACAAAAATTGAGCTCCATCATTGACTAGGAGAGATGGCTTTGGCATTCCATTCATACATGGAGGCAAAAAGTACCACACTGCTTTTATAAAGGCCAGTGCAACAGGACCACAAACTGCTCCAACATTAGGGCTGGGTCTATGCAGACACTGTTCTTTTGGTGAATAGCCTTTGTCTCCCCTCAGAGAGATGAAAAGATTTTTCAACTATAAGGAGCTGCTTTTGAATAAAAAGGGGTTTTCTACATACTGAAATATTTAACATTTTAAGTCTGAAAAAGCTGGGCATAACCAAAAAAATAGGAAATAAGGATCCACAAATAACTCTGTCTTTTCTCTGTGTTTTTCATTTCCGCTGAATTTTTTAATTAAAGCAAATTCTGCCGGGTCCCTTCGCACCCCTGACTGCATTTCATCCCCTGTGATGCCATTCCTTGCTATTGCAAATCACCCCAATGCCTCGTGGACTCCAGAATGGTCTTTCCCTGACTGTGCTCAGTGGATCCCAAAGGGAAGAAAAAAATTCCCTCTCACTGCTCCTCCCCACGGGTTTTATCTGCCCCAGCTGCCTCTTAGCAGACCTTGGAATAGAATAGGGACATGGAGGTAAAGTCATCCCTCGGAGCTGGCATTAGCTGGAACTCACATCAACAGCCTGACACAGTAACTCCGTGGGGGGCTGATGGTAGGAAAGACATAGTACCTAAAACAGGCATAATTATAGTGAACTGGAAAAGGATAGGATTTGTGAACTGAATACATACCTGGGAGAGATTTGGAGTTTGCAGGCACGCCCTCTAGACCATTACACTAAAATAGATGAAATTAGGCCCAGAGAAGCATGATGTACATGCCCATCTGATTTAAAGGCAGCATAACTACCCAGTCTCACGTGAAATATAGATGTGTAGGTTATGATTTTCAGGAATACTTCCAAGAAAATTACTTACAGCTCTCAAAACAGAACACCCGGGACAGCACATTTCCAGCCTGTTTAAACAATTTGAAGTGACTCAGGAAAGCAGAGGCTCATTGCATAAACACAAAAAAAAAATACAAGCTCAGTGGAGGTGCTAAATGTTAGCAAAAGAAAAATTAATCCCCAAAGCAAAGGAAGCAGAGATTTATGTTTTTTTCCTGTAGGTGTGCAACAAACAAGCAAAGCCAGGTCTGCAGATCTTAATTCTCAATCTCACTTTCCTGAGATCCTTTTCTAGGGGATACTTGGCTAAGCACCCAACTGTATGCATTTGTTTTCACTAAGCATATTGTGTGTGTAAATAACATCTCTGGCAACAGACCACCGTTTAATGGGAATGGGTTTAAGGAATGTTTAGTGTCATATGAATAACATCACTGCGAGCCCTCATTAATCTTAGTCCCCAGATGACAGCAACATACAAATTAATATGGTACCTAAACAGCAGAATTAGTTCAGGAAAAGCTCACACTTTTTTTTCTCCAGAAAATTAGAAACAAGAATACATGGATTATGATGAACTGATGTCAAATTTGTTGGTAACTTGCAGGTAGATGAAGTAAAACAAACGTAACCTTTCTTCTTAAAAGTGCTGCTGAGCAGGTCACAAAGGGGAAAGCACAGCTCTAAGAGAGCCCTAAAGTACTGCGGGGTCTGAAGCCAGGACAAAGGGTATTTCACAAAATATCTTCTCTCGTGTCTTGGACACTTGAAAAGTTGAATTCATGGGGCACAGAGGCACACAGCTTTACCTGAGAGTGCAAAGCCTTCTTGGCTACCCATGGAGGATGGCACAAGCCGTGTTCATGCACTCTTGTCCACACATGGGACTGAAGATTTTGAATTACTGTGCACACACTCAAAATAACTTGGCTAAAAGTAACTTAAAATCAGGTTTTAAAAAAAGAAAAGAAAAGAGTATGTCACTGATGGCCCAAGACCACTTTCTGTAGGTGGAAGTTGGATAATTGTTGGCATTTTCTTTCAAAAACTTTTAAAAGCCTCATCAAAGAGATCACTTTCTTCTAGGGCTAAGAAGAAGGATGAGAGAAGAAAGTCTTGATTTCAGAATAACGTGACAGAACTCAGCAGGAATGTCCCCAAGAAGAGCTACAAAGCATATATCATTTGAAGCAATGAACTTTAATAGGAATTTCATTTTACACATGAATGTACCTTCTGTGATAATCTCCAGTCTGTTTATTCATCAGCTGGAACTCGGGATGGGAATGTGAAGGTGACAGGAGCAGTGAGTTTTATGTTCCTGAAGTGTTAGAAGAGGTATTAACCTTTTAATGATTCTTCATTCAAGCCTAACTTCCACAGTGAAAAGTAAAACCATCTGTGATATTTAGCATGAAAGGAATTCCTAGTTCATAGCCGGAGAAACAGTGAATATGAAAGATTTTGCTATTTACATTAGTTCAGGAGCCATCCAAGTGACACACAAACAGCGGGATCATCAATGTAGCAAAACAAACCCATAGACAACGATTGAAAATTCAGCCCAAAGGCCTTTCAGTTGCTCCTGATCCAGAAAAACATCTTCCAAAAGTATATTTTTTTTTTTCAGAATATGCAGGATAGTCTAATTCCAAGCGTAAGTAAATGTACTGTAAATTTTTTAATGTGATTTACTAGAGGGGTTGGACAGGCTCAGAGAACTGATAATGGATGTTATGGTGAAAAGCTGTGTGAATTTCTTTGAAATGAAGGACAAGGCAAGAATGCATTTTTCATTTGTTCTGATTTCAGTTTCCCAGGACGTGAACCACAGGTAGTTTAAAGACAGAAAATCATTATGCATAACCCACATCAGATAATTTTTTTTTGAATAATTAATTTTGAATCAAGATACTAGATAGAAAACAGATAAATAGCTCTTGAAAATCATTCCCAAGAGCTATAAAACATCCAATTGCTAGTTTTCAGCTACCCAGAGAGATATCCTAGAGGCATGGCAAGAGATCTTTTTCCCTGTGTTCTACAGGCTTTTAGGAGAAATAATGCATTTCTTTCTGTGTGTTGTTTACCCAGAGAAGGAATTAGATATTTATCCATCCAGGACTTTTCCTGCAGTTTGTCTTTTCACTGGACTATTAACATAAAGATATCCTAGAAGAGCAGTTTCCTTCCTGTTTAATTATTCCTGCCACCTGCATCTGGGAGTCAGCCTCACACCCTGGACTTTCCATCAGGAGCAACACAAGCCTTTTAGAAGGCAAAGGGATCATCCCGTGCTATATCCGAGTTAACAGCTTGCTTGGCAGCATCACTGGAGACAATGAGGATGTGGAAAATCACAGCTCCACATTCAGTATCCCAATGATAACAAGTTCCTGGGATGGAATGTTATGTTTTGTCTGGACATACTTGAACTCTATACCCTGGGGGAACCACTGGAACATCACAGCTGGAAGCCTGGCTGCATAAACTGGTGCCGTCCTCATGCTGTGTGCAAAGAACAGTGTGTACACCTCTTCTGTCCCTTCACTGAAAATGATGAATAGGAGCTACCTGCCCACATCATATCAGATGAACATCTGGAATTTAAGGGGTTAAAGGACCTGAGAAACATTCATCTATCTCTCAGGTGTCTATACGCTGAAGTGGGGATGCTGAACTGCTTCTGAGTTTGTGGGCTCCCAGCGGCTGTGTCAAGAGTAAAGCCTTAGAGTTCGTGCCAGGTTTTCCAGCCTGCTCACCCTATTGCCAAGAGATCCCTGAGCCACGGAATCAGGGCCCAGAGAGCACCAGAGGGTTTACATGAACGTACTTTTTTTCCTGGGCTGATTTAATACTGTTGGCAGAGAAATTAACACTCATATCCTCAATACCAGTTGGACTCCATGATTTTAGGGTCCTCTCCCAGCCTAAAGGATCACACAGTCCTATACCCTTGATGGTTTGGTCTCAGCATCTTCTTCCATACTTTGGATATTTAAAGTGCCTTGAAGATGTGTGTGTCTTTTTGTGGCCATGCGCTTAGCGTACAGCAGGGTTGAGAACAGGATTTCCTGGGATGATGCAGCACTTCATAGCATTACAAGTGAGACTCTCGTTGGAACTAACTCGACTTCAGTGTAATTCAGACAAAATTTCAGCTGGACAGGTCATAGGTTATGCTCACTGATGTCTGCACAGCACCATGTCAGTCTTCCTGCTCTTCCCTGTATCATTAATGGAAGTAGAGGTCCCTCAGGCTCAGCACCCACAAAGGAAAATCAAGTAACAGTGCGATTTCCCCACAGTGCAGAAAGACCTCGTCTCTTTTATTCTTTTAGATATTAATTAACATGTATTCTCTTAAAAGCAGCTCTGCAGATCTCAGGAGTAGCAAAGGATGTCAAGTTACATACAAGTTGCTATGGTGACTAATCCTTTCTAAAAGGAAGAAACAGAGCAAATTTGTAGAAGTCCGCTTCGCTTCTCGCTATGAACAAAGGATGTCACTAAATAGCCTTTATTTTGCAACCCATTGCCTTCCTTTGTTTTACTCTTGTCTACAAAACTCACAACAGGACTGTGCATTCTTTTTCTGCCAGTCTGAATATTCTGAGCTTCCTGTTTTCACGGAGTTGCAGAAAAACAAGTTCATTCCTGGTCTTGGATTGATTTTTTTTTTTTAAATTTATTTATGTAAAAGTATAATTTTACTGACCAGTCTTTATGAGACATACTTTGGGTTGGAAATGGTTACATTTCCCAGAAAAATTATACTTAGCCAAGAACTTAGGGCCAATTTTAACATATTTCTCTATTTTTGCTTCCCTGTCCTGAACCAGAGAGGTTCACCAGGATTGAAAAGGTCCTTCAGGTCTTGGTCGCTCTGATCCCAGTGTGAGGCTCCACCTTGCAGTGGGATATCAATCTGCTCATTTCGTAATTAGTTTCTGAGATATGATTTGCTGGGCGTACAGGACACCTGAACTTCTTTCCTCAAAGAAAAGTACAAGCATCAATTTTGTAAGAGAGAAATTTCCTTGTACCTGATCTGTATCGGTTAGTGGCATCTGGGACTGCTGCCTGGAGAAGTGCTTGTAACACTCTTCATGAAAATCCAAGAAAAAAAAGAAATGCTGTTTTGCTGGTGTGGCTTTATCCCAGTGTAAGACTCAGAGCTGTTCTGGAGCGCTGCTCTCAAGATCCTCAGCCAGCAGAGTTACTGCAAGGGGCTCAACTGTGCCTGCTCACAGGGGCATCCCAAAGCCCAAAGATAAACACAAACACTGTGGCAACAGAGACATGGCCATTTCTGAGGTTGATGTATGAGCAAAAGTGATGGTGGTGGGTAGGAACGAAGAGAATTCCTTAATAAAAACTCCCTAAATCATGTCAAAAGGGTTTCTCATTTGTTTTTCTCGGCCCCTTCCTTTCTCTCTCTCCCTCTCTGCTGTATTCCACATGACAAGAATCATGAAGTAAACAACTTTATTCAAGGAGCTGTGTAACAAAAACATGCTTGATATTGTTCAGACGTACAGGAGAAACAATTTAGCAATTTAGCAGCTGGCAAAGAAAGCTTGTACTTTACTGGGCTGAAAACTGCAGATTAAAGCTGCTTCTACCCACTCAGCTGGGGAACTGCAGCCATCTAATAAGTAACTCCACTTGGCATAGCTTTGAGCAATGCATTGCATTTACTTTATCAGATTTACCAAATTACTCATCTTGCCTGCAAAAGTCAGGGACAGGAGGGAAATGCAGCTCAGCTGTAACAATACCTCCTTTCACCCTTTAGGAAGCCAGAATTGGTGTGTTGCAAGGGACAGGAAATGCCTTAACCCTTCTGGCTGCTGATCTTAAGAACTGGAAACAGTTCCTCACAGAAAAATGAGGATCTAAAGAATTCTGCAATATGTAGAGCTAAATTTCTAAGATACAGAACAAACAAGTGTTTATTGCAGGAAACAGTTCTATGACCATGACTTGTTCTCCGGTATCTATATCAAAAGCTGGATGAAATAATTCATTCCTTTAGCTAAAATCCTCCTCGTCCCAAGAGACACTGCACTGGGGATGTGATTCCTCTAGAGAAGCTCTAATTCTGCCTTACAGAAGAGAAAAGAACCCCTATTATAAGAAATAGGTCTTTTTAATGTCTGAATGCTCCAGTGTCAGCAGAGCAGCTGTGAGGAGGAAAGAAAAGCAGGTAGAAGCTAGCCTTGAAGTGTACTTGACAGGAAATAGCCTAAAAGTGGTAGATCACTGAAGAAGTGGCACAGGCAGACCTTAAGGGAGAGGGGAGTGCTGCAAAAGCTTCTAGAAGTTTTTAGGGTTATTTGAGACCAGCTAATTACACAGCTGAGGGAGCTGAGCTCAGGGAAGGCTGGTGACAGGAACAGAGCAGCTTGATCTAGGTCACAGAACTGTCACGGCTCAGGTTTTTCTGTCTGAGGAACTTTTATAGCTCCCATCTGCATAGTATCTGAGAGCCTTACACTCTTTTAATGTGTTTATTCTCAAAATGATCCCGTGAGGCAGGAAAGCATAATTATTGCTATTTTACTCCTAAAAGTAAACTAAAACCTGGAGACTGCAGGGAAGATCCTCAGCTGACACAATTTGTCTGTCAAAACCAAGAGCATCCACTGGCTGTCCAGTAAGGTGAGGGTAAGTGGGATGATTTAAGGCAGCTGAGTTGTTTTTAATGTATGGTTTGCTCAAGATCACAAAGGCTCATGACAGTATTGGAAAAAGAAACCAGTCTTCTGAGCCAACACTAAGGACTGCCCCATCATTTTGTTTTTCGTGACTCACACAGGTAAATGTGACTGAAAAAGAAACCTGAGCCTCGGAAGTGTAAAATGCCTTTTTCTGGTCCTTTCTAACTCTTTACCAGTTGTTGAGTTTGCTTTGGTTTTATGGTCCTATTGTTTTTGGTGTGAGTTTTTTGGGGTGCTGGAGAGACTGTTATTCTGCCAGCATCAGAAAATACTAGAAGTCAATGGAAAATGTTTGTTTCTCATGGAAACGAAGTTGGGAGATAAGTATACAGATTTGAGGCGGTTTTTTTCCCAAAATTAACAGTTGTTTTTAAAGTACCTTCACTGCATTTAAAGAAATTTGAATTTCGCAGTTGTGAAACATATAGCATATTTTGTGTATTTTTTTTATACATTAGCAGCAGGAGAATAAAACTAAACAATTCCCTTCCTGCAAGCTGCTGTGCATATCAACTGCTATTTCTCAGATCCATCTTATCACTTAATGGTAGCATCAACAGCTGGCTCCCCTGAACATTACATTTGAATTTTTCAGATAGAAACCTTGAAAGAATGAGCAGAAATGACACAATGTTACTCTCTTTCTCTGACAGGTCAGATGCAGATTTTTGCTTGAATGGTTCAGGTTTTGCAGCACTTTAAGCAAAACAAGAATTATCGCTGTGGTGTAAAATGAATTAAGGTTCCCACACTAAACGCCAAAGACAGATATACACAGCAATAATATAAAATTACTGCCAGGCAAACCAAGTACCAACCGAGGGCAGCGCAGGGAGCCTGTCATGGTAAAAGAAGATTTGTGCTCTTCATTGGAAATGCTTTCACAGCAGTCAAAAGAGAAATCTTGAACTTGACAAGGAAGGTCTGCTCTCACTTTGATCCTATCAATCAAGAGTGCAGTAGGTCCTAGCTCAAATGTGCTGTATCTTAGTTTCACCCTTGGACAAATATCAAGTCTTCTTCCTTCTACCATTCTGAAGAATGACTGTTTTATGCCTTTATTTTTAGGACTGTAAGAAATAATATTTGGAAAGTGACTGATAGTTTCGGGGTTATTGACAGTTGCCTCCCCAGAGGAGCATCAAGGTGACAAATGCATTTGAGGGTGACTATTTTTAATGTCGGATGTCGTGGCAGAAAACTAATTAAAGATGTCATTTCTGTTTTATTTGTGCTAGGAAGACACCGGCAGCAGCTTACTATTAGAATACAATAGGCCAGATAAATTCTGCTCTCACACTGTACAGAACCCAGAGTAAATTCACCAGAAATGAAAATACAGCAGGAGAAAGCCAAAGCTGCACGATCCTTTGCTAAAGTTGTCTCACTGCCCCCAAGGACTGTCCTTTCCGGAAAAAAGCTTTGAGTCTAAATCTCCATCTCTGGTTCTGTCGTGCTCAAGCCAGGATTTAGAGAGCAGGAAACAGGCCTGGGACAAAAATACATCTGACATAGGCAAGGCCAGACGAGAGGAATGAAACTGTAAGAAATTTTTCTACAACGTTCATTGCGTCTTTTCTCTGGCACCAACTTTATGTCAGTTCAGATTTATTTTTGTATAGTACCTTAATTCTATTGGTTATCACATTTATCTGCATGGGATAGTTTATAAAGTGCCAGACTCTACGCCTCAGTTGTAAATCCTAGGAGCAGAATCTATGGACAGGTGTGGAGTGCATAATTCATCTATGTATAAAACCTATATAACATATCTCCTAATTCTTGATAAATAAACCCCAGAAAACTACTGGTCTGGAGTTCTATTTCTTAGCAATATGAAAGCCAATATTATCTTAACTTTTTTGGCTTTCTGTAGATAAGAGTCTGTTTCCATGCAGTGATCACATATTAGCATGTCTCCAATAATTATAATAGTACCCACACATAAATCCTCCTTGCAAGAATCTGTCTTCTCCTTTAAGACCTTTTTTGCTAGGGGCATGATCAGGAAATACATGCACAGGGTATGGAATCTGAATACCCAGGCACTGCAGACTAGAAACTGCCACAATCCAAAGGAAAACTGTCTCTTTTCTGCAGGAATTACCAGCTTAGCACAGCACCTCAGGAATGGAGAGAGCTAGTTTGTGTTAAGAGGGCCTGAAGTATGAGAGCAATGAGCTCATGTCAATCATGGGCAACAGTACACCAAAGGGGGAAAATCAGTAAAAAAACAACGCAAACCCCCAAAACCCCCATATGGACCTCATCTTTAGTAAGAGAGAATGAAGAGAATGCACAAATCAATTTCTTAGACTCAGGATTAAAGATAAAAGCAAGGAGGGATCCTCTCTGAGGCCAGTTCAGAAGCCTCCTGCGAGACTTGGAAAAACAATCACATGGATTAATGACAACATCTTCCCCCTTTAATTTCTTGCAGGGTTTGATAGGAAGGCAATACCTTTCAACAAGAGCAACTGATGGAGATAAGCTTTCTATTACATAAAACTTTCTTTTGGCCAATTCTACTGTTTAAACAAACAGGACTTCTCCTGTTTACATACCTTAAGCACAGTTGCAGCCACATTAGTGCCACTTTTCTTTCCCTTTATATCACAATGTCTATTCAACACCAGTGTGCATCCTGAATCCTACAGACAGCACAAGTCCTATGAATACCTAATCTTGCTCCCTAATGTGATGTATCTCACCACCACCATCAGATAGCTTTTTGCATACTATTCATCAATAGCAAAAAAAAAAAAATAAAGGAGAAGATGCTAATAAGTTTCAGCTCAAGGGTACTGTGTAACATAACTAAGGCCATATGGTTTTGCTAACACAGACAGCTTTCCAAGATTATTTTAATATGCACACTTTGGTCCTTGCAGCCGGACAAGCTAGGAGTTCATTTGTTGTCTTCTTGGGGGTTTTTTTTATATTTTTTTAATGACTCCACCATCTGTTTTGTGGATCACTGAATTTATAATGTAAAGGTCATTGTTTTGGCAATATGGGGAATTGGATTTCGCTAATAAGGCAAAAGTTGGTGAGAATTAAGTGAATATATACGTTTTAATAAGTGTATACATGCATGTGCTGCCATAAGTGGGTTGAACCACACAACTAAAATATTTGATATATTGGTGGGAGGGTTCTCAGAGGACAGTCTTGAGTGAATGGCCCCAAGGAAGAGATTTTAATCAGATACTGGGGTTCTGGTATCAATTCTTTACGTGTAAAACAGACACAACTAAGGCATATTCCTGATTTTTTTGTGTGTGTATATCTGCATAGGAAATACTGTTGCAACACTGTATCAGCAATATAGAGCAAACGTCCACCTAAAATCCTAAAGCAGGGCAATGTAATCTCAAAATTAAAACCTGAAAGAGAACAGGTTTCACTCAGGCTCTCAGAGACCCATACTCACCAGTACCTCGGATACCTGTGATATCCAAGAAGTCTGTCCCGCTGCCAGGGCAGAGGCGCTCACGGAGCCAGCCGGGGGCCAGGCACCCCAGAACTCCTGCCCACATGTGTTAGACCCAGGGTCTGCTGTGAGGACAGGGAGGACAAGGGATGGCAGCTGTCAAGTCCTTGCCACATCTCCGTAGTTCTTTGTGGGCTGGCAACAGTGTTCAGGTTTTGGATTTGCATTTCTGAGACCTTCTGGAGCAGACAGGGAGGAGTGTCTCCATCCTGTCCCACCTCTGGAGGCCTCAAGGAGTGATCCCAATCCTTTGCCTCCGAGCTGAGTGCCCTATGAGGCTGTGGGTGGATGCACTGGGATTTTGAAGGTGTGCCAACCCTGGTGGGTTAACAGGAGCCATTCTGAGAGCCCCTTTTTTGCTGCTTGCCCCTCGGTGCTTCCACACAGAGACATTTCCACCAGTTCCCTGTTCTCACTGTCCCCAGCCTTTCTATTACAGCTCTCTGGAGCTGCTCCTTTGACTGTGGGGTGTTTCTGGAGTGCTTAGAGCCAAAGGATTACTTTAGGCAATGAACTTTTGGTGAATGGTTACTCCCCCTGATCCTCAGGGTGTAAAACCAGATGGCAAGGCAATCCTGCAGTGCTTACCGAACATAATGCAGCAGAGATCTGCACAGCTGGGGAATCAGAAGACAGCTAAATGGAGATTAAGTTCTCCTCCTCTGCAATCCCAGGAAGAATCTCACAAAATATCGCTTCTGCCAGTATTAAACAGTGGCTACTAACGTCCAGTTTCTTATTGCTTCACTTATTTGGAATTTCAGCAGCACCACTGTCTTTCTGGGAAGAGGGACAGGGGAATCGAAGCACTGACATTCAGAGATGGACACAGCCCAAGCAGGAGGACCTCTGGTTGGGTATGGGGACAGAAGACTGCGAACAGCCAGTGTTATTTAACCAATTCTAAGATCAGGCAAGAGGAATATGGGCATTTGAGACTGTGATACCGCAAGTATGTGTATAAAATACACTTACAAGGCTGTGGCTTCACTGCTTGATGAGTCCCTTGGGATTAGAATGCAAGAGGGGCACAAGCATTCTTGGTAATTCTCTTGAGTTCCGTGTACTAGGATAACTAGGATACTAGGATAATCAGGATTCCACCCAAAAAGTAGTCTGAGAGCAAGTCAAACATAAGAAAAGTTACATGGCACATCACATTCAGTAATTGACCTTACCTATTGTTTCTGAGAAGTGATTATTCTGCTATTGTATTGTGATTATTACTTCTGGGGGTAATTCATCATTGCCTTAACTAGATAATTGAAAAGTTAACTTTAAACTGTATTTGTGATGTGAAAGTCAAAGCTCCACATAGATATTTCACTAAGGATATATGGGGTTTTGTTTTACACACACACGGGTGCTACACAAAAATAAGGTTACATTTTATGATCCCCTACTGAAAAGGGGGGGAAAACAGTTAGGAATCAGTCAGAAACTCATGCATTTCCAGTCACTGACTTCCCTACTATAGACAAAAGATCAGGCTGGGTTTTAGAAACAGTTTCTTTTCATTAGATATGTCATAGTCCATCCAAATTACGCACAGAGAACTTACGGGGGAACCAGAAGTTAAAAAATCCCGAAGACCTCAATTAGCAACATAAAATACTAGGCGTGCTCACTGAACATTCAAACATTTTCTGTGCAGCACAGCAGACTACGCATTTTTCTTGAGCTCAGATTCCCCTCCTCAGCCCCACTCTCCGTTTGCAGGTCAGACAAGTTGAGCGTATCGCCACATTAGCTCCACTCAGCTCCTGCTGGGGAAGGACCCCCGCAGTACCACGGCTGTCCGTCACACTGAAGTGATTAGACAAAATCTTGCTTCCCCTGGCAGTGATGAGCCTCTGCCAGCCCGGCCCAGCTCCCCACTGACTGCTGCAGCCGGAGGAGGAGATCCACGGTGCTGTCAGCCCTGACAGCCTCCGTCAGGCGCTGCCTGTCGGCTCAGCACGGCCCTGACCTCAAACCCTGAGCCAGCAGCTCCATCTCCCCCTGCTCGCTGTACTGCCATATGGGGATGATACCAGCAACAAAGGATTTGCCTCTCAAAACTGATTTTTTTTCCCCTCGCTGCTTTTGCTATTCAGTATCCCTGAAATAATTCGCTCCAGCACCGGCGTCAGTCTGTTTGAACGCAACCAAGTGCTCACAGTCCCAAATTCGGCTATGAGAACATATAATCATTAAAACCAAGTCCTGCAGACAGTAACCTTAATTCCAGCTGGGAAAGGCCTCAGGTTATGAATTCTGATCTGTCAGCAATAAACAGGCAGACACATATTCACAAAGAACAATTCTCACCAGTATCAGAGTGAAGCATATTGTGGGCAAAGGGCAACATTTCACTTTTCGTTGGTAACTCTTCACACCACTGGTATCGTGCCTCTCCACCTCTGGGACACTTCATAAAACACAGACTTCAGCTTGAGTGGAGTCGTTAGGAGCCACTGCAGTTTTAAAACAAGGAAGAGCAACACAACCTGATGTAATCTTTGAGATACTTTGACACCGTAAGCACTAAAGAGTATTTTTTTCTCCTTTTGTTAGCATGTTTACATACAAATATTCATCCCCCACCACATCTACTGCTGTTTGCTTTAGCAAAAATCTAAATACAGAGGAAATAATTCCACTTATTGCATGCAAAGTCAATAATTCTACTTGTTCCAGGCAAAGACTTTTTTTTTTTTTTTGTGGCAGAACACTGAATCAGCAGCAGTTTATTGCTTTTCTGTCTCAAGAATTTTTGGGGCAGGCTCTCAGACTAGGAATGATCTTCACTCATGTCAGTCAAGGAGAACTAACTGATTTCAGTGTCTGCAGGCTGGTGAAGATCATGTCTTTATTCCTCACTTTTTTTTTTTATTTTCCCCTCAACATTTTGGTAAAGCACATGCAAAAAGTTTTGTGAAACTTCCAAATATGGGGCAAGGCAGTCCCACTAACATCACTGAATTTATTTGCCCTTCTGCATCTTTATCAATGGCTTTGAGAATTGACAGAGAACTTAACAATGCCGTAAAAAGTGTCTGCTCTCTTAACATAAACACGATAATCTCTCCTACGTTCTCTCAATAGGTAGAATTTTTAAGCTGAGATAAAACACCCCACGGGAGCCATGGTTTTGGAGTAAAAATGTTTAGAACAACAAGCATAACGACAGGAGGAGAAACCAAAGACCTTCGGTACAGACAGGTACTACTGCTCACTACACCTGTGAAATGTGAGAGTTACAACTCAATAGACAACTAAACAGTTTTCCCTGTAAGGTTCAATGAGTTAGTGGGGCAATACATGTGGGAACTTAAGAAATAAACGCAATTTAAATACAATACAGACCAAAAAATGATCTTTCCCATTCATATTCAAATAAAACCATCCAAAGAGTCAATAGCATGAAAGCAGAGCAGAGACAAGAGGCATAGCTGTACCCAGGGCACTCTGCTTTCCTGCTATGATCTAATTAAAAAATAATATTGAAAGGTTAAAAAACCCAAACCAACGAGTGAGCTATCTGTATTCCTTCTAGCTACACGAAGATAAAAAACCTGTGAACAAACACCATAGTTTGGGTTTGGGCAGTGTAAAAGGGAAGAGTGGGTAATAAGTACAGTTAATGGAGAAGGCTGATAAATGTTTAATGTTTAAACTTCAGGCGACAAACAGATAAGGGACAACATTAGTGTTACTAGACCTTCAGAATGCAAATACACCAAGCATGGCATTCCCACAGACTACATATCCGAGACTGTGGCTGCTTAAATGCCATGTAAGTCCAGACCAGAGCGTGATCAAAATTAAATCTGTTCCAGACTTGATTCAATCAGGAATAATCATGGATCAGTGAGCCTGAATATGAAGTTGGGTGAAATAAAGGTACAGCTACCCTAGACTTTGAACACAACCAATAATTAGATAAAGGACTGAATGAAGGGTAAATGGCTTCCTGGAGATGATGGGGATTTAGGGTCCAGTGTGATGTTGCAACCAAGAAGGTTACCACAATGTATTAAAACAGAGGAATATTCCATACAAGTTGAAATAATACTTAGTTGGACAGATTGACTAGAAGGTTGAATTTGCACCAGACATCTCAAGATTATAGGGGTGACTGCACTAGTCAGATGAAAGATTCATTTAGTCCAGTATTTGGCATTTAACAATACCCATTCACAGAGGCTCAGAAATATATAAACCCAGGATGGAATGATACTTTCCCTGTCTCTGAGCTTCCAGAAGTTCCCAAACTGACAGTTGACTCAATGATGTAATGATTATCCAACTCTGTGTCGTTTATTTAAACACATTTTGAACCCATCCAACTTGCAGCTTCATAAAAAAAATCAGCAGGTCTGGGTTTCTCAACTTAATTATGCATAACACAAAAAAGTTCTTTTCATTTAATATAAACTGTCTGCCTTATCATTTGATTTCGTGTGCTTTGGTTTATGTCCTTTGAATAGTGAGTAATCTTTCCCTCAAGACTTGTCCCGTGTCATACAGATCTTTATAATAACCATTTGCAGTCATTTAATCTCTAAGCTATAGACTCTACATTATTTCACTTCCTCTGCATAAAGAAGGTATTCTGTGCCTCTGACTGCTATTCTCTGTGCCCTTCTAGGTTACTACATCTTTTTCTGAAATTAAGGGAGCAGACTTGTAGCCTATATTTAAATGGCAGTTCCCCAAAACACTGTGGAGCTCTACAGGGATGCTTCATCCTGTCTTTTCTCAGGATTTCCTGGCACCTTCACTTTCCTGCCCACCACCTAAGATCAAGCAAACACTTTTAGGTAACTACAGACAGGGTTATAATTCTCTTTCAGTAATGGCATATTTAGAACTTACCATGATATATGAAGGGGTTTTTTTGTTTGCTTGCTTTCCCCAGTGTGCGTGGCTTTTTATTTATCAACACCGAATTTCGGGTGCTCCTTACCTGGCACTGTGAGACGGTAGAACAATGGTCTAGAGCCATCCTTAGTTTCAATACTCCCCATGATCAGGAAGCTTTCCTATTCATCCCTTTTCCATGATAAACAAATATGTTAAATAGCAACCATTCCAGCATCTCAATTCCTCGTAAAAATAGATCATTTCTTCTTGCCTCTGCTTTCTAAGTTCAGAGTAGCTATCAGGTTCTGAGCATACAGTTTCTTTTGTCCTGTGTCTTTCACAGCCATTGGGAAGATCCTTGTCACACACTTCAGTGTGCTTCAGGGAGGGAAACGCAGCTGGTGCATGGAAATAATGAAGAGACATAAGTAGTTATAACACTATAGTGGGGGTCAAAATAATCGAGGATCTTGTTAAAAGCTGAACTTATTACAATTAAATACACCTTATCATTGGAAACAAAAAATCTTGTAAAATGACTACTTAATCTGAAATGAGCTTTTCTGGAAATTGAACTGTGATTTAGACTAGAAATAGAGTGCAGTGTTTTTAAATGGTGAAAGCAATCAGTCATTCAAACAAATATCCAGCAGCAGTGGTGGATTCCATAAAAGTATCTTTCAGTTGAAATTATTTCTTGCAAGTTTTATGTTTTCTACTATGAAGAAAATTAGATTAGTCTGTTCTAATTGTATTTTATGAGTTGAACCTAGAGTCTACTTAATGGTGTGCTGCTTTATTAATTCCTTTTTTGGTCCAGTTCCTGGAAAACGTGTGAACAGTCTGCTTCCGTACAAGTGCAGCCTGGAAATCTTATACAGATACTAGTTCATTAAAAATAGTCAGTTATTAGTTTTCTCTCTAATCTCACCCAAAGAAACAGGCTCTACAGTTAATAAGTACTCACACTGTGGTATTTACAAGCACTGTTACAGACTGTTCTTATGCAAACACTTGGGCTTTAAATATTTAACTGTTGCCCAATCTGTTCCTTGGATCCTCTGTTCAGGTAACAACTGACATCCATGGGCAAAGCTGGTTGCTGGCCACTTTCTGAATTAAATTTTTAGTTAAAGCACCATAGAGATCCTCTGATGGATGTGGAATACAACAGCTGTTTAAAGAGCAATAGATGTCTGCTCTCATCTCCTTGAGTGATGGTGATATAATGCCTTTATTCTCAAATTGCTGTGAAGATCTCCCACGTGGCAAAAGGCAGCCAGCACAGACAATGAGAGGGTTTACTGCTTTCAGCCTTACGATTATACAATTATCTCTGTCTGATATACTGCTCCAGAATTATCTGAGCTGACAGCCATAAGTCTGTTCAATGCTATATCAATTTGTGTAATATTTCTTCCTGTAATCAAATGTCATATTTCTGATCCGGCCAACTTCAGCTTATATTGAGACCACTGGCTCCAGCTTCTCCACGAGCCATGCGATCTCAGTGTCTGCACAGAGTGATTGTCCTTGCTCCAAGCTCCGTAAACAAAGAGCAGATGTATTTATTTGAAATGCATCGGCTATGTTTTCTCCTGCGTTGCTGAAAAATGTGCCCAGGCCCTTCTCAAGTGATGCTCGTAATCTGCAGCTCACTGCCCGGGCTGCTGAGAGTCTAGATATCAAATCACGGGGTGTGAGAGGTGCTGATCACTGCAGACCCAGTGACCTTTCCTTGCTGGAGGACACCAGCAGCAGGCTCACGGGCGTCCACCCCCACACAACAGCTCATTAATCAGCAGCCTGCTGCTCCCACGTCTTTGCTGTTCCACGCTGGCAGGAGCCGCGTTTCCAGCAGAGCTCTCCGTGAAGTTGTTCCTGGGAAGGATACAAATGCCCGTCTGGTCCCTTTCCTGACTGTGGAATGTGCCCGGTGCCAAATGCAGAGAGAGCTCTCTCTATAAATGGATGTCATTTCCCTCAAAAAACCACAACAGAAGTACATGGAAAAAAACATAAATGGATCCCTCCCACCGGTTCACTTGGAGTTCAGCAGGAGACAATTCTAAAAGAAGCAAACAAAATACAGAGTAGCATTTCCCAAGTTTTCTAAGATACATCTTTTTTTTCCTCTTTTTCCCAAACAAGAAGGAAAATAATTACTACATGTATTCAGGAAAAAAATTAGGCAGTCCAAGTTTAAGGGTAAATTCAATTGAACAGAGGGAGCCCAGAGAAGTTTGATTCTAAACTGAGTGATAATTAACGTGCACTTCTTGTGTCCTAACTTTGAAAAACAGACAGAAGTTGAGTGCTGGCTATTTGAGTAGCAGGTATTTGGTCTTTGGGTATTTCCTTCTGCAGACTGCAACTCGGGAAGCACAAAATGATGAGTGGGAGGCTTTGCCAGAAACGTGTGCTGGCAATAAAAATGGGACTACACAAAGAACACTCTCCTACATGCACGCGAATGGAGGGAAGGGTGGGGAAGGGATCTTCCAGCGTGATTTTCTTGACAAAGACTTACTGTGATCCAAGGATTTAGCCTATTATGTTTTATCGAAAACACTGTTGTCCGTGAGGTTTTTCCACGGTAGGCTTTTGGTTCAATTTCAAGAGAAAGAAGATGTAGGATGTGGTGAGAGGATGGAACTGTTGTGTAGATGTTGGAATTTCGCTGTGAAAACTGTTGCTGACCGGGCAACGTGACGGGGAGCCACCTTCAACCTATTTGTCAGAACCCATCCATTTTGCATCCTTGATTTCATATTTCAGTAAAACCCACGTATTTTTTTTTTTTAGAGGTGAAAGAAAAGCAATTATTATCCTGCCTTGCTAAATCTACCAGCGGATGTGTGAGAAAACTTCAGCAGGTGACAGTTCATTTGTTAAAGGTGGCACAGAGAGGATGCTATACCAAAGTCAAAATCAATTATTTCACTCTGATATTTTTATTATGTGTTATTTGTAGGACATCTGTGCTCAGAACTCTTTAATGAAGTCAAAGCCCTGCCACTTCAGATGCTGTAAATTAGTACAGATGTCAGGTAGATACAGTGGTTCTGTGTAAGTACATGGAATGGACACAGCTGCCCAGCCAGCAGGGAGCAAGGCACTTCCTAGGCAATTTAAATATATATTAACAAAATATTTATACTTATTGCTCTTTTTCCCCTGAAAGTGAAATGGAGGAGTGAAAGGAAGAAGAAAAATGAAGGAAAATAAGGGGATTTCTTGCATAAACCAGTATGAACACACTAGTGGTTTCTCATTTCATTGGCTTTTCAAAAAATTTCACGTTAAATTCTGCCTGCAGAAAGACTATGAACTGATTACCTATGCAATCTCTTAAAAAAGAAACACCCCCTAACAGCTAAAAGGAAAAAGAAAGAGGCAGAGAAACTTGTAGGATTCTTGTACATTATGAAAAACTTTTCAGACTAGTAATGGGAAAACACTGGATTAACTCTCAGAATAAATGGACAAAACTGTTAGCATTAGCTCTTACTCAAATTCAATCAACTGATTCTGTTCTTTCTTTCACAGTTACTATCTGATTGTTTTTCTAAGACGTTTTAATCTCTTTCTTTCACTTCTATGTTTAGATCATTGGCAGTGTTATCATTCTGTGCCTGCTGATGAAATGAGAATTAACACTATCTTTGGATGTTTTATATTAAGAGCCTTTCCAGCGCACTCTTGCAGAAAACACTAACAAAGTATCACAATCTGATTACCCACCTGCTTGCTTCCTTCCCATTTGTCCTTTTGACTGGTAATCAAAGCACTTTTTGGACTGTTTATCTTGTATTTCCTATAAATGAAGGAGTACCCTCAGTATTTGCTTTCCTCTTTGGTCAAGAGACACACAAAGGCCAGCGGCGAATCAAGGTGCATTCGTCTACATTCACACACAGCATGCTCCAAAAATTCTGAGATCCATTTCCAAGCTTAGGCCTTGCAACTCTATTCTCCTCACAGGGAAACTTCTCCTCAACTCTAACTTCTTGTAGTCTTCCCACAGGTATGCAATGAACATGCAGAACACAGAAAAATGAGCATATATATATTTTTTAAATTGCATATATAGCACCTTTTTGGTGTTTTAGCTATAACCAGATGCTCTTTTCAGTCTTCAGTCCAGCTCCCCACAAATCCCAATAAAGGGGGAAATGAGGGAAGGAGTTTAAGCAGCCCAGCACACTGCTATCACCTAGACAGTGCAAATTAAGTGTCGAGAAGAGGAGTCTCCAGGAAGGAACAAGCAGTGAAGGCGCTGAAGGCAGGAGAAATTCACCTAGTTCCCAGTTAAGGGAATATCACCTTTATCCTGCCTACACCCAATAGGCTAATGTGGCTTTCCAATGCCCTGCTTTTGGGAGATGGAAGAGGCCACACAAATTCAGCATGAAGTTCAACAGAAAATCTGTTTGCTCGAGAAGTTACTCAGAAGTTTATAATTCCAAGAGGAAATATTAAGCCGCTAAGAATGGAGTTTGACAGGAATGTTATCATCCAGAATGTAAACTAATGACACTTGGAGCTGTATTTAGGACACACCTCTAGGAAGGACATCAGCTTGTCTGGCACTAATGAGAGCTTTGATTTTCCTCGCAGCATCCCAAGGTGTGAAGGCACTGCCACTGAACATCCTCGCGGGTCCTTACCTGTGTAATCAACCCCTGCAACACCTTTGAGGTGATAATTGTTGACAAATATCAGTCAAGTCACACCTGACACGACAGTTGCCTGATTTTACAAGAGATTCTGCATAAACGTGTACCACAGATCTTCTCGAGACAGTGTTAAGCGAACAAAAGAACACTAAGTAGAGAGAAATATTTTTGTTTTGAAGCTTTTAAATTCATTGTTGGGTAATGTGCTGTTGCAGTGTCATGGCTGATGTGCTTCAAACAAAAAAATTCAAATCCCTCAAAAATGCAGATGATAGTGGAACATCCCAAGTCATCATTCCATGACTTTTAGTGCAACATGTTATAACAGAACATGCAGTTTAGGCAGGAGAATGCTATTTTCAGCAGGCTTTATCAAAAATCATGAAGCCTCATTTCAACAAGAAACATCATCTGTCAGTTCAAGAAGGAGAATGAATGATAATCTTTGTTTAAAAACTGCCAAGGAGTGATTCAACATTCATCAACTCCCTTCATTCTCATTAGCAGGATTTAAATACCCAATTTAGCAACCTTTCACTTTTCCTTTTTAGATGGTGGCGTGTTACTAAACTCATTTCACAGAGAATAATTGGTAATAATACTCCTCCTTCTTTCTGTGAAATCCTGAAATAATTTCCATTTCACCTGGAACACTTTGCCTCCTGCAGTACCTGTGGAATCAGCCCAATTGTCTGCCTCTTTCAGAAATCATTGTTCTCTAGTGCAAACCGTCTCTTAGATGTTTTTATTACTTCTGAAAGCTTTACCTGCTGATGGATGCAACGTAACTGAGCACAGATGCTGTTTGGGACGAAGGGACCATCCAAACTTCCAAGCAATTGCACAGCTTTGAGTTCCTCTGAGCACACAAAAGAAGCCTCTCATTGTTTTTAATTTTTATCCAGCGGGCTTGAAAACTGCAGCCACATGAAAACGTTCCCTGAATTAGAAAAGCAAAGAGAGCGCTCTGTATGTCGTGGAGCCACAAAGACTCTGTGATCTTGATCTTCCTTGCTTTGAAAAACCTCCTGCAGACTTCAATGGGATTTGGAATAGACCTTCCACGAGGTACAGGAACCACATCCACTTTGTGTATCCTTGGTGTGAACTCTCTAAACAGAAACTAATTAGTATTTTGACATTTTAGAGTAGCAGTTGGTATTTAAACGGGAATATTTCCAGAGATCATTGCACTTGATATTGAACAATGCAATTACTGACATCAGAAATATGTCATTTCCATAGTACTCTAGATTAGTGTGCCCAGAGCAAGGGACAAGGCATATCAGCAGTACTAAAGAGCAGAGAAAAAAACAAACCACTTGTGAAAATATCAAAAAATTCAAAAGGCTGACCTTTCATGGACATCCAATAACTTGGATATTTATTCTAAGTTTCTCTGAAACAACAAGAAATCAAAATCGGAAGGAGGTAAGCTTGAGGGCAGGCTTCTTCTTGGCATTTCAGAATTCACATGGTTTTTTTATCCTGGAGAACAGAAAGTGCTCCCTCTTAAATTTGCACCCCATCAGAAAAGAAACTTCCTGAGTTTTTCAGTTATTCAGGAATTGCAAATGAATTACTTGTTGAAAATTGGTATTTCAGGGAAGTCAAATGGATCTGTGGGCATAGCACACAAAGGTTTCACAGGTAAAGCTTTCCTGGGAAGGCCGTTGGTGGGATATAGATGTGCTAAATAGACAAAAATGCCTCACAGCTGTTCTGTTTCTGACACCCACACATCTTGGATTTTGTTGCCAATCTTTAAAATAAATAATATTTAAGCTCTTCATTAATAATTCCTTTCTTCTAGGCACTGCAGTGGGAAATCAAATAGAAAAACAGGACCTTCTAAGTGGGTAATACTTGCTAAAATTAATATTACTAATCATTTTTTCTTATTTTTTTTCCCATCTTAACTTGGATGTGTCAGAGGAATTTCAGATTAGACTATGAATACCACATCTTAAGGGCTACAAATTGCACTGAATTAACGATTTGAATCTGCAATTAAAAATAATCTGCACAAACCCAATGGATATTCAGTGGGGTTTTTTTCAAGCTTCTGGTTTCCTCCTCAGAGATCTTGGGAAAACAAGTTCAGCTTCTTTTGCTTGACCACAGAACCACCCTCAAGGCATGTTGGTACCTTTCATGTGCCTGTATGAAAATTCACTCAGGAAGAAGAAAATAAGAAAGAAATTGCACACCACGTGTGCAAGACAACGACTGCCTATTAAATGTCTATTTATGTCTATTGACAGAGTGAAGAGTTGAATGTACAGTGAAGTGACTGTAGTTTATCAGGTCAGAAATATAAACCGTGTTGGTATCTTTGCTCTGCTTCTGTCTCCTTCAAACTCAATACCTGCTCTCAGAAATAAGATAACTTTTTAGCACATTTTCCCTTATCCTTTTCCATGTAACGATGTGACAATCACTTGACAGTATGGGACAGTCCCCTGGCTGTCAGTCAACAGTTTTCTTCCTCACAAGACTCACATCACATCCCAGGACAGCAATCTGCCTGGTCAGTCAAGTATTTTTTCAGGGATTTTTTTCAGCGAATTATATTAGGACCACGTATGCAAAACCATCTGTAATGTAGGCAGTTATTTATTGTTGGGGGAAAAAAAACCCTAAACCTGTATCACTGACTTACAGAGAATTGTGCAACAACAAAGCATGTTAAAAAAAAACCAAAAAACAAACAAAACCCAAACAAAACAATAACAACAACAAAACCCCAAACAACACCACCAACAACAACAACCAAAAACCATAACAAAACAAAAAACCACAAAAACCAAAAAACACCACTGCTTCAGATTTAAGGTTTATCATGTAAAAGCTTAATATTTACATATGATGGTGAATACAATGCTGAATGGGGATTTATTTCGCTCCAGGTCCATCTCCAATCACGTACCTGGATAAATCCGTTAGGTCTCACTTCATCCCAGCACGACTGGTATTTCTCAGTCCAGATATTCCTCCCTAGTGAAGGTACCAGGCAGTGTCCAGAAGGTAACAGAGATGCTCAGAGGGTTCAGTCATCTCTGGAAGTACCTATTCTTTAAAATACTCCTGATGGTAACCAGAGGGATTGTGGCCTTTTGGCAATCACAGGTATCTCAGCATCAGCATTCCTGCTGTCATTTCCTAATGTGCCTAGGTAAAGTGCCAAGCTTTTTTTGCCGTGAAATGTTTATGCTGCCACATTTTCCAGGAGCCTGGGGATGCTGTTTGATGGGCCACAGGCCCTTGGGATGAGATTTTTAAAGGCACAGATATGTGTTTGAGTTTTAAGACTTCCTTAGCTTCCTTTAAGACTTTCTAAAGCAGCAGAAGTTTAGAGCTCGGGCACCTCTTTGCATCTGTAAACAAAATTAGAAGGGCTGCAGAGGGCTTAAAGCAGAATGATTAACAGCAACACTTCAAGCACTGAATAACTTAAGATTTGCACCCACACAGCAAGAACAGCTCAAAGGAATGAAAATGCAGAAGTGTAACAGAACTGGGCCCTCGCCCCTAATGTGTGTTGCTGTCACAGGATAATTAACATCTAATCAGCTATTTAAATTAAAATGTCTAAGCATCAGAATTACCTAAATGCCTTAAGCAGGGGCATTTAGCCAGAAAATGCCAAAATACACATCAAAGAATATTTCTAGATGAAGGGTACGAATCCAAAGGCCTAAAGGTGAGAGAAAAAAAGCTCTGAGCATTTTACCTTTAAAGCTGGAACACACAGAGGGGGTGATGCATGCCAGATGCTACAGGGCTGTAAGGTTGGCTCTTGCCTGTAGCAGAGGAATGATGGATAAAGGTACAGGAGCTTCTGCTACTGTGTGATTAGGCTACAAGATGGATGAATTGGGAGGCATTTGTAAATGCAGCAGTGACTCCCTGATCACGTCTGTCTTCCTTCTTGTAAAACCGACACCCTAAAAGCAAAAATATTGTGCTATTGAACAAAATTAGTATAAGAGACAACATCAGTAGGAAATTCTTATCTCAGTCCCTAACAAAGTACCAGCGCTCAAGAATTCCTGGATGTATATTCAGCTTTGCTAAAGAAGGGGTGAGGGTATAACGTGAGTGTCAGGAGTCACAAGGAGAGTGAGGTGTAGCTAAAACACCTGAAATCAGAATTGTTTGCTACCTCAGAGGAAACTGATAGAGACGAGTGGGCCAGAAAAGGACAAGTTTGCTTTATCTGTGCAATCATACTGCTACAAGAACACCAGCGAGCTGGATTAGAAAGAAATAATACTGAAGCAAATGTAGTGCTGGAAGGAAACTGCTGTATTATCACAAGACCACCATCCTGACTGTCCTTGATGCCTGGGATTTTTCATGCAGCCGTGGAAAATGTGCCTATCCAGCCTGTTGCACTGAGGACCGGCAATGCTTTTAATCAGAAGTGATGCTGAATGTTTGCCATCATTAGAGACGGTACTGCAAAAACTGAAGGCAGGTAGGACTCAGTGTAAAAAACAGTGGTGCTTCTTTGAGACTAAAGCACAGTTAGGCTACAGGACCAAGGCAAAGATGAAAGTTGTTTCTGTGAAAGACAAGCTCACGACGGGTGAATGAATCTCAGTCACATAGAACACAGTTTGGCATGTATAAATCTGGGCAAGGCAGCAATCTTGTCTTGTTCATCCCATATAGCTGGGACAATTTTGCAGTATAATGTGGAAAGTAGCAAAAAGAAATGGTTAGTTGGGTGTGTTTTCATCTCTCTAGCTGGCGCTTTGCCCAGCTGCAACAAAACTGAAAAAAACCCCAACCCAACAAAAAAACCACCAAACCAAAAAAACAAAACAAAACAAAACAAATACCCAAAACCAACAACCAACCAAAAAAAACCCCAAACCTAATCATTTTTAAACGTGTGTGAAATCCCTGTTACCAGCTTGAGGTGTCACACCTGAGTGGTCAGACCCAGCTGTGAGGGCAGCCAAAGCACCTGGCTGTGCTCAGCTTTTGCCTGAAACTCCAGTGCTGAACTCACAGTCGGAGCAGGCAGCACTGTGCCAGTGGCAGATTCCTGCTCTTCCCCTGTTATCCAATGTGGTCTGTGCTCATCTTACGGAGAGTGTATTATCCACAGAAGATCATAACCAGAGACCTGTAAAAATCCCCTCCCTCAGGGATCCTGACACGTCTCGAAGGCAGCAGCACGCGCTGTGTGCTCCTGGGGCACAGGAGCAGGGCTGTAACACCAGCAGAGGCTGTGGGGCACAGCAGTCACCTTTCACTCTCAGCTACCCAGCTTTTTGCGTGAAATCCACAGCTGATAAGAGCAGACCTGGTGAAATCAGCCGAGATACACGTGCAGTGTTAGATGCGGCAGAAAAAGTTTGTAATCCTGGAGACCCTTCTTGCTCGTGAATGCCGGAATTCTGCCGTGAGATGCACTCTGTATGTCTGTATCAGTGACAGATGTTCTTCTTAGAGCATCTGCACGTTCCAGAGAGTTAGAAGTACACAGAAAGGCCTTGGCAACCGACCAGGCTCCAACAGAGAGCTCAGAGAAACCTTTCTTAAACAGGCTCTTCTGGAGGGCCAGCCGCAGGCACTAGCCCAGATTTTAAAGCTCCCCTGAAACAAAAATGGAACAAAATATTATCAAACATCCCCATTCCATCATGAGGTCCAGATCTTGCTTTTTTTTTTTTTTTTTGAGAGTGTGGTGAATAATTGGTTAAAAACAGTTTGGAAGAACCAACTTGTTTTTTCAATGCCAAGTCCGTGAGCTCTGACAAGAGCAAACCTTCACAAGTTTTGAATGAAAAGGATGACAAGAATTCATTCAGAACTAATCTAAGCTGTGATGGTGAGACAACTATAACCCAAGCTTTTCAAAATCAGTTTGTGCATATCCCTCCAAATAAAGAGCCAAAAGAACCTGACGTATATCAGGTGTTTTATGAGCTCTCTGCCCTCCAGTATTGTTCTGGAGCAAATTGGATCCATGTTATTCAAAGAGCATTACACTACTGTTGGAACTCTAAGGAAAAATCAAGACAGGGTTTGCTTATGAAGTGACATGGAGTGCACAGGTCCTCTGCTTTTTCTAACGATTTTCTGAAGGAAAAGGGTCAGGAGGATTTCAGCCTTCTGGGAACAGGAGACACTGGGAGAGTCTACAGAACTGAGGGACTCTGAGAGTAAAAGGTAATGTGAAAGAAAGCAACTCTTGCCATCTGAAATGAAAAAAAAAACAACTTTAAAAGTTTTTTTTTTCATAAACTACAAATAAGAAATGGGTCAACAGTGTCAGCCAGTTGCCTGAAAAGATAAGGGATAGAGCTACTTTCTTCCCCGTCTCTTGTTTCCTGTCTATTCTGTAGAACTTTCCCTTCATCCTCTTTGTTGTATGATTAATACAAAGCTGCATGTTTCCTACAGTAACTAAGTAGATTAGTTTCTTGTGAACAGAACAGCTGCTTTAAAAAGGCCCTGTATCACTCCTGAAAACAGGAGTTAGGCACCTAAGTAACTCACTAATCTCCGCTGAAAATTTCACCCTTAGCATACCGCGTGCCTCTCTTCTCCATCTGCAGGCTGGAGATAAGAGCCTTGGAATGGGGCTGCTGCTGTCATCCTGGGAATAAGAGAGGTAGAGGGGAAAAAAAAACCCCACAGCAGCAGTGAGCACTCAAGCTGCTCTAATGGCAGTGCTGCACTGATAGCATCCTTTCTTGTACACTGTGCAAAACCGCTGCTGCTCATCTTATCAGTTCAAGTACACTGATTCTCACCAACGGAGTGTTTGACCTCCTGTGGCGTGGTTGAATCTTATGAAAACCTATATATAAAACCATACAAATGAACATGGGTACATTCCTGCTCCTGTCAGACTCCCTGTACGCCGATGAAAACAGAATGCATAGCTTTATGAGAATTTCCTTGATGGAATAACAGATGACAGTGTATTCCACAGGATCCCTTACAAGACAGTGTGAGCAAGAGTTATCTCCATGTTCAGTTCCCTGGTAAGCAAAGCTGATGTTGACTGCTATGTTTACTTCTCAAACTGCCTCTATCCAAGCAAAGCAAAACAAAAGCAGCAGGCAAAATACAGCTGTGGACTTGGGCTGGGCCTGAAAGGAAAGTTTCAAGTGCTGGATAAAACACTGAGTCAGCTCTAATTTGGGATAAGCTGCTGTAACGGTCTAACAACATTTAGAACTTATCAGCTGTGGTTATTGAAAGGTTTATTTGGTCTGCCAATATCAAAACCAGTGAAAACTAAACCTCAAAGGCTTGGAAGTTTCAATACTTGAATTTTCAGGTGAACCATGTTACATTGGTGCACAAGTAAAACATTTCACTGTGAAATCTGAATGTGCACTTCAGTTTATAGATTTCAAATTGTACTTATTAATCCTTTATTGTTAGAGCCAAAATAATTTAAAATATCATTTTTCTTTTACATTATTTTTTTAATGGGCTTTGTGCAACCACAAAAGATAACAGTGCCATGATGTATAATTTCTGATGCTGGATCTGCTGAATGAGAACCCCCAGTGGAATAGGAGGATTTGACACCTGTTTCTTCCTCTCAATTTCACACCACCTCAGGCAGAAGTTCTATCCCTAAGCCCTCTAGTTATGAAAAAGATTTTCTACACATCTTTCCTATGCCAGTGCAGAAACCCCTGTTTATGGCTGGGGCCAGACTTTTTGAGTATTCATCTTGAATATAAGTGACCAGCAGACGGATGATCCCGTACTTAGTTCTGGCAGGATCCATGGAATCCCCTCAGATTTTGTCCTTTCAACTTGGCTTTGCTTACACAGCACTGTTCTGATGAGCTTTTATAACTATCACAAGGGGATCAAGTGCAACAAGCATCAAGTAACTGGTACTTAAAGTATTTGCACGCTGTTCAGCCACATCACTTTGCATTTGGATGATGACATGAAACGCGAGCATTGCAGCAAAGTAGTGCTGCCCCATCCTAATCAATCAAATCCAGAGGCAGCAAAGCTCCTAGCAGCTGGAAGGCACGATCCAGCCTGGAAAACAGTGGAGGAAAGGTATAACGATCTGCTGATGTGCGGTTCTTAATGAGCAGAGCAAGCAGAAATGCAGGGAGCCGCAAAAACGCCCAACACTTTGAAGCTTCAGGAGCAGAGCAGCAGCCTCACTAATGGGAGTTTGTTTTCTGTTCCTAAACAAGGAAGCAGAGATGGTAGTTTAGATCTGGCAACTCTTTTAAACTCAAACGTTCATGCTGAGCAAACCACAAGTATTCAGAGTTAGAGCTGAGGCATTCTGGAGTTTTGTAACTCAAGTGTGTGAACACCAGTGATGCAAATCACCCTCGAACCGCTCATCTGGGTAAGATCCACACTTGCTGCATTCATCTCCCTAGAGCTTAACAGTTTGAAGTGCTCTTTCTGTAGATTTTTTACACTCCCTGCAATTCAGCGAACTGGTGTTCCAGTGTCATTCCCTGAAGACAACCAATCAGTCCATGGACAACCATGTCCATGCATGCTGGGTTTGGCTGAGATAATTTGTTCACAGTAGGCATTCTGGGGCTGTGCTTTGGGTTTGTACTGGAAACTATGAACAAAATCAAGGCTATCCCAGGAAAAACCAGCACACCACAGATTCATTACGTGGCATTAATATGGATACAGGAAAACTGCCTACTTGTGCATGAGAGGAAGCAACGTTGTTCAGACAGGATTATTCCAGTCTTCTACTGTGGGAGAATACAAATGATTATTTAGCCAGTGCAAGGCCATATTCCATCTGTGAAGCCTCCCGGTATCCTTGTAGCGGTGAAGTTTGCACAGCTGGCAAATTTAAAAAGAAAAGCGATTACAAGAGGCATCTTGAAAGTCTGGGAAACTCTGAACAGTAGTAAAGACTAAATATTAATTATAACAAGTATCATTCAAACGTCTTATAGGACTCTGAGGTACTAATGAACTCAGTTAAGAGCAATAATCAGGTTACAAATTAAACTATTGGATTATATATTAGGCAAGCTTGAGTTTGTTGAAGATTTCTGTGTAATGAGGTTATTTTACCTCTTGGTACAACAAATCTAATTTTACATGTTTATTATGACATCTTGTTAAACTGCTGTATAGGTGAAACATTAGAGACACGTTTTAGAGAGGAACATTAGAGGCTCAAAGTCCAAGGTAATTTAAAAATGAACATCAAATGTTCCTTTATGACATTATTGGTTTTAATCCATTTGCAAGCAAAAAATAAAATAAAATGAAAATAAAAAAGAAGGAAATAAAAAAGAGCTGGTAGCTTATGCTTCAGCTGCAGTAAATATTCATGTTGAGCTTTAAAGACTGATTTGTTTGTTTGCTTTTTAATTCTAAAATCCCTGTCTTTAATATTAGCAAGTCACAAAGTAGCCACGATCACAGATTTTACCTTTGTGTGGGTGTGTCTGGCAGTGTTACCCTCCCACTACTTTGGGGCACTTTGATTTAAACTGAAACAAAAACTATTAGTGAAAACAAGGAGTGTGAACAGTGAGATGAGGTAGTTTTATAAAACGTGATGACTATTTTTTTTTTTAATTTAAAATTTATGGATATGAAATGTTGGTTTTACTGCTCAAGGAGAAAGGAAAAGAGAGTTTCCATGTAGACACCAGGGAGAGACAAACCAGGTGCTTCTGTCGAACAAAAAAAATGAAGGCCGAAATGCATAAAGAATCTTACACATCAAACTTGCATTGCTTTAACCAAAACAAAGCAACAGTGGGAAAAAAACCCCAAAAAACAACCAACCAAAAACACCCACCAAAGAAAACCCAAAACACCCAACACGAACTGTATTCTCCAATTAGAAATTGTAAAAACCTAATCTCGGTGTGCAATCAAGTGACCGCACACAGAAATAATCTTCCATCCTTGGTTTCTGTATTTTCATCCGTAAGCTTAGAGTCCAGCAGTATGTGAAATATCTCAGGCCATTTCTGTTCTGACTCCAAGGAAAAAATCACCGCTATTAGAGACGTATGAAACCACTGACAGAAATTTTGGCCTCCTTGTCTAGGCCTGAATTCTCATGTTTTGTGTCACAGGTGGTACAAACCTCTACATCTGCAAGGATGATATAAAATGTTCAGTGCTAAGTAAACGCTACGAAATGTTTGAATAACTCAGAATAAGTTGCATGTTTCTACCTTGTAGGCACCGATTAGTCACTTGGAATGTTTGTTCCTTTTTTTTTAGCCTTCATCCCTTAGAAAAAAAAGTGTTCCGTTTGCAATTTTTCCATTTTTCCCTAAGAAATCTTGCTGCTTGCATAAAGCAGTTTCCAGTGTCACACCTGGAGCAGCAACTTTCCATTTTTTACTTTTCATTCACTAAAGGTTAATAGAAAGTAATGTAATAATTCTGACTAATGTTTTATTGTTTTTTTTTCTTTTTTTTTTTTTTTTAATTTAAAATTTACGGACAGGAAATGTTGATTTTACTGCTCAGAATATGAACACATTAAAATACAGATCGTGACATGTGCTTAAAACCACATAATGCTGCACAAGCCCTGATATTCTTTTATCAAGTGACCTTCAGAGCCTGCTTAAAAACAAAAAGGACTAAATAAAATACGGCCAAAAGGTCAAGTTGTGAAAAACTGTATATATTCTGGCATACCTACAACTCTATGTGCAACTTTATGTTGTTTGAGCATACAAGCCAGAAAAAAACCTGAATATGTTTTCTATTGGCGTGGATTTCGTGAAAATACCCATGCAAAGCAAATTATCTCTAGCGACACGCAGAACTCAAGCCTTGATTTTCTTTGTTCCCACTGGCTCTCACAGCAGGCAAACTTTCTTGTATCCCCTCAGGGAATTTGACCTCGTGTATAAAGTCAAACGCCGCCGAAAACAAAGTTTTTCAGTGGCAAGACTTAATACTAAAGCATTAATGATAATCCTTACCACGCAACTACCCAAGGTGCAGCAAAATTATCGGTGCGGTAAAAAAAAAAAAATACCCTCATTTTTCCACCAACTTACAAAATATCTTTAAACAACTGTTAGGCTCTCTCTCATAAAAATAGCCTGGAGATCAAAACGCTGCCAGTGACCTGCGGAGCAGCCAGGCACGGCAATCCTGGCGCTGCCAGCAACCTGCCAGCTCCCCTTCCCTGGAGGAGAGGCAGCCCAGTGCTTGGAGGTGTGAGAAGCCTGGCCAGAGCTGCCATCCTCAGAGCTGGAGTGCAGCGGATTGTGCTTGGAGCTCATTCTATAGCTCTGGGTCATTTCCTTCTGATTTCCATCCTCTCTCCACCTCCCTTCGAACGCAGTTGAACCACTCTGCTGCACGCCAGAAGCACATGGAAGCATCACTTTGCCCTCCACTTTTCCCAGCCTTTCTGATAGAGAGAAGAAATTGCTTGACATTTGTATCTTAGCTCAGACTCGTTAAAACAGAGAGAGGGATTGTGGACAGCTGCTGGAAACAAGGCTGATGCTTCCTCATTGGCATCTGTACTGGCAAACTCTGCACTGAAGATAAACCACAGACAAACACCAGCCATTGGACCCAGCACTCACAAAATAGAAGGAGTGGATTTTTTTATCCTACAAGTCTCTTTACAAACATTTTTGCATTCATAAAGCATTTTGCAAGGTGCAAAACAATCGCCTATAAAGTAAATACCCTGTTGAAGACTCAGGGAATCCAAGCTCTTTCTTCCTTCTCAACTGCTCCAGCATACCCCTCAAAATGAACTCTGGACATTTCCAAACATCTCTCCGTAGAGTTCCTAATCTGCCCTGGCAATACAATGGCAAGAGGATATTGTCCTAAAATCTCCTAAGGAGCAAGGAAAAAAAAAAAGCTTTTCAATTGGCAGTGAACAAAGCTGCAGAGCTGCTGGTTGTTTGTCATTTCTAGTGTCAGATCCTTGAGGTTTTTTTTCTGTACAATTTGATTTATTCATTCTATTTCTGTGTGTCATGTTTCTACAAGCCTCATTACACGGCTATGGAAAAAATACTGCAGATGAATTTTTGTTATCTGAAAAATGAGAATGCTTCCCATGCTAAATGGTTCAAGGTTTGTTAGGTAGGAAAGTCATTATGTAAAAAGAACTCTCGTGCAAGAAGCACCAGCTTTTTGACACCACATTCTTGAACTTCTACAGCTAATGAAGGATTCTACATAATGATATCAAGCCTGCACATTCCTTTGGTAAAACATAAATAAACAAAAAAGGACGTGGAAGGAAATTTTCTTTGAAATATAAATGCATAAAAGTAATTGAATTATTTAACCTTTTGAGTTTCTTATTTTTTCTTAACTCCTCAAAGGATTGCCTTAAAATTCAGTCTTTAATGCTGACTGAAGTAAGGATGATTACAGTTTATAATACAGAGTACTCCTGTGTGTCTGGTCTTGAAGTGCTTTTGAAGCCCACACCCAAAGTGAAGTATATGCCATAGAACTTAAACGTCCATATCCCATTTCATAGGTACATTCGCGGATTCCTGGCAGCCAATTTTTTTGCATCTGAAGAAAGGAATAAAATGAATTCATTCTTGTGGCTAGTTCTGAACTGTAAGCTGAGCGTACAATGCAACTCACATAGGTACAGAGGTCTGGTTCTATCCGTGCTTGTCAGTGCATATGACTAAACCAAGCCTCTTAACTAATGGCCATTCCAAGACAATTCCGACTTCGGGTTTATACGTAAAAGAAAGAGACTAAAAATTTTCTTTCCAGAAGCAAAACTAGAAAAAGCCCTTAAAATCATAAACATTCCTCTCTGTTGACCCTCGAGCCTGTGTCATTGATACTGAGGGAGAAGGAAGACTGAGTGAGTCCTGCTCTTATCATGCTTTTCCTTTCATGTTATACCTGCTGGTTATTTGCTGAAGTAATGGATATTTTGGTGTCTACTCAGCTATACTGTAACCCACCCTGTATTAGCAGAGACAAATGACCCTCTTAGTTAAATGCTAGCTCATTGCTACAACATGCCTCATGTTATCATCAAAATGTATGATAACAGCACACTCCTAATCAATCCTGATGTTAAATTGTTGGATTTATATGCACATATAAATAAACTTGCATATTAAAAAAAATCTGAGGGATATGTACGTTTTTCTGTGGCGTATATACACACCAGTTTCATTAGAACTTAAGTTCATCCAAGAATTGCTGGGTTTTTCTGCCTTTGCTTAGTGAGTAGATATTTTATTAAAATGTTCTTTTTTACATTCTGGGGATATGACCTTGGTTCTGTTTAATGATGAGTTCTTGCAGGTTAAGAAAAGCCTTTTATTTCAAAACACCATATGAAATCTCCTTACCTACAAGGAGAAAATGTTCTATATTCCTGTACGACAAAAATAACTCCACATTTGTGCTTTGTGAAGCATTAGCAAAGCTGAAGTTAGTCAAAATCCTGTATTCAGTGTTCTCCTCAACCTTCCTGAATCAGAGAGAATGAAAGAGAGAGATACCCAGAAGGGCAAACCAGTACATCAGAAATCTGTGCTAGAAATCTGTCACCAGGACTGCAGGCTTTGCTGCAAACAGCACAGCAGTCAGCAGTGTGGGCAGCCAAAAGAGCAAACAAGGTCATTCAAGAAACTGCCACCACAGACCTAAAAGCCGCTAGAAAAATACAGGAATTGCAGCAAGTGCGTTTAAATAACGCAGAGGTCGTGGCACACCCTGTAACAGAGCACCAGGACTGACACTCCGTCAGAGCTTGGGTTAGTCACTACCGAAGGAGTTCAAGAGATTTGTGCATTTCCTTCTTTGCAGAAGCTGCTCGTTCATCTACACGTGAAAAACGCTGAGTTTCGTTTCATGTTGCTGCACAGGGTCAGCAGGCCATGATCTTAGCCACCACAACAACAAAATAAAAAGTTATTTCTCGTGTCATCTTTATCTCCTTCATAAAAGCAACACCTCCTTTGAGAGCGAGGCACATGAGAGTATAATACATGTGTTTGGGCTTGGGAGAAAGTAAACAAAGGGCTCCTCCAAAGAGAAACAGAGGAATGTGGGACATTGTGACAAAGTTCTTTGCTTGTAGTCCTGCACATGTCCTGTAGGCAAGCGTAAAGGGCATGTACATGAGTTGTTTTTCTTCCTTGGCATAAATCCAGCAGTACCGAGGGAGCTGGGAACACTCCCAGTCACCAGAGATGAATGTAAGCAACTCAACAGATGTGCTTTCTGAAGAACTGTGTATTTCCCTGGTTTTTGGGGGGGAATTTGATCTTAAAATCACATGGAACTCTGTCAGCAAAGACCTCTTGCTGCTTATTGATGTAGAGAGAATAAGGAAAAGACAGTGTTATCCCCTAGCCATGATACACGCAGGTGTTTGCAAACCTTCAGTCCCAAAAGGCGTGTGACAAAGCAGCACAATTCAGGCCCTTCCAGCAGAGCAGAGAAAAAGCTACAGGGCTTTTTAAGTGACACGTGGCCAGGTGAGTCCTAAATTGGGACTTAGCATTGCCCTTATGCAGCTACAGAAAGGCAAAGCCTATTTATGGTTTACTGAGTTACCCTGCCTACACAGAGTGACTGAACTGAATGGTGGTCGTGGGCCCACATCAACTAAGCCAGAAGATGCAAGGCCCTTCCCAGCTCTAAGCTGGTAAGAAGAGCTGTGTGATTTTGAGATTACCACTGTTTTTTTTCCTTAACAGGTGGTAACACCAAAATCCCTTAAAATTTTATCTTTTCTCTAACGTTCTGATAACTCTGGAGTTGTTACTAATGGAAAGTGAAGATTAGAAAAGGGGAAAAAAGCTGCAGCCAGTAGCTTTTCATGCTGAGGCTCATGACCATCACACTTTCAATCAGTCTTTTCATGACCATCAATTAACAAGTACTGACTGTCTGGATTTCTTGCTAATGAAACAGGTGTGCAATAGTTTAGTAAGGTATTACCTGAAACATTTGCTTGCTTCTCTTTCTCAGTTGCTGACAGAGATCCTGAGCTGACAGCTGCTGATAAACAAGTCTCTGTCAATTTGAATTAATCAAATTTTCACACAGGTAACTGAAGGCTTCTGTTCTACAAGGCTGATCAAAGTAAGAATTTCCAAAACAGAAAACTAGGTTATTTTAATTTGTATAATTCCAGTGAAGAAGTGTAATTACTCAACATTTTTTTAATTTTGATGTTGTATTCTGTTAATAATTTCATATTTTATTTATCAAGCATACATATTTCCTTCAATTAATTTATTTTTTCTACTATACTGATATTATATTACCTGTGTATACCTCATTTAATTTACCTATTTTTACTTTTCTGTTTGCTGACATTAATGCAGTTCATGAGGTACATCTCAGAAAGTCTTTGTTAAAAAAGGTTTAATCTAGAGATGCAAAAAGAAATGAGAGGGGGAAAAAATTGAATTGGAAGGTAGATGGATTTTCTCCATTTTTTTCCCTTAAATTCAGAACCTGAGGGAAAAAAAATCCTTTAAAATACCTTTCACTCACAGCATTTTTTCTAAAAAAAAAAAGGTCATCCTTAAGAGATAATTTTTGCTTTGCACTTTGTATCTACTTCAAAATGCTTTCCATCTGACAAGTATTTCAGGCGAGTTTAGCTGCTGATTTCTGTTCTTGTGATTTGAAATACCCAATTCAAACACCCACACGCCTTGGTCTGCAAAGGAGAAACGACCACTGGAACTACAGGCCAGGGATTAAAATTTTGTGTAGTTCAGATTTTTTCAAATATACATTTGAAACATTTTCAGATATCAGCATACACCGAACAGTACTGGCGTAACAAGTGGTTTAGCAGTCTGGAGATGCAGTTTCTTTGAGAAAGATCTAGAAGGTGATGCTGTTTTTATAAGGGGATACCGTCTGGAATGGCGCTGTCAAACCAGGGTGCAACTGGAAGACTAGTGTGTCTTACCTTTTGTATGAAAATATCTTATACTGCATAACTCATTATTTGAGAAGTATGCTGAAAACTTTTTCTGCCTCTGAAAAAGTGACCTCCCTTACTTCCTTACCTTTCCCATTCCTTTGTGCTAATGACCGAAGGGCCAAATATTCTACTAAAGACAATTGAGTTGGGCCTTCAGCATGTAATGTTTTTATTTTTAATATTTTCTTGAGATGCGTAATAAAATTCCAAAAGAGAATGTATTACAGCTGTTCCATTACATCCAGGATAAATTTTGAAGCCTAACTTTGACACTAGACCAGAACTGAATGTGTGCCAACTGGCAGAAATGACACACTAGTTTCACACGAAAGCTTTGTTCAGATATTACCTCTCCATGCCAGCAGATGTGTTCGCTGATGGGATCTAGAAGGTGCTAATATAGTCATACATTTCATTGCCTACTAGAAATATGAGTAATCCTAATAACAGAGTTGTAAATAACAGAATTTTCCCAGGTGACAAAGACAGCCACGGTCTCACCTGACTGCGTATGACAGGCCTGGGTCAACAGGGTGATGGGTAGAAGTGGAGCTGTCATTGACCTGCCAATCCCAAAGGAATGGGTTGCACAGCTACACAAAATCAGGATCTGCTGCTTCAAGGAGCTCAGAAACAGAATCTGAAAGAGAAACAAACGACAGTGTTGCATAAAATGATCTGAAAGCTTTTTGATTCATTTGGTGTGCAGAAGGTATGAGAATGATGCCCGTTTAAGGTTGAATGTCTTTACGCGTTAATTTTTAAATAATGGACTTGACCACAACGTCTACACCACCCTCAGGAGCAAGGAGGCTCAAAAACACAGGAGAGTCCAGACCAGTGATAAGAAATTACTGGGAGGGATGACAAAGGCTGTCTGAGGGTCTCTGCTCGGTCTTGGAGGAAAGGGACGTTACTCCAGAACGTGTCAGAAAATGAGCAGAGAAAATAAAACTACACATTATGGTGTTAACTGGTGTTAAATCCAGGGACACTCAAGAGGGAGAGCTGAGCTCTTCTCCTGACAAAAGCTCCTGTGCAGGTTTTGGCCCACTGTACAAGAAAGGGCAAAGATAACAGTAATTTCCTTGCTTCAGCACAAAAACATGCCCGTTTCCTCATGGCCCATAGGAACAGATTCTCTTCTTCCCGTAACAGAACCATTTTCTGCCTTCAGCAGAGATAAAAACACGTAGCAACCGAGTGTACACAAAGTAGCAGCACACCAGTCATGGACTGAAGTGGAAGAAAACAAAAATGATGCTTTCAGTATGAAGAGCAGGCTTCAGAAGATAGGAGTTTGCTTTTGAAAAAAACTAATATCTCTGTGTTAGACAACCAGGTCTGGAGAATTTCAATCTCTTAAAGATCCAAACATCATAATTTATTAGGGCAAAGTTGTTTTATTTTTTGCTTCTTAACATGACATAAATCATCATTTAAATTAATATATTCAATTTTTTCCACTGTCAGCTTGTCAGGTTAGCTTAGAGATCAAGCTTAGTTTTCAAATTAACTATTTCTGTTGCTTTATAGTAGAGGTGAAAGGAAAAGAAGCAAAGAATATTTTTATGTAGCTTATAAATTGAAGAAGAAAAAAAAGAAATATTTGCGGCTTAGTTTGGACCATTTTATTTTTTACGTCTGTAACTGCAGCCGGGATAAGAAACATGGTGAGGAAGTGCTAAAATGCTGCAAAAATTCTTAGCTGAAACAGTTAGGAATGTGATTCTGTCATTGTTCCCATTGATTTGTGCATATCTCACAGAAGGATAATAGGAATAAACCTTAGGTAATACCTGAATTTCGGATGTTCACCTGAAAGGCACCAGTTAACCTTCTGTAGCACAGCACACTGATGTCCTGATCCAAGACCAGCACACTGGCTGTGAAAGCATTTGGGCCATATTTTTCACACATATAACTTGCACGTTACTTGTTCAAAACCGGTGACTGAGCAACAGGAAAGGAAGTCTCACCTGAGCCCTCTCTCTTCCTGGAACAGCCAGCCCTCTTTCCCAGCAAAATTCTTGGAGCCTCAGACAGATTTTAAGCAAGAACATAAGGTTACGTGTTATCCGGTGATGTAGTCTCAGATTTTAGGAGTGAAAGGTTCGAGCTGTTTGTAAGACATTGTACATAAAAATAGCAACCCTGAATTACAGCATGTACATTTCTTCCTAATACATTTTTTTAAATGTCTGGTTTCAGATGGGAACACCATCAAATTTGAGTCCATATATTATTTTTTATAATGTCTTACCTCATCACTAGAAAGAGAATAAACCAAATTTCTCTTCAACTTTTAGTCAGCCTGCATTCATTTCACTATAAGCAAGGCTTACCACGTGAATACTTTTGAGTGTACGGACACTGTTAATCTTGAATCAAACCAGAAGGTTGTCAAACTACTTCATTCTGTATTTTATTCCTTCTCTGCCATATTCAGGAACAAGAATTGCCCTTCAAACAAGTGGTGGAAGCCATACTGTGCATGAGTAAGATGATGAGTGGACCTGGATCTGTGGGCATTTTTCAATATTTTGAAGCTAGAGATATGTTTTAAATACTATGTGTTTGCTTTCCAGGCTGTATGTATTTTAAAGGTCACATAAAAGAAGATTAGGTAAAATGAAAGGCAACTTTTCAGAAGAAGAAGGTATCAAACTGTCCTCAGAATTTTTTTAAAAAGAGAATGTCATTTTCTTCTTCAGTATAATATACCAAAATTAACCCAATAATATAAACTAGCCCTGCAAGTCACACAATTTAACCCCTAAGGCTAAGTATCATTCTTGCTGCTTTAAAGAGTTAAACAAGAAAGACACTAAGGCCAAAATGAAATAAAATAACGAAGATTAACAGGTATGAACAACAGCAGTCGTTTCAAAACTCCTTTTAGCAATTGGAGGGAAAATAAGCCACAGATTTCTGCACATCTCTGGCACTTCTGGGAACGACTGCAGATTTTGTGTCAGCCCTTCCTGCAGTGTTACCAGGAACAGCAGCGACAATTAAAAACCAGTTCGCGTGTTTATGTCCAGTTGCAGTGGCAGCACATCTGGAGACAGATGTGGAAGCCATGCTCTGCCCCTGGATATTGAGCCGGAATTGCTGAGTGCGTTTTAGTGCATTAACACTTTTACCCATTTTGCATGGAAACCACACCAAACGAGGCCCTGAAGGGTCAAAAAGTTCAGCCACAGGTCTCCAAGGAATCTGAATATGGGAATCATTTCCTAACTGTTTTAGTTTTGCCTTTTGAGGATGCTTCACCACAAGCACATATTTATAGTTCCCCAGTTTTACAAACTTGCTTATTCTAGTAGAACATCAGGGAAAACAACAGTTTAATTTAACATCTCTGTTTGTCATAGACTTAGCTGTGTTACAAGACCTTTCCAATTTCAAACTGAGTGAAACAAATAAAACATAGGTGCCAGGTTCATTAGCATTTAATGAATAACAAATTAACTTGCCTCTGCTAGTAATCTGAACTTGTCTTACTCCTGAGTTTTTCAATTATGTTATCTTCTTTCATGCAAATTAAAGGACTACACAAGCACAATTAGATGTGGCAGCTACAAACAACTGGAAAAGAGCTCAACAAAATAAATTACAAAACTCTTCTTTATTCCAGCAGAGCATGTATCAGTTCAGATAACTGGCAGCTCTCTTCAGCTTTTATCTGTTCCAACCCAGACAGGAAATAAGTATTAAGTTTGTGAAAATAAGCTATGACTTGTTCCTCCCCTCTTTCATTCTCTCTCCTTTCCCACTGCTTACGAACTCAGTTCCTTAATATTAAACTGATGCACGGCCTAGTTCCCCTCTTTGACTCAGATCTGCTCGCTAGGGTCCATAAACACAGATTCCTTTGCTGATCTTAATGAATTCTCTTTTATGACATTATTTGTCTAAAGACATTGAACATTTTTCTTTTATTCCAGTTATGTTTGCCTTTAGCATCTCAAGCTCCTGCTCTTTTCCCTCAGCACCCTGCTACAGGGGAGCAGAAAGCTACACCGTAGGGAAGCTTTAGACTTAGATTTTTTTTTTCCGTTACAGAAATAATTTGATTGTATTTTTCTCTAAAATCTTGTTCTATCTGTTGGGAGGAACGGGAACACATCAGACTTGCTGTTGCATAATTTTGGCTGTCATTTTTGAATGATGTTTTAATTATAAATGTCTAAAAAGAAGACAAACTTCTAAAACATAGTGTTCTGAAATGTCTGTTTGTTCTTAAGAAGCCAGTTACTGCTCTTTACATTTAACTTCCTCTAATACAAGAAAAAACCCAAAACGCTTTGAACTACCAAAAAGCATTTCTTCAAAATAACAGCTTTAAAAAATTTTAGTAATATAATGCTCATTTAGGTTTAATAGCAAACATTTTCAAAAAAAATCAAAGTAATTTAGTCAAAATTCACTGCTGTTGTCCCCTTGCTAGGGGAGGTAAAGCGTTTACATTTCCTATGTTAAATTATATTGCTTGTGGATGATGTTGTTTGGCACCTTTGAAAATTAGAGTATCCAACAGCCTCAACCATTAAACACACGAAGGGGACACGTACTGAACTGATGCTTCTTTTTGTCTTTGTACCTTTTATTTAAACTAGTTTGCCTACAGAGCTCATGAAAAATTTATAGGGCAAGGTTTAATTCACAATGTTTAGCAGCTGGCACCTACACAGACAGAGTTTGTATACAGCCAGAGGAGAAGAGTGCAAAGCAGAAGCTTCAAAAAAATACATCATGGGCCTGCTCACCACCCACAGTTTTACTCGGCAAAGCTCAGCTGTTGCTCCCCATGACTTGTTAATGAAGACACAGATGATAAAACATCCCACCTAAGCAGAAAATGGGAGCTCTTAAAACATGTTAATGAGAACAACATGAAAGACTAAGTCGCAGACTACACTGGGGAGGGAACAATTAGCAAACAAAACAATGCCCGTGAAGTTTCAGGAAAGCAAGAGGATCAAAAATTGATTTTTGGCAGCTCCATGTGGTGGTAACACAGTATACCTCTACTTAGGTTAAAGATTAGAATAATCTACTTAACCTGGAGCAAACCCAAGAAACATCCCTCCCTGAGCCAGCTATTATTGTCTAGCAAAATTTGTTTTAAAAAGGTTGCAAAAATTATGCCCAGATACCCCAAAAATCAGTTGGGTTCTTATTCTATTGTGTCAGGGAGACTGGGGATTATTTGTATGCTCTTCTGATAGTGACCTCTGTGAAGAAGCTGACCAGATGACCAGCAAATCCTTGTTATTTTGGGGGAGTAAATTAGACTTCCACAGCCAAATAACTTCAGAAGCAAAAGTCAAGGTATTGGGTGTCTGGAGCTTTACTGACTAATAGCAAGGCAGTGCTGACCTTCTCCTGAGGCCTTAATATAGGCCACAGATTAAACTAATGTGTGAGACAATGCTACTGGCTCCTCCTTGCGCCCTAGAAATCAAGCAAAATATGGTTTTGTAACCTCTCTGGAGTATGTTCCAGGTAAGTAAGTGGCAGACACTGCCAGCACAAGGAAAGCAGGTTGAGTTGACATAGAATTAATCTTTAAATGAAGCGGATGTAGAAGCCCTTTCCTTCCCAAGCACCATTTTTCAGCAGTAGTCACTGGTATAACCAGGGGTAACCACAGGCCATAAAGAAGCTTTGAGTTCTTTGGGGAAGCGTTTGGTCAGACAATCTCACAGTGGTTCACTCTGCTTCTGCCTTCTACTTAAATACACATTTAGGACAGTGCTACATTCCTTATGATTTCTAAGCCAGTATGGAAAGTGATTTCACAGCAGGAAGAAAACTGTGGAATCTGCAATCCAGTGCAGCAACACATTGAGCTGTTGGGGCCTTTTTTCTCCCCCCCACCATAATATCTCATTTCCTTTTACGCTCTAAGGTTGAACAAGAACAGATATGAGATGTTGTGATCACTGCTTTTTTTGCAAGGAGAATAGTTTAATGGTTCTGTATCGCAGGCAACATCTTCCCATGCTTATTTCTCTGATCTTCTCAAGGTTACAAACTATCTAAGGGAAAAAAACCAACACATTTTGATGTCTACGGCATTCTTCACAGTTTTTTGTTTTACACTGATTAGCAAAAGCAGCAAGTTTTTATCTTGATTTTTTTAAGTGTAAATTGGAGCACTGGTAGCACAGGAAACTCCATGGGCAGACAAGTAAGCTTTGGGGCTTTTTAATATTAATAAAGAAGCCTGCAAAAGTTTTGAGACACACAGGATGTAAAAGATTGAAAGTACATTTCAAATGAGGACAGTAACAAAACCACTTCTAGACTAAATGAATAAATTAAAACAAAGCATGATGGGAGGGTAGGGTGGGTGTCTTTAAGCTGTCCCTGTAGGAAATCTCTGAAAAGGGAACACAGAGGGACAACACAGACTCAAAAAGCACTTTCCTGGCATCAGTCACATCCATCGATTCTGCTGCTTATTGTATCTTAGGGAGTAAGAACCAGCTATAAGGACATTGTGTTTTTTAGGAGTTACACACATCTCCAAGCCCACCTTCCCAAACCGGATGAAACTTACAGTTCAGTGTATTAACAGCTCTGTCCCTGCCAACACAATACCCAGCACCTTCAAACCTGCTCATGTCAGTACTACCTTGAACACTAAACCCTTGCATCGTGTCTCATTTTATCTTGAAAAGCACAAAAATTCCAGTCTAGACTTGCACGCTTCACACGTTCCCAAAGTTTGTTTCATTAGACTTCAGCTACACAGTGTAAATGTGAGCTGCACACTTACTGACAGCCCACTGGGGGTAAATCTCAGCGTCTAGAGGGGCAGAAACAAAGATCTCGCTCACCATAACTCAGTGCAGAGAGCATCAAATCTGGGAGTGCAGTGCTAGTTCTCAGTGCCTCATTCCAGAGCTGAATTGAGTCAATCACAGTCAATAAAATACAAAGTACAAGGGCAGAGCACCCTTGACTTTTTGCCCTCTTCCTACCGACGGCTGACTTGCTGGGAAGCTCTGCTCACGCTGAAGCCTGTTATCCTCTTATCTGCACACAGGAGTCGCATCTACGTGATTGTCTGTTTTATTTTTAAATGTGTTTGTCATTCTCGGTAATCAGAACAAAAACGATGAGTTGTGAGATGTTTCTAACAGCGTTATTTCTGTTTTCAATTTGGTTGATAACGTTGATTTCGGTTTAATTTAGTACAACCAAAGCTACATTTCAGATTCCCTCTCGGTGACTGAAGTCACGCTGTCTCTGCTCTGATTGCCCATCCATATTCTCCACCACGGCACTGAGCTTTCAGTACGTCCGTTGTCTTGTGTCACATTGATTTACAGCTTACTTTGGGAATTGCTCACCCTTCAACATTTTGATTAAATTATGGGCTTGATTCAGATGTATTCCTCACCCAGAAATTCTACTGGCTCCAGCAGGAATTTGCATGTGTAAGGAACGTGAAAGTAGACCACATTCATAACCAACACAAAGAAAAATATCACAGCCCTTCTACTGGGCATTTCCCTTATTTTTATCCAATTCCAACAGAAAAAATTGATGGAATTTTAATTTTTTTTTACCAGTTCACTTAAGTTCTATTAAGTGCAATCTTGAATATTTGAATAGTTGCATTTAGTGTTTGGGGGAATATCATACAAATACATTTATTTTCTCTGGAAGTGAAAAGGATTATCTTTTCTGTTCTACTGTTTTGCACAACTGTTTATAATAACGTTATATTTCATTGTACTCTTCAATTTATGACATCTCTTTGTTCTTTCTGTGTTCTTCTGAGAAAAATACCTTCACATAATTTTTACCTTTACATACACTGAATGTGGTTTGTGTGTACATTCCAGGGGGACCTTTGCCCTTCATGACTCAGACTTGATGGAGCTTTGTTTTCCTTCAAGGTAGACAACGTGCAGTCATTCAGCCAACAACCAATAACAGAATTAAAGGCACGAATAATTAAAAACTCATATCAAAATAAATGGAATAATTGACATCTCATAGGAACACTTTGGATTTGCTTTCCCGGAAATTTCTGTTGAGCAGAATTCAGCTTTGAGGCAGAAATTCCACAAACACATCGCTCATCTATTTTTTCCTTTTGTCTTATCTTTCTGTAAAGAATTTCCTAGCACCAGATGCTATTTTCTTTCTTTCTGCAAAATTGCATTGAAAATTCTTTTGATATATCTGAGCTTTCTGCAAAAGCCTCAGAAACAGACGAGAAGATTTTAATCACAAAACCTTAAGAATTATTCCAAGAAAACATTTCAAAGCAGAGTGATATCTTTTTTTTTTTTTTTTAAATAGGAAAGCCTAATACATTCCTCTCCTTTCTTTCATCCATTTTAGTAGCTGGAGTAGTTCAACTCCAGGACTTGAGAAAGTGTGAAGTTCAGCTGGGAGAAGATCAGACACAACTTCTCAGTGTGTCTCAGAGGTTTGGTGAACAAAGTTAACACCACGTACCACAGCCCAACCCTCCAGGTTGCTCAGTGCTCATTCTGAGGATCTTTGTTCTATATCTTCCAATTGTTTCCAAATTTATTTCCCTGTTCTGATGAAAGGCTCCGCAAAGCAACAGCAGGAAAACGCTTCTAAAACGCTCACAGGGTTTCTTATATAAACAGCTGGAAAATGAGCTAAATTGCAAATTGCATCTGCACTCTGCAGGGACCGAAATTTTAAAGTGACAGCTGAGGCAGCTCAGGGAAAACAGGAAAGTAGCCATGAATAATGGAATTAGAGGAGATGCAGTCAAACCTCTCATTCAATTTCTATCTTTAAATCACTAAAATTATTTCTAGCAATAATAGTATAGGAAGTCATACGCTGCTTCAGCAATCCATTCATATTTAATTAAACTTATAAAGTCTGAGTCCCAAGTTATCATTTTTGCCTTTTTGATTCATGCTACGGTTCATTAATTTTAATACCTTTGGGAGTTTTGCCAGTTAATAATTGAAGAGGTCATTTTGTTATGAATCCCCTTCTTGGTTTTCCATCCTATGTGTGTATTTATTTAGTTTACAGTGAAGGGAATTTTCCAGTTTCTGAGGGGCTACCAGTAGGCAGAGCCAGTGCCAGCTCTGGGTTGTTGCAAACAGTGAGGGTCTCAACTCGTAATTTAAAACACAAGGAGACACTGTGCAGATCACTGGATTCGGGTACCTGTGTGCTCATCTTTGATTTGTTTGCTAAAATGTGGTTCTGCAACTGCTGTGTCATAAGCCATCAACATCTGCAGGGAAGTTCTTGCTAGCAAGGCACCATCCCTGCAGGATCTGCAGTCAGCAGGCAAGGCCCAGTCACGCTCTGTGCTCATGAATCCCTTTTGTTTTTTTCCCCCGGGGCTTTCTAAAACAATGTATTTCTAAACCAATACCTTTAATAGCAAGATGCAGCAAAAGTAATGTTTTCCTTGTGGATTTTTTTCAAAACGCGAAATGTCATGCTACCAAAAAAAGAAATAAGCACGGACATTTTTTTCAAGGACAGGACAGTGAAAGGAGAGGAGGAAAGAAGCAGCCACTATTTTAATTGACTTCATAATGTCTTCTGACAGCAGGAAACGGGTTGTGAGAAATCCTATAAATACATTCAACACCTAGAAGATAATATGGGACGCCTCGTTTCCTACGTATAGAAAGAGGGGCCACATCAATAACTCGAGCAGCGAAATCAGCAGAACTGCCCACTGTTCTGCCTGTTACTATAAAATAGGATTTATATGGCCAAGTAATGGGTCTAGTAAATACGCTTCCTCAGCAATATCAATAAAACCACAGCCATAGTTGTGTTCCAGAATGGCCTCTCCCGGTGCTCAGTGGCCGTTTCTCATTTCCATCTTTGGACACCCAGGTTTCCCCACCCGATTGCAACACCCCACTACAGGATATTGAAAAATTCATTGCAACACTTCTCATTTGCTAATAGGTGTGAATAAACTGACACAGCACAGAAATTCTTCATGTTTGGAAGACCTGGGGATAAATGACCTTTCGCTGGATCCCACTCTGTGTTGCTCAGGAGTTCTGATACCTGATAATATTTTTTTTCCTGAGGCTCTCACTTAAATCTGATATCTTGGCTTATTGGCATTTAAATAATTTTTAATAAAAACACTTTTGGGGACCATCAAACATACCTTTCCCTTTCACCAAAACATTCAGGAACATTAAACATTAGAAAGAAAATCTACCAGCAACGTGCATATGTGGAATGGTCACTGGTGCCCACCTACTCCCACTTTCCCTTTAATGACATATTCATGAGCCTATTCATTAAAAAAAGAGGGATTTTTTGCCTACTTTCTTTCAAGCACAACGGCTTTTGACTGTCTTTCCATCTCCAATAGACACACTGAGACCTGCCAAACCTGAGCCTTTGATTTGGTTAAAACATTTATTCCTCCCCCAGTGGCATTTAAACCATAGCCGCCACCAATCGTGTTATAGGGTATAAACATGAGGAACAGCAAAAGGCTTTGGGAATCTGACAGGGGAGAATTGCCAGCAGAAGAACAATTGCACAGACTGATGTGCACGGATTCTTAGAGAAGGAGGTCAGATATTCTCCATGCTCAGTGATGGGCTCGCACACACAGTTGCCTGCATATCCATCGGTACCGGGTTTGGCAACTGGAATGGGAACGACACCACCAGGATTGGGCCAGTCAACAAAGCAGGGCTCTGACAGGCAGAGCTGGGGAGATCCGGGAGATCCAGTGCTTTGTACTGGCAAACTAATAACATGTGCAGCCAACACAGAGACTTCGAGCAGCTTTAAATCCTTTCACATGCCTGGCTCCCATATCTGTGTGAGCACAGTAGGGACTGGAATGCCTTGTGCCCAATCCAGGGGCTCCATGGCTTTAATTGCACACCAGTTACAGGGCACTTCTCACTCCAGCTTCGCAGCCCACGATGTTTGACTTCTTTTGGGGGTGACACTTTGGGGTTTATCTAATATGCTGTTGAAACAGTCACAGACTGTTCAACTTTCTTGGAATATATTAGTCTACGCTGCAGCTATAAAGGATCCAAATTAAATTCCCCACAGGGATTTTTAACTGCCATACTAAAATGTACAAAGGAATTTTTTTTTCCTAGCAACAGTGACTACAGCAATGACTGTTAAATTTTGTTTTGTTAATGACAAATGTTACAAAGACAAAATAGGAATGCTTAATGAGATTTTGGGTTCCATTATCCCAGTTTCATCTACTCAACGTATTTTGAAATTTGATAGCAATAAAACTGTTTCCTACAACATAGGATACTGCTTTTCTTATTTCGATAAATTTTCTGTGTTGCATCAGATTCTGTCAATAAGTTGCTCCAATTCAGAGCCTTTTACTTGAAGCATTATGAAAATCTTTACCTTCTTGTGCTAATATATAATCCTAATACATGCAGAAGCAGATGAATATAAGATTAGAAGAAGGGAATTTATACAAATCCCTGGCTAGATACAATTTGTTCTCACTCTGTTGCTATTTTATGCATGGTTATAGAAATGTGTTTGAATAAAATGACAAAGCACTCTATTTTGATACAATGATGGATAAAAACACTTCATTTTTTGACTTAGAAGTGCAATTTCCTTTTTCAAAGAAGTGGAACACCTACCTAATGTAGGAGGAGAGATCACAAAGTTCTGAAAAGACGAATCCTGAACACACTGAATAAAATAAGCAAATAAATAATTAATTAAATTTGAATTCTGATTCTATTTAGAAATATAACAATGGGGGTATAGGTACCACGGGTTTTTAATTTAATTTTTTATAGTTGAATTTTTTTAAAACCTTATCCCTTACCTTTTGCCCCTCCTTGTCCATTTCCATCTTTTTTCCTAGAACTAAAACACTCTCGTTTTACCAGGATTTTAAGAAATTCCATTCATGCCATAGGTTTTGGAAGTTACTGCACTCAGCAGCCTGCCTGAACTCTCTCAAAAGTATCAGCAAATCCTTAAAGCAGATGCTGAGGCTTCCACGTGTTTTAAAGTAAAACAAATTGTTTGATTTCCGCAGAGTTTTATCTGCCGAATCCCACCCAGGCTGTTAGGTGAGTATCTTCAGAACACAGCCCACTCCTCACTCCTGTCTGCCAACAAAGAAGGGAAGAACAAGAAGTTAAGAACTCTGAAGACCCTTATATACGTTTTGCGCATTGAATTCACACCCCCTCTTTTTGAACGTATAAATTTCTAGCTGAATAGTGCTGTTTTTTGTGCTCCCCTCCTGAAATGCAAGCAGCACCATATTTTTAAAAACAGTATTCCTAAAAACAATTGCTGAGTTCTATCCGTGTTCTCAAGTGCTATTTTCCCTACGCAGTAGCTCGGGTATCCAAAATAAGGACTGTGGCGAGAGATCACAAACTAATGGCAGCCATTTGAGTATCCTCTGAATTATTAATAAATGAGATCTATGGAAGCCATTTAGATTGTCTCATTAAGCTGATTAACTCCCTATTTCATGAACAAACACTGGGTGTTCTAACAGGATGGAAGGTAGGAACTAGTAGATAAATAACCATTATTAGAATAGCAGAGATTTTTTTTTGGTGCAGTTGCCAAGCTAGACAGAAAGTGTGATTTGGAAGTCTCAGGAAGGACTTTCAAAAATTGGTGTGACAGAAAATTAAATTTTTAAAAAAAGATAATCTGATTACATAAGAAGGGTTTGTGACACTGTAGTAAATAAAGAACACTATCTAATTTGTACAGGCCCTAAAATACAGCAGCAGCAAATTAAAGCTACAGGTATGTCACGAGTTCTGCTGTGGATTTAATAAAAATGCTTAGGCACAGTGGATTAAAGTGTAGCCCCGAGGGAATAAACCTGCTGCATCCAAACTGGGAGAACTACTGACAAGGGGGGATGCTTCACTTGGCATTTTATGATTTGTATTCGCCTGTGTAGTTTCAGCATTATCTTACCATATTGCTTATTACATTTTAACTGATTGAAGAAATAAACCTCACACACAAAAAAATCAGACTATATCTTTGCACACAATGAGATTTTCTAAACTACTTTCATCTCCTTTATCAGTTCAAATGTGAACTGGCTGAAGAGGAATTAGCCATTTTATGGTGTACTGGAATTAAATTAATGATGATTATTTGGCAATGTAAAATTAATGTATTTTAATCAGCTAATATTAGTGCATCTATTTACATGCAATTCTTTTCCTCAAGTATTAAATGCGGAGTAAAGAAATAACAGATTACAATTTTGCTAACAGTAACAGTCTGTATTACAGAATATATGTTCCTCTAATCTTGGAAAATTTCATTACTACGGCAATTTATTTTTTCTGAGTAGGAGGAATGATTTTAGAGGAATTTAGAAACAGAAGATGAGCATAAGAAATCAGTGATGTTCTGTGGCCCAATTTGCTCAGCAGCTTTTCCCAGGATAACTGGAATTCATGATATATTTCCTGACATCATCCATGAAAGCCCCTTACAATCCTTCCAAAACCTGCACCAGCACACTGGGGGTGCTATAAAATGCGTAACAGATACCCAAAACCAGGGCTATTCTCCTTACTTGAAACCAACACAAAACAAGTCTCATGTCAATGATGCTGATAAATAGACTATAGATCATGATCTCACACAGTGAGAAGAAATAGTCCCAAGAATTTAGAACACTTATGGAGATTTTTAATAATTAGCTATTCAATTATTATAAAATTAGACAATAATTGCTATACAGTTGTCCTTAACTGTGGTGTGTGCATATATATATTTAATTTATTATACTCTTCAAATATATCAGTATAAATATTTACTGTTTATTGGCTTTTTAAGCCCTGCAAGTTAACATAAAGTAATTTTAAAGATACGCATTTTTTTTTACTAATTTCTGTCTGATCATACAGAGCCTCGAGGCCACCAAATGAGAGTAAGATCTTACTCAGTCATAAGGTAGCCTGTCCAGGCCACTCGAAGAAATGGTGGAATCACAGTTCCTGGAAGTGTTCAAACATGTGCACTTGGCACTTGGGAACAGGGTTTAATGGTGAACACAGTGGGTCTGTTTTAATGGCTGCACTCCATGATCTAAGAGGTCTTTTCCAACCTTAAAGATTCTGTGGATCTACAGTCTTTACCTCAGCTGTCTTAGCTGCTAAGTGCTAAAAAAACTGATTTTCAAAGACGGGGTTTGGTTTTGTGCTCCTTAAAATAAATCCCCAGATTCATACTGCTCGGATAAATAAAAAGCTGCACCTATTTTCGGTAGGGATTAGCGCAAGGGAGGTTTGTCTCTTGCAAGAAGACAGGTCCCCTCCAGCTGTATTTATGAATGAATCTCCAAATTATTGCTTTTATTGTCCCTGATGAGCACTACTTTGCATTCCAGTTTCTGTTATTTATAGCACAATGCCTGAGGGAGTAAGTACAAACAACATATGGAAGATCTACCAACTCATGCATAATACTTCAGCTTGACTTGTGCTTCCATGGGGATTTAGGTACTAATACTGAATTACTTCGTTATTGGTCTGGAACCCTCTGAAGGCAATCCCCATTTTTCAAACCGTGTGATATTTATTCGACAAGGAGGAAGCAGGAGAAAGGAGCACAAGCTCGAATCATCTTGTTTAGTTGGTTAAGAAGCTACACAGTACTAAATGTTTTATTGGTATGATTGTGACGACTTCGGTGTTATCTCGCCCAGCACACAGACTGTGAATTTGCCATAGTTTTGGGACCAGGCTGCAGTCCCTGTTCAGCTGCTCTGCACTGGCCTGATGGCACAAAGCAGACAGAAAGCCATGTTTTTCAGGGCTTGTGAAATGCTCCGAACAGCAACAGAGCGAGTACTATCTTTCCTTCAAAAAACCTGCCTGGGGTGAAGCTCACGGTAGGGCTGTTTCTGCTCGTTTGCAATCCCTGTCATGTCACTCAGCACAAGGGAATGCAGAGTTACACTTCAAACTGGTACCTCAAAGGCACGGGAGAGACATTTTGCACTTGCCTCGTGTGCATGGAGGCTGCCTCAGCAAGGAAGGAAGGCCAAGGAGTGAGCACCTGAATGAGGGTATTCACTGAACTCTGGGGAGTTTAGCCCTGCATATTCCTGGGGGTAAACACCAAGTGTTTGGGCTTGGGAAGCCCTGACCCAGAACAGGATTAAGGTCCTGTACTTTGCTGTAGACACTGAGTAAGGACAGCAAGATGGATTATTGCTGGTGGCTCCTGAGAAGCAACACTGGCAAGGCTATTAACTGTTTAAGCCAGAAATCTCTCCTCTCATTCTCAATAAAAGAGGATTCATACTCTCAGTTGAAGGCATAAAGCATATTCTGTCAAAGAGAATATACTTTACTGTACGTTTGTTTAACAGCCAACAGTGATCACCGAGATATTTCAAACATCAAGTTTGTTTGAATTAAAACATGGCCTTTTCTGAAAAGCCATTTCAGAAATGTATTAATCTCTTACAACAAATATCTATGTGTATTCTGCATTTGCACATAAAAAGTCTCAGATCCTACATTTGATTCCTAATATTTTTCTAATAGAAACTGGAAGCAGCTCTGAAACCATTTTACCCCATTTTAAACAGATTAAGGATCCTTTTCTCTAGTATTGTGATATTTCCCCCTCTCTGTCTTCCCTTAAGATGTATGATATGACCAATACCTGATGCTGTGTCACAGCTGAAAGCTAATCTTTCCTCTAGGGTATCATAACATCACTGTGGCTTATTTATAAAATGGAAGCTGTACTCAGAAACTGTACAAATGCAATGTACTTAACCTCTTGCTCTTTCCCTCCCTTCCTCTCTCCCTCCCCTCAAAACTTGATCATGGGCAACTATTCAATATATTTTTGAAGTACCCCCATTTTTCCTGAGGTCACTGAAGCCATTATTCCTTCTTAGCAATCACATTTTACAATTTGTCAACCATTTTCCTCCCCTGAAGATGGGAACTTTTATTTGTTCGCTTAAGAACAAACCCTGACAGATAAATACAGAGGTTAATGTGCTGCTGTTAAGCACAGCTCTGCTAACAAAGGGGTTCTTCAAGCTTAGGCAATGCCCTGGTTCTGATAAAAATGCATATTTCCGTGTTTGTCCTTATGCTTCACCATATGTCCTTGCTGCAATGATGCTGAGTAATCCAGCTGTCACATTAGTTGATATGGTTGCTGCTTTAATGGATTGAACAAAGAGAATCTGATCACCTCAAATTAAATACGGCATTTTTGCCCATATGGTATTTTGTAGGGCCATACACTGACTGCAAATATAGTCACTGTCATAAAGTAAAACTAAAAAACCTAGACAGACTATTTGTCTAAATACCACTTAATGCTGTCTCTGAAAAATGAAGGGGAACTTCAGGTACAAGGCAGCTTTGCAATCAGAGTTGGGGGAAAACTTATTTTGTAATTTGTTATATGGCTGTAAAAACAACTAAAATGTATTTTAATAATTTCTTGAAACGATAGCTTCATTTTTATGATGAATATATCTGAATACTAAATGTATACCAAAACACATGAAGTATGAAAACACCAGCTTTGCTTGCGAAATGCCAAAATGGTTCTCTTCTCATACAAACGACTTTGGAGTTACACTGCGATTATTTTGTTTTCCCCCTTATTTTGTTTATTAATTTGTGAAATTCATTGCCACAAGTTGTTTTGGATACGGGAAGTGTAAATGAAAGACGATGCATATTAACATACACAAACTGGTGCAAGAAACCCCAGATGAGAGGGCACACCAGCTAAGCTATCACTCAGATACTCACTCCAACATTATTTTCCCTCCCCAGGTATCAATTACAGTCTGGTGTTGAAGAAAGTGCAACTTATGGTTAAGAGTCTCATCTTCTCCGTTTCCATTTCTTCATACTAAACTGGCTAAAAAAAGGGAGATGGGAGCTAAAGGAGACAGCTTCTGTCTCTCCCATACAAAAGGCAGCAAAAGGAAAGAGTGTTCATAAGATTTCTTCTTTGTGGGAAAAAAGCTTTGGTAAAAGCTGTCACTAGGGCATATATTTAAACGTAAAATTCATCCTATGCTTCAAATTAGACATTAATTTTTCTGTGAAGATTATATAATTGAAGGACTGCACATCAACTCTACTGTTTTGCAGAGCTCACCTTGAACTGTTTTCCTTTCACGTGCAGTACCTGCCTTTGTCTGTATTAAACATGAGTCTTAGTAGCAAGACAGAGTGTTTTGAAAAGAGCACTTACAAACACATCTTAAATATCTACATTTCTTTGCAAAGTGCTTCCTCTCCAACACTGCTGAGATTTAAATCTCTGTACTGTCTTTTATAGAATACCTTATTTGTAATTTCCAAAAATATTTGCTAAGAATCGTATGTCTTTTTTACTCCTTAAAGTTTTTTGGTATATAATCGCATCATCTGCAAATAAGAATGTAATTTTTTAAAATCAAAACCGTAAGGATAGAGCATTGGGAATACTGAATTTTAAAGAGCATTTTCAAATCGGATAAACTACCTAAATTATAACGCTGGTTAATTGTGTTCCTCCTTTTCCAGTCAAGATGAAGCTTGCAAAGAGGAACTGCATCTTGGTTTGAGTCTATAACCCTCTCCCCAGTTCTTGAAATGCAATGAGAGCCAGGAGTAGACAAATTTGGTACAGTCCTACGCTTAGACTCTAATTCAATTTTTCAAAGAAGAAAAATTGCTCTTCTGTGGAACTCTTATGCCAATATTACAGAGTGGATAAGAGTTTAAAGACCAGGAGGAATACAGAGTATCACATGTGGCCATTAACAACACAGCACTGCAGGGAACTGTCTTGTCTAACACTTAAGACATTTTTTTTTGCTGATATTAATCAATGTTGGTTCTTTATTGTCCGTCAGGACACATAAAATTCAGGTTCCATTTGGGGGGAAATCAAAGGCCAAGAAGGGGAAAGAGAAAAAGTTTGTGAGACTCAACTGAAATATAAGCATACTGCTTATTAGTTTAAGATTAATTGATTTGGAAAGCTGTCCTGATAAATGTAGGAAGCTGGAAACCACATTTTAAAGCAACTGTTTTCTAGAAACATTTTTCAAATAATAGCATTAAGAACCAGTTCAGGAATTGGCAGGAAATTTGTCAGATGGCAAGACTTCATTGATGACATTTTCTGCAGAGATTTCATTTAGCACTCAGAATCCAGATAAACACAGCAGGTTATTGATTTGAGGTGTGAAGGAAGATTTCTTTTTGTGGCACTGTCAACCCTGTTCTTTCCAACCCTTCCCACACTGAAAAAAAGGACCCGAGGCAGCAACGGGATCTTATTTCAAAGAGCTGTCTTAGAGAAAAATGAGTACGATCTCTGCAGCTACAAGAAATTCATACATTCTTTAGCCTTTTACGGTTCTTAGATTTTTTAAATTATTTTTTACTTTTCGATTTATCAAAACAAAAATGCCATTTTTTTTTTCCCTGTCTTTCTGCCAGAAACCTTTTGCCTTTTGGCCATCCACTTCATAACATGACGTTCCCTGCCAGCTCGTGGATAGGCTGCTCAAAGATGAGCATTTTTATTGCCATAACATCTCCTAAAGTACAGATCTGATCACAGGTTTATAGGAAACCAGAGAAGAACGGGACAGAGGCTTGAGATGGGAACGTGAAAGAGGAGCCTGAAGAACTGCATTTCTTTGCTTCTGTCATTCTTGAGGCTGGGCCCAACCACAGACTCACGAGCCCTTGTGGCTCTGTTTGATTTTGGGGAGATAAAAACTCTCTGCCCTCTACAATGCATTTCTTCATGGAAAAGACCTGCCAAGGCAGCGAGGGCGTGGGGATGTTCTGCAGAGCAGAGCCCACAGCCAGCTGGAAAGGGAAGCTGCTGAAGGGGGTGCAGAAAGGTCTGGCAGGGACGGGCAGAGCCTGAAGGCCATCCTCTGTTTAAGGTGATGCCCTCTGAGATCTCACCTCTGCACTACGAAATATTATCACATCACTGTTGAATATAAAACCTTGTTACTGCTATTAAAGACAGGAAAACCAGAAAGACAAATCGTTAAAAATACTTAACGGCTTCTAAAGGAGCTAAATCAATGGTCCCATCAGCCAAAACCTTGCTGGATACAGCACGTTCCCAGCAGCAAGAACTGCCTTCAGTGGGCAAGAGGAAACAAACTCTCGCTCATTTTAGGAGATGCACTTGCTCTTTCAGGGGAGATATTTCAGGTCCTGCCACAGGACACCTCCCAGCAGCTGTGCTGGTTAGAAAGGCAGCCTGCAGCACACAAACCTCAGAAACATTCGCTAAAAAGATATCACATAGAAGAGCTGACTAAAGAGAGATAAAATTAATGGAAAATTGCAGTAAAATCTGCTTACAGTGATGATTATTTTGAACATAGTCTGGCTGAGCAACTTGAATTTTATCTTCGACTTGTTTGAAGGGGGTTTCATATGCTTCTTTATCTGCTTTCACCTCTGTGATAAACACAAGGAGTATACAAGGACCAAAATAAGAGCAATAGTATGTTGTAGGACTTTGTGCTGTCTTTGGAGTGTTTACTTTGCAAACAAATCACGATTGCATCACAGCAGGCTTTCATCAGGGCAAGAATACAATTTTATTCAGTTGCTAAATTCAGTAGTAATATCAAAGTCTACTAAATCTCATTTCTTAAAATATGTAAGAGGACTTAATTAATTTCAAAAATCAGCCAGGCCTTTGAATGCTTTCAGCTCACGTTACTGAAACCATCATCCCTAATTCCAAATCACAGTCATATTCTGTCCACAGTTACTCCCCTTTTGCACTCCCATGACTCTGTGACTCAGGTGGAAGCATTTAGTGTTTTCCTAGCTCAGCCTGACAGTGTCAGTCCACTGTTCTTGTTTCAACAGGGAGAGGGGCCTATGAGACATATTAAGTGACCTGAGTGCTGTGAAAGGCAAAAGGTAAATGCAAGTACTTCTTGAAATTTGCACCATGAAACAGTCTTTTAACTAGAGAAGGACCTGTGCCATGTTTTTTCCAATTAAACAGAGGAACAGCACAGAACTGAGGTCTAAATTTCAGATATATCAAAACAGTACAAATCCCTGGTTTTGAAGAACAAATGCTCGAGACACTCTCCTGAGGTCCCTTCTGACCCCACGCACGTGATACTCTGAGTTTTGAGCCAAGATTCCTTGTGGAGCATGTAAAGACAAAAGGAGGGGTCAGGAGTCACAGCCATGACTCTGTGTTATTAAGGTATGTCCAAGTTTGGAGGTGATAGAAAGGCAAAATAATTAGTTTGCACAGTTCAATGTCCAAATAACCTGACAGATGAAAGGAGCTTTCAAACCTCTCCTTCCTCATTGACTTTGATTCCTTTATACTCTAGCACTTCATAGAGAGACTTGCAAGGAGAACTGGATACCTATTGACAGCTGAGACTTGAATTATTAAGGTGAACTGAAATGAAATGCCCTTGTTTCCTGCACCAGTGAACATCCCAAATGTGGCATCTCTTTTATTAGTGATGAAACTACTCTGTTATTCTCTCTCCATTCCACAGGTTTCTGAATGTTCAAGATAGCAATTTCAATGGCAGCCAAGGACACTGAATACATTGTATTTCAGAGACAAAAGTTCCATTGTGATTGTTCACTGGTATTTCCACCCTGGAAAATTACAGTGCCACAACCCATACTAAAATTAATAAACTGCCTATTATAATACTGATGTATGCTGCTGCATATTTATTAATCCCACCTGCAAGAGTGAAATATAAGATGACATAGGATAAAATAAAAAAAAGTCTCAGGACATTCACTAATCAAACCAACAAAATTAATTAAAAGTTAGTAAACTAGAAGCATGGGGAATATGATTCTAATCCTATTGTCTTAAGAAGATACTTGCTTTGCTATGAAACTACCACAAAAAATTGCCATTGTATCTGTAGCTTGAATATATTATGAGTGTCTTGGTATGAATCTATTCCATTACGTGAACAGAACTTTCATTTTTTTCTTCCCTGGTGGGTGGGGTTTTTTTGATATATATGTAGTGCCATTAAAAAAAACCACCCCAAAACATTTCTGTATTCGCTTCATCCGGCCAAAGTCAGAGGTATCAGAACAGATCAACAACGCAATTTTCAAGGGATCATTGAACACGGACCAAAATAAACCCATGAAGATTACGCAATTAGAAAAAAGAATATTGGGAAAATGTGTAAGGCAATGATGGACAGCAAACTCTTCATATTCTCCTGTGTAGTTCAGCACGCTGTACTACACTAATTATAATTATCAGTGTATGACCAGCCTGTTTTTCTATTCCATTCTAGTCTGTAAAGCTGATTTTGTCAACTCCAACTGACTGAGGCTGTTCTCTGACCTCTTGAAAGTACCTCTTCTCAATTCCTCCGATAACACATGCGGAACACTTGTCTTCGATAATTACTTATTTTAGGGGAGTAAACGGGCAAGAATCCATCCAAGAATTCCAAATTCACTGCTTTAGTGCTTCGCAGCATCCAAATGCATTTTTAAATGATAATTCCAAGTACTGCATTTCATATGTTCGATATTAATGCAACCTGTACTGTTGACCAGTTTCTGCTCCATCATGCAGAAATATGCTTCTTTTTGAGCCCGTGGCCAAGTGATAAATTGCACAGTCCTTCTAAAATAAATTTATCACTCACATTCGGCTATCACTTGTTAATCCAGTGGCCCCAGAAATCGTTGTGACATATTGCTGTGCAACTCCAAGCAGTGCCCATTTGCTACAATCAGCAGGTCAGAGATGTGTTTTGCATATTCCTTGCACAGTGGCCTTTTCTAACGTTCCCCCCCCTCCTCAAAAACGAAAAAAAAAAAAAAAAGAATTCAAGTTACTGAAGCAAACTTGAAGATATTGAGTCAGGAGAAAGGATTCCATCTTGTATCACTAACGGATATGCCATGGATAAACAATTAATTAATTTAAAATTACTTTGCTTGGGAACATAAGAGAATTTGACAACATCTGAAAAAGTTGCCGGTTTCCCTGTTGGCCTTGAATTCACTTTTAGGCTTTTCAATTTTTTTCTCTCAGGACTTTCAAAATCTTATGTTTATAAAAATGAAAGCGTGCATAAAACATTTATAAAAGTACAATACACTTGTTTAAAAAATTCATTGCTTTTTTCAACTTAGCATCTCTTAGCAAAAAAAAAAAATGTCTAACAAACATGGTCAAGGGGAGGAACAATAACTAGAATCATCTTTCAGCAAGTTAGCAATTTCATTCTTCGTATTTCAGCTCGACATCAGTTAGATGAAACATTATAACATGCCAAGCTGTGTAATCGAGGAAAATAGCTTTTTGCGTTTTTATCATTTCTGTCCTTCAAGAAAAGCACCTGTGATCCTCTCGGAGTCCCAAAGGGGACTTCCAACTGACACGGCTTTGAAGAGCAATCAGGTATCGCTCTTTAGAAGGAGGCTTTGACGCGGTCAAAAGCAGGGCAGGCTGCCAGTTTTCCTGGCGATCCCAAGGGGACGACGTTCCATTAGCACACCTCCCTCAGCCTCAGTTCGTGCTGAACTCAAATAAAAGCCTTGGCTGTGCAGCTTCAGGGACCGCATCTCGCTTGGAAATGGCACGAAGCCGCTCGCTCCGGTGAGACTGGATCAGAGGAAACAGGATCAGAGATAGAGCTGATTGCACCAGGGCTCCTTCTATCAGCACATCAGCAGCTCCACACCTGTGATACCTCAAAGATCTCTTTCAAACTATTTGTGAGAGTTCATCCCCATTTAGTGTCTGTCTCTCAAGCCACTGGCGCATTTGCTGCTGAAAACGTGACCCGCCATGGCAGTAAAACCCCAGTGGCACATAAGGGACTCAGCCAAAATAAAGCAGGTTTTTACTGAAAATTAATTTATGTACAATGATGTGGTCTAGCTATTTTTTTTAGGTATTTTCATTTACTGGTGGTAATACCTTTTGATTTTATTGGGACTAATAAGTACCTTAAACTGGCGCAAGCGGAAATTAAGACAAACTATATGTTAGTCCTTTCAGATTTAGTCACAAACCGAGTACTCCATGCTTGACCTGCAACTGCTCAGCAGCACCAAGGTTATATTTTCCATGCAGCCAGCAGTTACAATGTCACATTAACAGTCACATTTTTCTGCGAGCTCAGCTTCTCTAATACTGTTTGAAAGTGTAGTCTGCATACCTCTGTTTTCCACATTTTGTTTAACATTAAGAATTCTTATTTTGGGACTGTTGGTTTTTGTTGTCAGAGATGGCCTTGACTGACTGTTAGTTGGAGATTTCACCAGCATCACCATAAGAAGCAACAAAAGGATGAATAAGAAAAGACCCAAGAAAACACAGTCCAAACATAATTACAAAGAAAAGGGATTGTTAAGAAGAAAGCCTCATCAACTCCATTTGTATTTTCTAGATCACTGACATCACCCTACTTTGACACCCACTCAACACATTGGTTTCAAACCTTCCTTGTCTGATTTTTCTATTCAACACAACAGCACGTAAGACCATGACCTGAGTGGGCAGTTAACTTTTCAAAACACTTGTTTTGTACCTGACTCTCAGAAACCCTTCTTAAAACTCTTTTTTTAAAACAAACAAACAAACAAACAACTTTAATTTAAAACATTTCTTCCCTCCAAATTCTTGCAAGAACATTAGGTGAAAACAGGACTGTTACCTCCTATTACATTCAACAAGAGCTCTAGTTGTAATAGAAGCATTTTATGTCCCTTGACTTTCTCATAAAACAGTATTTATGGAGCTTATTCGTACAGTACAGTTGCCTGTTCCTTTCAAATTCCTGTATCGTCTACATTATTACAGTTACTAAATACTTAATATACTCAGATACAACAAAATTTTGCTGTACCTAGAAAAAAAAGAGATAATTCATTCACCACCAAATTCAATTCCTGCCTGTCTTTTGTTAACTGCTTCTAGCAATTCCTTATTCCCATTAAGCCATTGCCCAGAAGCTCCTATTTCAACAGATAAGAAAATCATAATTTTTAATTATAATAGTTGTTTGCCTGCATCTTTTCTGGACAGTGCCATGCAGGACTGATGAAGTTCTTCCACTTTCTAAGATAGTGCTTACCATAGGATATAGCAGTGTAAGGAAAACTGACTGGAAAGAGAAGCTTCTCAAGAACCTGAAGAAATTTTCTGTTCCATTACGACTGTTTCTCTTTTCATGATTAATTACTGGGGCTGATTTCCAAACCCAAACACATCTGAAGAGGGGGGAACTAGTAACATTGTGTGAATACTCCCAGCCAGTACTGATCCCGCTGCCAAAATCAGTGCACAGTGATTGCTTCCGTGTTCAATTCCCTGGTGTGTGGACAGAGGCTTTGTTGGGATCCTCGAGAACCCAAGATCCCTGTGCATTGTTGCAGCGGGCGATGACTCTCACACTCCTGGGATAGGCATGACTTTGACCAGAGAACGTGACCTGCTTTGTGAATTGCCTGTGGGAATCCTACATAGGCCATCCTGCGGGGTCCTCACCCCCAGAGTGCCCAGAACTCTGTCACATCAGGAATTTTAGCTTTTTCTCATCGCTGAAAGTCTACTGCAAAGCTTTACAAATCCCTATCTTTTCAAAACAGTTACTTTTCAAACTACACTAGTCAGCTTGTTGTCCTCAGGCCATCATAGCTCCACCATCATCACTGCATAAAATATATGGGACATTTGCCTTTGCTTTCTACTGGATGAATGCTGCTAGATCTACACATTCAAATAAATATATTTTACTGGAGACACCATTTTTAGTGTTTCAGGTCCTAAGACAAAATGCAGTATTATCTTTCCCGTGGAAGGACAATTCATCAGCAAACACAGAGCTCCATAAAATGAGCAGAAAACGTATGACACCGATTTGACTCTCTTCTTCACCTAAAGCACGTAAGAGCACAGTAAGCATTCTGTTCTGTCTCTCCTCATTGGAACACTACTGAGACAGGCCGATTTAATTAGAGCAGAAAGGAGTTTTTTTACCCCGAAAAACCTTCAGCCTCACAGCACATGTTCATCTGCCTTCATTTCAATTTTCTGACAGCAGGAGTCATTGGATTTATTTCACTGAATTGCAGTAGTTCATTGGTGAATTATACTATCATTTTAAGGTGATCATATTTTCTAGGCAGATAATAGCACAATCATTAGATAAGTCCAACTCCTCATTTATCAACATCTTATTCAGGTAACTCTGAAAAGAGCAAGGTATCTTAAGAACTGAGGAAAAATTAAAATACTCACATTTATAGAGAAAAGAAATTCCTGTCACATCTTTGACACGAATATCATAATACTTTTTTTTTCAAGACATCTATCCAATAAAACTTACAAAGCTCGGGGAAATTTGGAGACCTCCAAAGCTCAGTTGGCTTAAGGTTCTCAGGGCAGGAAGAGTTATTGACAACACCCAAGTTTTAATTCCTCTGTAGCAGAGAAAAACAAGTGGGACAACGTTGACACAGCGGGACGTAATGTCTAAACATCTGCACAACACCCAACCTCATTTGCAGGGGCTGCTGCTGCCACCAGGCAATAGAAACCTCACAAATTACAGCAGAATTCATGACAGGCTGGGGGGCAGGAAGCAGGAGAGAATACTTAATTACTCCCCAGAGTAATAAAATAGCAAAGCAATAAAATAGAGCGTGTAACTTCCCACCCTGCCTTTTCCATCACTGTTGCCACAATTACTATCACATTTTCTACTGCTGCTTCAAACAAATGTCGAGTTCACATTAACTTCAGTTCACATTAACTTCTCTCTATGCTACAGGAAGATGTGTTTTTTGAAGCCTTATCTAAAGTTTCAGCACTCTGATTATTAAAGAAAACACAGGGCAAAATGCACACATATTGAAAATATGACAAACCCCAACCAGACCCATGTGAAATATTTTTAATGCCCTCAGAAGAGCCGGGCTGAGTCTGGGAATGTGTCCTTTGTACTTAACTTTTCCAGTGCCAGGTTGCTGCTGCTGTCACTAAGATCTCACCTCCTTCTTGATTCCCTCATTCTTTTATTCTCCAGCAAGAACCACAGCCATGGAGAGTGACAGAGGACATCAGGACACTCAGAAGGATGTCCTGGTTATTCTCTAATTGCTCTGGTCTAAGCAACAGGCAATTCAAATGTAATAGGTATTCTAGAAAAACTTGTATTCATAGTAACACATTCAAGGGTTTCACTCTTAAAGGTTAAACTCTCAAATGAAAAAGTTCTGCTGATGAAATAGCAGAGTCCAAAAGCTGTAAAATCGCACGGAGCATCTTCCCGAGTCATTTTCCCTAACAGCATTCTGCAAGGAGGCTTAAAAGTATGCGTTTTGGGTTTGGCTGTAGATCCTGGAGGGCGCAGTCCATCCTCATCTCTTTCCAGTTAAATCTCTAATTTCACTTGTGTTAAATGAACTCAGAAATAAGTTTCAGTCACTAGAGAACAGGTAATCATTTAATTATCACCTGCTTTTAAGAAAATTGTGAAGTGTAACAAGAAGAGGAAAAGTTTCTCTAGTCTTTGCCTTTTAATACCAGTTAATGGATATTTAGGTTATTTAGATGTTAGAAAATTAAATGTTTTATTTTTCACACAACAATTGAAACTGATGACAGTCCTTCAGTGGGTCATGTCCTCCTGGACACTAGGAATCAGGAATTTGTTTTTGCTACATTTACTTTTCTAAAGCTGTACAAGAGAAAAAGGTGAAAAGGTAAAGGCAAATTCATCAAATGCTTACAAATCCATCTGAAGAAAAGGCAGTTTTCCCTGTTAGTTATTATCCATCAGTCAGTCTGAGCATCTCTTTTCCTTTTCCAGCTGTCACATCAAACCCCATTTGACTAAAATGAACCTTAAGAATCAAGTGTTGATATACAGCATGATACTTTCTACTACCTATACATCATTTCGCTACTTGACTACAGTTCTTTTTTCATTTGAATGAGTTTTTGTGCCTCTCTGATGTGAGTTATAAATCACAGTCATCTTTCTTGACTAACTATGGATGTTAATACAGCAGAATACTAACAAACATGCTTCAAAAAAACAAGAGAGGAGAGGTGTATGTTATTTATATGTACTGCTTATTTGTTTTTATTTCACTGGATGAGCTCCCCTGTGCCATTGCCACCCAATGACACGAAGCTCAAAAGAAGGGTATCTGACATCAGCCTTTTGCTTAGTTCACGTGCTCTGTGCCAGCACAGATCTCAGCTCAGCCAAGCCCCAGCCCAGCACTGTGGGGCCATTTGGTGTAAATACAGAGGGTACCCTGAGAACAGCAAGAGTAAACAAAATAAGTGACCAAACTGCTCGGGCCACTAAGTGTAAGAGACCTGTGTCCAGCTCTCTCCTTTCCCAAAGACGGAGGAACTCACTTCTCTGTGCTTCAGTTCTGAACTTGTACGAAAGAGCGACAGAACTTCCCATGTGCTGTGTAATCTCAGACTCTCCACCTGCAAGAAACTCAGACTCGTTCAGAGAGAGGCTTTGGCAGCCTGTGAGCACCCTGGGCAGAAAAAGCTAAACAGCAAAATGGTTCCAAAGCATCCTGCCTTCAAGCAGCTGAACTACAGCAGTGGTCCTGACCAAGGGTCCCTGTGCCCCACTGCTGTTTGCAGCACAGCTGAAAGGCACTTCGGCCAAAGCAAATCCAGGCCACACGTATTTCACTGCTCCCCTTTTGTATACACCTAACTTCCAACTACTTCCTGCCCAGGCAATTTCTTTTTAATTATTAATTTTTAATTTTAATTTTTAATTGAATGCTTAATTGTTAATTAGTACTTTTAATAGTTAATTCTTTAGAAGGCACCACTTAGTCAAAACAATTCGTGTTACAAACAATTCTTGTTTGTAATTCGTACACTATAAATAAGCCTTACTCCTACTTATCAGCAATATTTAGTAGTAGATTCTTTATAAGGATAAATACCCGAGCATTTTCAAATATCTTCAAATATAAAACATTCAGTTATATCAATTAGTGGAGCGTCTCCCATAAAATTTCAGACCTAATTCTTTCTAATTTTATTTGGAATTCATTTTGAAGCTCCACACGTCAACTATCACCTTTGAAAAACAAAACCGAGAAAACATCAACAGCTCAAGAATTTTTGTTTAAACTAATCAGAAGTGGTCCCAGTATCCATCTTTCTGGGCTCTACCTTAACTTGTTAAAATATGTTGGTAATTCATGCTTAGCAGCACTGGCGTGAACCTAAACCACTAGATGGTTTATTAAGATGAAGAAAATTGACTTGGATAAAATAAACAATTTTCAAGCTTTGGAATTACTTGGACTTCAGAGCTATTCACTGTTAGAAATTAATGTTTGGGAGGTTAACTCATGAGCAACGTGAGGAGTTGTGCCCAGCTGGCAGAGTTCTGTTTATCGGGTAGATTTTTTAATGCTTTTGGGTGGCACGTGTTTCAAGTCAATCAAAACCTTTATTTTCACATCTTTTCTCCTTCTGTTCACTGAGGCTGCTATTCAACTTATACCCAAAACTGTGGGATAACACAGAGCTGTAGTAGATAAACAATTTAATTTTATTCCAGAAACAGGTAACTTTCTACCACAGCAGTCATTCTGAATTTAAATTTTCAAATAAATCAGAATAAAAAAACAAAAAACAAAAAAACAAATATGTTTGCAAAGTGTTTTCATTCAGACAGGAAAGTAAATTCCTCATTACACTAAGTCCTTTCTCCTGGCAATATTTCAGTTGCAATATCCAGTAGTACACTTGGTTTATCTCCATAGTTTAGCTGTAACAATAAAATCTGAGCCTTAAACAGATGACCCAATTCTAGTGTGGACATGCAGAACTTTGGACTTCATTTGTTCCGCCCGGGCAGAGCAGAAAACATCAGAACAACTTACTAGAATAAAAGAAAAATTAACAGAAAAATGCATACCTTATGAAAAAATATATACTCATGAAACAAATCTATTTCTCTTTTGTCATTCATTCTAAATTAGTTTGTTTTCACACTATAAATCATGTTTACTGGCTCCATCAGGCAACCTCCTTTTATCAATGTTTAAATAACATCTACCAAAGAGTAACAATAAACAATAAACGTGCAACCATTCCTAATGATAAGATTAGGAGACAATATGTGCATGAAGTTTAAACAAATGAAAGCCTGAAATCAAAACCCACTTGGAGCCATTTTCTTTGGCGTCACACCACAGGAAAAGCACAGGAGCCAAAACCATATTGGAAAAAAAAAAAAGTAAATTAAAAACGGCCTAGGCCATCCTAATTTTATTTATGTGAGGGTTGGGGTTTTTTTAAATATTAACATGAAATTTTCCATATAAATCTATGGAGTAGATGGGTTAATAACCATTTCTTGTCACCCTAAGTATAGTTTTCTGTCAAGCTCACAGAGATGGGATTGGTGAAGTGACAGGACTGGTGTTCAGTTCACAGTTCACATCTCTCTGTCACCTGGAATGAAGACTTTCAATAAATGCTTGGAGCACGAGTATAACTGGTTCTTTTTAATTTGTAGTTATTTTGCAAATGTTCTATCAGTAACTCTTTGCAAACAAAGTTGCTTAACTATGATTCAAGGTAAATGGAAACCATCCAGATCTAACAGAAAAATAAGTTTAAGCATACTCAGGTGAGGAAAAAGAACTGTTGATTTGGGGTTGAGTCTACAGATCATTCAGATACTTTCCCCTAACAGGTTTTCCCCCCCACCAGGTACTTTGCTCCTACCATTTCACCCCTTCCTGGTAGAAGAGCCTTTGAGAAGCTCTTGAGCCGCTGCTGCCCAAAGCCTTCCACCAAGGGGTGTTGATGCCTGCTGAGCTTCGAAGCCTCGACTGTGACAGGGTTACTGTGCTGTCTGCTCTAGCACTGCAGCCGTGCTTTATTCAAAAGCAGCCTCCAAAACACGGGAGTACCTTTCGGTTGCTGCTCGGCCGCGCCGGCTGTGAACCGCTGACCGAAAAATGAAGTGCTTCGAGCCCGTGTCCAATTGCATGAGCCTCCAGCCTTCCAGAACTGTTGGTGCTCACCTTTAGAGACGGCAGATTAGGCTCACTTGTAGTGCCTCACCGTCTGCCACTGCATCGCTTAATGGGTGATCTTTCCATCCCGCTCGGATCAAAATCAAGCAGAAAGTCAAGTCCACCGCAAGCGCTGTGCTTTGCACGTACCGCCCAAAATATCTGATGGAAGAAACACGCTGGGCTGCCTGTGCTGCTTGAAAAATCTACCGTCTGAAAAGTCACACACCCCACATTTGACTAGTAAAAGTCACTGAAGTACCAGAAAGACGGACATTTAATCAAAATGAAAGTTATAATTACTACAGAAAGTAATTACTTTGGAAAATAATAATTCCTTTCCTCAGTAGCATTACCATGTAAAATCTTATTTAGTCATGACTAGCCTATAGAAAGCTCTTGCTCTAGAAAACATTATTATTAGACATATATATTAAAAATAACTTAAATCAATACTTACTAAATTAAAAATACATGTTAGACAGTACCTCCCCAGAATGTATGAAAACTGGTTTTTTTCTATGTACCACCTCCTTTTTAAAGTAGCATATTTTTGTACTGTTGATAACTAGCTTTAATTATTAGATCAGCTGTACTGTTGATCAAAGTAGCTAGACTATACCACAGTAATATTCTAGAATGATTTTGCTAAGTGAAATCAGGTCACAATTGCCTGACACCAGACCAGGCATAGACTGGGTTTTATTTCTCCTTCTTTTAGATAACTGGGAAAAAATGCTCTAACTACTACCTTTGTGGAGTGGCAGTGACACCTTAGAGCCAAAAATGATGATTTATTTTTTTTTTTACTTATTTTTAAGGGAGTGTTCATATGAGAAATATGATTTTTCTCCAGAGATTTATTTTCAGAGAGGGAAAAAGAGTTGGTTGATAACAAGCAGATTTTTATCCACTCAACTCTAGAAAACAAAACTTCAAAGATCACCTGCATGTACAGTTTCATGGGAGATGGTCTTTTTTCACTCTATTTTCGTATGAAAACAGTGACATACAGTAATTCTATATGCATAAGACTTTGATGCTGCAAAGAGAGAGATGCTGAGAGGCTATTTATCCAAACTGACTTAATTCATGCAGTGGTCAAACTGTAGGTAAGCAAAACATAGGAAAAAATAAAACAGTTAAAGACTTCATTATTCACAGCACAGAAGCTTTTCTCGGGCATGTATTGGGTCTGACAAGGCCAAGAACAAAGTCTGCTTTTCTGTCCTCTATAAGCAGTTTCTTACTAACAGATCAAAGGCAGAGCTCAGCTTTTATGCTCCACAGGAGACAGGAACCTCATTTTGTAGGAGCACAGCACACAAAGGTCACCAAGATTCACCTGACACTCCAGAACACAAAGGGGTGAGGACAGCGGGATGGCACTGGAGCTCTGAACCAGTGTCAGGTGGGACATAACACAACAGTGTAATCAAGCCTTTAACTCAAACTGCTGACTTCTGAAAAAAAATTAAATAAATAACACACACCCCAACCCCCTTGGGAGGTTTATTTACTAAGCAATTTTTCTTTGCCTAACAAAAAGGAATTAAAAAAACCCCAACCTACATAACCCCCAAAAAACATGAATCATGACCAAGTAAGTTTTAAACTGCCAAGCTCCTCTGCTTCTTGGGATGTACAGTGTGTTGTAAAGATCATAAAATCGGGGAATCTCCTGAGTTGGAAGGGCATCCATAAGGGTCATCGAGTCCAACTCCAGGCCCTGCACAGGACCATCCCCAAGAATCCCACCACGTGTCTGAGAGTGTAGTCCAAATGCTTCTTGAGCTCTGGCAGCCTTGGTGCTGTGCCCACTGCCCTGGGGAGCCTGTTCAGTGCCCAACCACCCTCTGGGGGAAGCACTTCTTTGTAATATCCAACATAAACCTCCCCACCATGAAAATTTCAGGCCATTTCCTCCGGTTCTGTCACTCGTCACCAGGGAGAAGAGACCGATCCCTGCCCCTCCTGTTCCTCTCCTGAGGAATCTGCAGCCCACAGTGAGCTCTCCCCTCCACCTCCTCTTCTCCAGGCTGAAAACGCCAAGTGAACTCAACTGTTCCAGGCATGGTGTCCCTCCAGGACCCTTGGACACCACGTGGACATAACATTTTTACGTGTGGCACCCAGAACTGCACACAGCACTGGAGGAGGCTGCACCAAACAAAACGTGTGCTCTAAGTCAGTCCTCCAGGGCTCGTTGAAGGCTGAAGATTTTTACGGATGGTTTCTCGGGGCAAAGAGCGTCGTGGTGAATTGTAATCGACCTCCTTGTGTGATGAGGGCTTTGGGCTTTTTTTTGTAGCAGCCTTCAGAGGCCACATCCATCTCTCAAACACTAGGCATTTAGAGAGACTAAAATAGCCTGCCTAATGCACCCCCCGCCAACTTTTGTCCTTAATATAGCTGCTGCAGGGAAGCATAACAATTTTTTGTTGATGGTAAATTTTTACTTGCTGCAGGAGGGAAAAACCTGAAACACTGTCCCTCTTAAGAGTAAAAGAAAACAAGAGAGTTTGTAGTGATACAGTTCCTTGATATGATTCCTTCCTGGAAGCCTCCTCCTCTCACCCACCACTCTGCATCAGGCTAAGCTCCATCTCTCTCATCTTTTTAAGTCTTGATAAAACCCGCTTGTCCTAAGAACACATTTGAAACATGAACTTACATTCAGAAATATTTAAAATATGAGTACAGAGCAACACCTTCAGACTGTAAATACTCAGTAGTGAGATTGTGTTATAATAAAATCACCATTTATTATACAACTACGTTTTGTACATTGCACAAAGCACAGTACAAATATTACACTTTGTACAGTCACATAAAACTGCTGTAAGACCCCAAAAAAGGCACAGGCACCTTCCAAACTACTTTACTGCCCCTTAGTCCTTTACCACTGTAATAACTCACAGGGGTTTTTATTCATCTCAAAGAAAGTGGATTCATAACTGAGTTTTCAAAGTAATTCCATCTTATGTGTGATATAAAAATATACTGCTTTTTCAGCAGATTCAGCCACAATTTGGAGGGCTTTATAACACGCCTGCAGGAAGTTCTATTATTGCTAATATCTTTCAAGAATAGTACATGTGTGTAGGAATCGCCCCACACACTAATCAAGAGCTTCCCCACACAGTTATTTTCACAACAGCTGGTATTTCAGTACAAATCCCCAATATCCCAACTCCGAGAAGACACCTTTCCAAAATAATTTATTTTAATCACAGCCCTAACAGCAGTTCCTGGAAATGAACCACTTCGTGTTACCTCCGAATAACCTTATGCACCCAAGCTTTTAATCACTTTTGCACTAGATAATTGTTCCTGCTGCAAGTTAATTGGCCAATTATGCCTAATGACATGGTACCTTAAGAACAAAACATTGATTCTTGTTTTCATTTTTCAGTAATTTGAGTTTCTGTGAGTTACTGGCATTCTATAACACATTTTACAGAAGTCAATTTTTAATAATTTGGCAGAGAATACCATGGATCACAGGACTAGAAGGAACCTGAAGAAGTTGTGTCCCCCTGCCCCATGGGAAATATTTCTTTGCTTCTGCTGTTCCTGGCAGGTACTCTAGTCAGACCAGACACTGCTCAGTGGCCTCTAATGAGAAAACCTTCACACTTCTCTGGACAGTTTGCCCACTATCCACGCCATTAAAGCATTTTTCCTAATTCTAAATTAACGTTTTCTTATTCCACAGCCACGAGAAAGACATTGCACCTTTCTGCTCCCCAACAGCCTGTCTGTCACATGCTCGAGACGGCTACAGACATGATGTTTTAGGTCAAACACTGCAAGTTATTCCTTGGAGTAAGACTATCTAGATATCAAGTCATTCCCAGTTCGTTTCTGTGGAGTGGCTACTAACTGCCATGCCCTGGCTGGGAGCTCTGCCGTAGTACAGAGATTGTTTCACTATATTTGTGTTCGGGGTTTTTTTTAAATAGTATTATTATTCACTTCAGCCAGCTATATAACATATAGAGTTATATGGTAGCTATAATAAACTATTTTACTTGGTGATGAAAACTTACTTATGAAGTCAGCCAGGGCCACAGTTTGCGGCAGGTGAGCCTACAGAAAGCAAGAGCACTGGGTTGAGTGCTGTCACTTGTGCTGGGGGTATCACATGTTACTGTGGCCTGACATTTATCTGTACTCGCAGCCAGAGAAGCAGCTCTGCCCGAGGTTCAGTGCACAGCACTGGAAAATCTGTGGCTGACTGACGGGGAGCTTTAGCCTGGCTGGGCTGCTGCGTGCAATGCTACAAACCTCACCAGAACCTGTCTGTGACAACTGGTGTCCTGGCCAAGCAGGGACAAGCTGCAGCGACCCCATCTCTGACTGGGTTTTGCAGTCACGTAGCATTTCGTAAAACTGATGCCTCCACACTGACAGTATATTGATACACAATTCAATTTTTTCATAATTGTTGTTCTGGGAAAAAAAACTTACTGTTTTCCCAAGCTCTCACACTACAGCAGAGGTCATGCTGCTGGAACAAAATGGATCATAGGAAACTGTGAGCTGGTCTAAATTGGCAATGACATTACAGTTGGCCCAGCTCTAATACTATTTTTGCTGAAAACATAAGAAATATTTGTACAGACTTCCAAAACTCAGAGCAGAAGTACCAACAGCTTACAAAACGAGCAGTACAAGCGCACACACTCGGCCAAAGAAGAGTGGGTCACCACCCACTGTCACTAAAACCAAAATAAACACTTACGACAATGATTTAACAGGCAACATGCTTCGTGGTTTTCCAGAACCTACACAAATTATGAAGCATTACATTTCTATATCTAGTTTTATCATCTGCAAAATCATATAAGAAAGAAGTAGGACCTGTCCAAAAGTAAAGATACTACTATGCCCAATGTGTTAATACCAAGTCTTACATGTTGATGTTGCATCATCTCCTGGAAAAAGGACTTGGTTTTGAACTGCCAAGGTTTTGTATTCCAGCTGAAAAGCTGAACTCTCTTCTAAAGAATTTTCCAAACTTTCTAGTGACTATGAGTCAACACTTTTATAAAAGGAATCTGAACCCTGAAAAGCAAATTTATTTGGATGTACTCAACAGAGCCTCAAGTGAACCATAAAATTTTATTCATTAGACTCGGTGACATAATTTAAAACACTTCATCCAGATAAATTTCACGTCAAGCACAGTTTGTTTTGTACCCATGTGAAAAGCCCAGTCAGCAGAAGTTCAAATGGGATTTAATAGAATGAGCCAAGTTATTTTATGATGGCTAGCAAGAAAACTAACAAAACCTTCAGCAAGCATGTTTCTTAATCTAAGCAAGAGATCCTCTATGCGTTAATAGGAAAACAGGTACTGATACATTCACCCTACAAACCTTGAATGAGGTTTCAGGTTCTCTGGGCTAGTCCCACACAGTTAGTGGGCAACTCTCCAGTTCCAGGAACTTGGCCACCCTGCCACGGTACCCTCACTTGCTGCCTCATCCCCGTAGGGGCTTTATGCACATTTTATGAGTGTATCAGAAGTCTGAATCCTCTAGATGTGTATTTACTGAGCTACCATCTGTATTTTGGGTGTACAACTCGATCTTTAATCCCATCTTGTCAGTTCCAGGTTCTGTTGGAATTCTAAGTACTAGCAGAGAGACCAGGGCATGCTCAGAAGTAAATATCCTAAACACTGGAGCGAATATACCGAGACTGCTTTTTTCAGGACAATTCTAACACCGTGCAAGTGATTTGGGAAAGACTGGCAGTCAGGTCCTCCTGAGCTCACACCTCACATAAAGACAAGGAATGTGACAGTTTTTCTTTGTCTGCTCTCTGTGACAAACAGTGAGAAGTGGGGACAGAAGCCATGGGCAGAGTGAAATATTTGCTTTCCTGGACACAGGCAGAGCTCCCAAGTGAAACACAGAAGGCTCTAACATTATTTTAGAAAGCTCTCTTATCTCTTGTCCTCTGTCATTGTATTGAAAGCGCTGTCAGCTTTAATAATTTTGGACAAAGCTTATCTTTTCCCACACACTCCTTTTTTATCCATGTGCTCTCCGAAGAACTATTAGGCAAGTTCAGGAAAACTTTTATTAAAACTTTGTTAACTCCTAGAAGTGTTTGGGAAGGCCACTTCACTGAGCAGGTTGGGCTTTGGAGTACGTGCAGAGATGCTCAGGCTGAAGGACTCTGCCTGAGACTAGTACCCAGCAATTTAATACAATCCCACATTCACTGAAAGGTCTGACAGTGCTATAAGGGGTGGGGCTGTAGAATGCATTCTTGGCAAAAGGCCTGAAAACCTGCCTTAATTACTGAGACTGACAACCCTTCCTTACTTCTCTCCTGAAATTCCATGCTGGACCTCAATAGCACTACTCAGTAGGACTGCCAGCAAAACTAAGACATTTCTGTGAAGATCTTCCTCCTAAGTGAAAATTCAGGTTTCTGTGATAAAATCTTCAACTTTCCATATGTTACTCATACACTTGCTTCTTTAAATTAATTGTTTTAACGCTTGGTATTCAATATTCAAACGACAACTGTACTTATGCAGTGTATATTCCAGAAAGAACTCCCCAAGAAATGCATTTCTCAATGCAACAGCAGTGTTTGAGATAACATTCTAAGATGTGCACAGTCTTATCAAATTGGTCCGTGATATTTCCATATCTTACATAAGTTTTATTGCCAGGGACAAAACCTAAAAAAAAATTAAAAAGTGAACCCTAAATTTTCCCTAATAATAACTGCTTCAGAAACTGAGTACAGTTCTTGGGAAAGGCAAGTACTATCATAAAGATGCTTCTGACGGAAACACTGAGCTCCTTATTTCTCAAGATCAGTCTGAAACAAAGAAACACGGTCAAAAGACAGACTTTTTGCCCTGATTTTGAAGCCTGTGAATTCTGTAGGCTTCACATGAATACATGCAAGACACAGCTTCACCAGTCCACAGCTGGGATGCAGAAAAAGTTTGTGTGTCTCAAGTCATGGTAATACACACAATTTTGTCTGCGTGTGCACTTTGAAAAATAGTTTTTGTGCTCTCATTCAGATTCGCAGTTCAAGTCTGGCAAGAAAACGAGCTTTTCTGTGAGTCTCCATATTAGTCCTCCAGGGTCTAGCAAGCATGGTATTCTTTAGCAATTAGGTGTCTAGAGATTAATTAGGAAGAGAAAGCACTCTTCCATAGTGAATCCAAACCAAAAACGCGAACACAAAACCCTCCTTCTAAAATAATACAATTGGAAACACAGCGATGTTTTCTACACAGCCAGCCAGTTGGAATCGGTGGAATCCTCTCCTCTCTCTTTGTTACATCTCCACGTTCCCAGGCAGGCACAGAACAGACTTGGCTGTCTCAGAAATAAGCACTGTGCATTTGAGCCTCAATAGTCACCTTTTTTCCAACCTGCTGTCAAATTTCAGGCCACGAACTACATGTAAATCTCCCAGTCTTCCAACTCTTTTGAGCAGAGTGGGCAGCACAAAATATTTACGTATTCCACACCAGAAGAGGAAATTGGCACTGTCTTGGATTATTTTTCCCCTCAGTAGAAATATAAAACAAAGTCTAAAAAGAAGGCAAACTATACAATTGCGAGGAGCAATAGAAATCTGGCAATATGAAACAAAAGACAATTGATAATTGTGGCACTGTACACACTTAAATACCTAATTGATTCAGATATTTGCACATCTTGAATTACATAAACATTTAGAAATCCATTCCCAGCCTCGTTATTAACACCGTGATAGCAAGTACAACACACTTTATATAGAAGATGATTGGGTTTAGAATGAAACCCAGGAATTTAAATAGATAAAAAACAGAGCAGGACATGTAAGAATACGATTTCCTGCTTTCCTCTCTCCGTCTCAGAAAGGAAACATGGGGATTAAAAAGCAAAAAACACTTATGAAAGGGAAATGAAAAAGTGAAGGGTTCATTTATTTGATGGGTAGATACAGCATATGACAGTACAACAAATTATTCTACTGAGTCCAGAGGTCACCTGCACATTCTTTACCTTTTCTCACAAGAATGCAAAGAAAGTAAAACACAGCTGTGAACAGGCAAAACCAAAATGAATTCTAAGTGTGCTGTACAATCCCTGGAGTGCGATGGACAGTGAGAAGAGCAAGCATACAATAGCTTTAAAACTGACCACACATTTACACATCCATCCAACACTGTGTGCTTGAAGTACCCAGAGAAACTCTAGGTTACACATAAAATTATGAGGAATTTGAATTCTCATGCTTCATGAGCATAAGACTTGTACTAATTGCTGTGGTTAGGAAGAAAGTAGACCCAGAAGACAGTAATTGGATTTAATCCATTACAAAGTTTCATAGTAATTCTCTCTCCGAGGTATTTGACACTGGACAAACTCTAAGAGTAGGCAAACCAACAGTCTGCTGTAATGCAAAGCTTCTATTCCTTCAGAAAATGAGTTTAAAATGATCCTGATAGTCAACTGATCGACTCATCATCCTGGTTAAAATGAAAGAAAACTGTTTTGCATTGCATTTGTATAGAATATTGTATTTGTGGACATAAAAACAGCATAAATCCACCACAGATTAAGTAACATCTGCAATCTGGTACGAGTCCATCACAAGCACATCTGAAAGGGATATTAACACATAAACCCTGGAACCAATTGAAGGGACACAAATCTCTGGGGCAATTGAGGCCCCTCAAATTAAGATTTTGAAAAATATTTCAAAAATATTGCAATATTATTTTTATATTTTCCCGCTTTATCCTGGATCAAACCATTCCCAGGAGCTGACACAGATAAATGAGTGGTTTCACTTCACTGAAGAAACACTTTGGGTGTGGTATTTACTGACCAAAAAAATGCACACTGGCCAAAAAAATCACATAAAGTTAGAGCTTCTGTGTCATGAAGACATGAAAAAACCCATATTTAAACCATGCCTATTTAACCCAGAACGTAAATAATAGGAAATACGGATTACACTCACAAAAAATCTGGTGGTAATTTCTAGGTAGTCACTTTTCTCCAGTTCACCTCCATGAACTCCTTCCTTGTATAGAGGATTTCTTTTTCAGACTAAAAAAGTCATTTTTTCCAGTCATCTCCATAACAACTCTCCCCAGCATTGCCATAATACAGCTTGTACTTCTGCTGAAGGCTGGGACGTGGGGGGCTGAGGTCCTGCACCTTGAAGTCCCAAAAGCATTTCTGCAAACAATTCACTGAGCTGCAGATTTCAGCTCTTACAGAGACAACAGTTCTCCTGGGCTTGGAAGAGCCTCTGGTTACTCAATCCACACTTTTAATAGTTTTTTACTTCTCCAAAGTCCTCCGAAGTTCAGTTAACATGATCAGAATTATTTTACTCCTACTGCACACATCCTGCATCAGAGAAGAGCTATGAAGAGATCCTGAGAGGCCGTCCTAAATAAGACTCAGAGGGCACCAAAATGTACATTATTTATTGTTATCTGGCAAACAAAGCATAGCAGGAAAATGAAACTTCAGTCTTGAAAACAAGGAAGTTATGCTTTAAATCTCCTCCTGATACGTTAAATATTCTTTTTCCGAAAGAGCAACAGAAACGTTCTAATCTAACCCAAAAGTAGACCATCTTAACTGAATGAATCCCCGAGTACCTGACACACACAAATCTGTCCCTGCGTGTAAACCTGCGCTGGAGGACACAAGGATAGCTCGGAGAAAATCACTTCATGTGCTTGGAGAAGTGCTGCTTTGCTTCCAGTTCAGCCCCCACAGAGGACTTCAGCTCACTCTCCTGATAACACTCTTAAAATTCATCGTACACAAGTCACATATTGCTCTCCCAGGAACTGCTCTGATGCAGAAACCTTCTGCTGCAAGAGTTACCATCAAGTAACAGTTCACACCCAAGTTACAAAAATCACAAGGAAGAGGAATAAATAAAATGAAGTGCTAACAAATCTTCAATTATAGCGATATGAAAACGAGCCCATAATTAATTCTACCCCTCACAATACATTTTTAATATGGTCCTATGCAGCAAGGTCCATCAGTTATTATTCAGATTGAGAAAAACAAACCAAATTATCTCTTCTAATCTCACATCATAAACAACTGTAACGACTTAGCGAATTTTGGACTCGCTCAGAAGTCTCTGAATGACTCTACATCACTTTACTTGGCTTTAACTACCAAATTCTCACCCCCAGTGCTACAGTAATACCTGAGCCCTGAATGAAAACAGAAGAGTGGAACTTCCACAGGAATTCAATGGCAGAAGATTTTAAATATTTAAGAGCAATTTGAATAAGTACTAGTCATCTTAATAGCACAATTTATAAACGCTCACTAGGAACGGAGACCTTCTCGTGATAAATGCTCCTATTAGAATTCAGTAATGAATTAATTTTTAATAAGGCAATGATCTTGTTAGCATTAAAGGTGACTTCCCTTTCTTTTTAACATTAAAAAACAGGCCGAAATTCTGCAAGTAGTTAACCTCTAATTGTTAGGTATAAAGAATTATGGTTTTTCTCACACATTCTAAAGCTTGTATCTGCAGCACGGCAGACATACCATGGAAATGAAGAAAATGGATAATTTAAGCATGTAAATCGGGTTCAACTCACTGGAATGAGTTACTTTAGAGATTTATTTCAGCTGAGGAACAAGTCTTAGTTTTTGGGTTAAGTTCAAAACACAGTTACTTTTTAAGACGTTTTCATAACTGTGCTTTAGCATTATAATTTTTGAAAAATTTTTAATAGTCTGCATTTTAAAGGTTCCATAAATATATTGCTATATGTGTGATAATATATTCAAGTTCTATATCAACTTATTACATTGATATTATATTGTTAATTTTAATTATGGCCTGAGTTATTGGTTTGATAATGGTGGTATGATAATTACAAGTCAATATTTTCATTCATATTTTAGTCTACTTTTTCTAAACAGTACAAATTAAAACCTTTCAATCCACGAATCAATTAAAATCTAGGTTGATTAATGAGTTTTGCTGGGAACAGAAAGGAAATTCTCTCTCTGCAAAATGTAGAATATCGAAGTATTTAAGTGTGTGGCAATAACCAGAAGAAAGCGGGGAATCGCACACAAGGACTTGGATTTTTGGCACATTCTGCAGCACAGTTTGCTATGTATTTCAAAGACATTCACTCCAAATGCAGAAATTAATTCACGAGCATTTGCTGCTCATAAGTTGACAGAAAGGCGCTCCAGTGGTGTAACATAAAATAAACAATCCAGACTGGAATATTTTAGAAATGTCCGTTTTTTGAGGAAAGGATAGAGATGTAGGGAGAGAGAAGGGCTTGAAAGCGGTTTCACGAGGCTTTCAGTGAGAACACAGTAAAATATCACTGGGAGAATTTTGGGATGCCAAATGTCACAAGCACACAGGTACTGAATTGGTTGGCCCGATATATAAATAGCTACATAACTCGAGAAGAATTTACACATATTATTTAATAACTTTTAAAATATGCACATATGTGCATAAATGGATGTAGATATACAGGGGCTTTTAAAAACTGGAGGCTTTCTGACCTTGGTCGCATTATTATATACACATGGTTCTGTTGCAAATATACGCATTTTACCTAAACCTCAAGGGGGAAAAAAAACCATTGAGACTTGAACTGATATTTGCTGCATAATAAAACATCTAGTTTCTATTTTGAGGTTTGTTTTTTTTTTTCCTTTCAAAAATCATTGTAGATCCGGGTGAAAATGTAGGTGCTGTATTTGAGCACAGCTCTCAGTCTGAATTAAAAAAAAGAGGGGAAAAAACAAGCAGCCAGGACACACTAACTGGGTTTTCTTAAAACTTCCTAGGATTTGATTTTCTAAGTTAATTCCAAATTAAATTGCCACGTGTAGAATATTGCCCCTCTTTACGTTTTTTAATAAAGTCTTGGTTTTACAGTCAGTCCTGTGAGTTACAGGACATTTTACTGCCTTCAGACCTTTCTTACGTATACGTTGGGTTTTTCCTCCTGGCAAATTACATGGAAAAAACCTTTAAAGAGGTACAGACATATTTAATAACTTATATTTTTATTATATAGGAAGCACCATTTACATTGTCTATGTTCACCATTATAGTACGTTTAACCATTGATTAATATTTATTCAATAAAAATATTAAATTAAAAATACACTCAGCGAAAAAAAAACATATAAGCCAAATAGGTCACAGTCACACAGGTTTTGTGGCTCATTTCCTACCAGCCTCTCATCCTATTACTTAGACCTCGAGAAAAATAGGCTTTGATTTATAAATATAATGTTAATGTGTACGCAATAAATTAATCTGAGGTACTTACTTGGATCTGAAAGCTCACATTTCCCAAACTATTTTCATACGAAAAAAAACCCCTTTGTGAATACGAATGGGACACAGCAGCCTTATTTGTGACAGAAAACAACAAACAGCACGAACATTAAATTAATGCCTAACACTTGCTGAACCCGAACTGGTTTGACTGTCATGTTTCATGGGAAGGTAGCAGGGCAAGGACAGATTAAAGCAGCTCAGGATCTGTCCTGGTGGATGTGGAAAACCCCTGCCCTTATAGGGGTTGTTGAGAAAACACAGTTCCCCCCACAGAGCTTGTGGAGCTAAACCAAAGCCTCATCTCGCAGTCCGGTCCCCAATTTCTTTCTATTTTTTTTAAATTCATAAAGAATAGCCTTTTTTTTTTTTTTGTTATCTCCTTTTTCTTTCAATAATGAGTTGTTTGCAAATTACCAGGGAAGAGAAGCTCCTGTTTGCCACTGTCCATTCGATCCCCCTGTCACATCTCCCACTTCGGTGCTTCACACCGTGTTTCACGTTGACAAAAAAAATGAAATCCAAAGGGCAGGAAGCAGAAAGCGAGAACAAATATTTGAACAAAGTGATAAATGCTGGGGAAATAGAAATGTGGACATTCAAATGTACGTCAAGCTTTTCATCCATGCTGTACAGTAGAAATAACATCGGAGGATGTGGCTGCACTACTTGAGAAGACACACATCAAAATATTTTGACATGTTCAATAAGCTGTTGAACAAGATTGAAATGCTAAAGAAATGGATGAGCTGTAAGGAGGAAATATGTCAATATGGCAGGAGAGATGAGCTGAGTCATGTAAGAAGGGGATAACCCCTTGCTTCTCTTTTCCTTCTGTGAAGAAGCAACAGAACTAATATAAAAAGTTAGATAATGGATGAAGTTTTAATTCCCAAACCAAATCCCTTGTCGCCAGCAGGACAGAGCCCATCCTACTATCAGCAAAACAGTAACAATGCAGGAGAAAATTTAATTTTCTTCTGAAGGACAAAGCAGTGCATCTTTTGGACCAGATATAGAAACCTGAGCACTCGCTAAACTGCACAACTCCAACTGTGCATGTTGGTTCTAAATACTCATTTACTCATTCATTGGAGGTATCATTGTGCAGAAGGATCAATACTCATTGTTTTTATGTCAGATCCTGTTTTCCTCTCAAAGCACTAGTTTCTAAATATACATATATATATTTATAATGTCACTACTATTCTTTCACTAATATTTACTATCATACAACAAGCTTTAGCTGGATTCTGTCTTTTTTTTAAACAGGTAAATGCCTTTCAGCTGCCTTTAAAGACATGGATAATAATTCCTTTTAAAGACTGCCTCCTTTGATTTAAAGCGCTGTGAAGGAACTGCAGTTTAGCTTGTCAACAAATAATACTGTTCCTTAACAATTTGCAGAAAAATGTTTATCCCAACACAAAAAGCACGCAGCTACAAGTCTTCTGTCTTCTGCCAGCAGGAGAGCTATACAGAGAGTTTTTCTTCAGTGAAAGCGAGAGAAGCTGGATGAGAAAACTGAGAAAATGAAAGAAGAAAATAACAACCAGAGCAATATATGAAATCTCTGCCCCGCCGACCTCGATGCAGCCAAAATTGACTTGAGTGCGGTCAGAGTTTCACAGTCATCTGGCGAGGCTGAGCTCTAAGCGCTCGGTGTCAGGAGCCATCACAGCCAGGGAGCTAATTCCAGGCTGTTACTTGCCCTCCTCCTCTCTTTATATCTAACAAGCATCCTCTCTTGTTTCGCTCAGACTATTTTAATCCAAGGTCATCTTTTGCCAGCGTCTTTTCATCTGACACCAATCTATAACTTTCTAATCAAGGGCTCCCATCTCTTCCCGACCTCCTTTTCCAGCCAGCACTGCCTGCCTTGTAAATCAATGAGACACTCGGTTCCCAATCTGCTTCTCTCTTCCCAGCCTGCCTTCGGTGTCTGACCTGATTGTAACCATCCATCTGCGCTAAATCTCCACTCTTGCACTGCTACTGCTCACCTGCTAAATTAATCCTGCCATCCTATATCCATGCTACTTGAATTTAATAATATGAAACGTTTTACAAGTCCCATTTGCATCAATGTAAATGCTTTTAAATTGCCTGGCCAAGCCACAGCAGAGATTGGATAAATGGAGCTTTGAAGATGGGGCAAAAGCTAAAGGAGGAAGAAAAAGCCCCTTTTCGAGATGAAGCAAGCACCTGATAATAATTTCAAATTAAATACAATCTTTGGGAAACAGATTTGGGGGTAAATGTGAAAATATGGAAATTACCAATTTAGTGCAGAATAACAATTTAAAAAATGGTAAACGACACTAATTCATGTCAGAATGGGGAAAGAAGGACTAATTTAATTTAACAATGTTATGCAAGGCACCCTTTATAAACCTGAATAAAATATTAACTAATGTGCTTCAGGAAGATACTGACTTACAGGACCAGAAAACTGGAGTACTATTGAAATGTCCAGGACGCTCAGTAAGTAAAAGAGCTGCTTTGATGGGAAGTGTATTTGGAAGGAGAGGAGGCAGTTCAAGTTAGGTCCAGGAATTACTGCAAAGTTTATTTGAATGAGCTTTAAGAGCTTTTAATATGAGTTTTCTATCAGCAATATTTTATTAATAATCTCTCAATCAGTACATATTGCTCAACTGGTGAAAGGAATCCTAATTTCAAAAGCACACACTTCATCAGTGTGTAAAACAAATAAACTTATTATGGCTGCTTCTGCGCCCCAAAATAAACATGCATATGCACAGAGGAGTACAGGATAACAGATATTTACAGTTGTACAGTCTGATACTTGCACCAGCCTAAGACAAAAAGCCTCCAACTCAAGCAAATCCACCTCCAGCTGGGGTGGCAGCCCATGGAAAGGTGAAGAAGGTCTGTGAGATACACTCAGTATTGCACAGTGAAAAATAGCAGATGGTTATAAAGGAATACACTGAACATGCAATGGTCAACACTGTCAGAGCTTAAGTGTATTTTCAGCACATCGATAAAATACACCAATCAAAATCATATAGTAAGAAATAATACCAAATAAATACATTGTGTAACAAAAGAATTGATTTACATAGTTATAGAGGGGAGCCATTGCCAAATTTCTCTGACCTCAAGCTGCCCCGCAGCTGCAAAGACCACGTGCTGGTTGTTTCTGAGAACACACACTGCTTGGCACCTTCGCTGATTAATGGAAATTACAGTGACAAATCCTGAATCCAAAGCTTACCAAAAGGTGGCATGTAATCAATATATTTGCATTCCTTCACAGGCAAGGATGAGGAGGAGTATGACACTCTGAACTTATGCAAGAGTAAATAATATTGGTTATAAATATAAGAGCAATCCATCACTCCTACTTATTTTCCCTGTCAGCTGCCTGCCAGCATTTGTTCCAAGCTGGAAGCAGGATACTATGGTGCACTGCCTGAACTGCAGGAACAACATGAGCGGGTATCAGGTTATAAATCGCTGCTGTAGTCCCATATGGCACATAATCCTCCTGCAAGGCCAAACAATGAACCACTGGATTTCACACGGCTCTTTTATGAGGCAACAGAATCAGCGAGTTTGAAACAAGCAGCTCCGAGAAGACACGAAGCAAAGCAAACTCAGCAGAAGGGAGCTCTAATGCAGCTCTCTGATTGTAGCCTGCTGCTCCATTATGAATCCACCTTTACCTCAAAATTGCCACTAAAGACAAAATAACCAACTGCAAGGACCCTTTTAGCACTGCTGCAACCTGAACCATAAAGTTATATACTTCTATCCAACTTCTAGTGCACAGAGCTGCATTAAAAATACAGGATACACATGAAAGGGAAATAAATGCATCTGACTACACCAAGAGTTCCTTTCCTCACCCAACTCCAATCACCGTAATTAAGCACCACTATGGCAACTCAGGACTGAAACCTGCACTTTTAAAGTCATTCTTCATCCTGAATTCACAACAAATTTTTCTATCCCTTGATAGAGGGTCGATAAGAGATATAAAAATTGAGCACAGAACATCCCACTGATATTAACTTGATAGCAACAAAAGTGTCCCAGCAGCACCTGCAGCAGCTAACCCTGCTTGGCCCTTTTTATTTCCATAGCCACAGGTGTGGAAGTATCCAGCTTACTTTTGGAAAAGATGGAATTCACCTGTCCATTTCCAACTGTAAACTAAAGGACCAGGATTTCTGTCCTTTCATCTGCTTCAATTTCAGAGGGAAATATTAAAAATGCTTCTAAATGTTATTTCCCTAAAAAAGATGTCAAAACAGGTGCATCCCATTACAGTCTGAGCAAGAACATTCCAATCCTTGTTTCCTGTCACTTTAGCAACACTTCTAACCTCACTGAAGGTTGCTAGAAGAAACCAAATATTTGGACAATGCTTGCAAATATGAAGTGCAAAAAGAAGCAACAACAAACTTAAACTCTCTTTCCCACTCTTATGACTTTAACAGCTGTCACAGGACTCAGATCAAAGCACAAGGTACAGATTTAATTGATTCCTAAAAACACATTTCCCTACTTTCTGGCAGCAAACCATTTTTAGTTGGTCATGATAAGAAGGCACCACCACCATGGCTGTCCCCGTGCTGCAAAGGGTCTGCAATTTCTTTTGTTTTCAGTTGAAAATATTCTTAACCCATCAACCTGAAACATCATCCTGAAACTGCTGCTGGCACAGATGTGCCATGGGAATCTGAATAATCAACTGGAGTAGGAACCCATCTGTCGCTCCGGGTCTAAAAGCAAGTGTTGCCCAACATTTCGGGTGGCTCTTGGCGCTCCCCTGGGGCTGTGTGAGCTCTGCTCATCGACTGAGGTGGTTTTAAGCCCCATAATAGATGCCTTCCCTTCATACCAGTTATTAATCATTAACTTCACTCGGGAAATGGCAATGTCTAAACTGCCTCTATTAAAGTGTGTGACAGTAACCAGCTGGAATGTTTGAGGGATTACCGAAGACGCACAGAGATCCTCCAAACCCATCACACGTGGTATATTATTCATCTGGGAATATCAGACTTTTATACTGCCCCCTTCTAACATTTAAAATATTCACAAACTTGAATAAATAATCTGTTGTCAAAAACCATGAAAAAAGTACTAGAAAATTTATAGTCCAGCATGAGAACTGGGGACCATTGCTAGGACTGAAGCAACCATATATTCTTCTTGATTTTTTAACTCACTTGTGAGAAGTGATTTATCTTGACAAACACATAACGAAGTAATTCAATGTGTTCTCTTTATGCAGTCTGAACTTTTACTGGCTCTTACTTCCAAAGAGTGCGTTAGATATAGGTACATTTCTCAAATAGTTAATCACCGTTTTTGTCAGTGAGGTAGCTCAGTTCAGGTTTAAATGGTGATTACTTTCCCTAGATGGCTGCTTTTAAATTATTTGTATAGACTGAGGAGATCTCCGTTAAAATATTTGACGTTTCCATGTGAATTTTCTCAATGTGAAATAGTATATTGATCATTTCGGTGATCACATATTTCGGTGACCAAACATAGCAAAGAATTGCTGCTACAACAACAAATGCTGTACCTGTCCTCTAATTCCAGGTTATAGGCAGATGGCACAATAGGGAACTCTGATGAAGTGCCAGTGGTATTGAAGAAGTTAAATGTAATAAAGCTGCTTTAACTGGATAGGAAGCTGCCTTCCAGAACTACTTATTTCAAAAGAGGCAAGACTGGGAAAACTGCAGATCTTCCATTACATGGGATATTGGAAAAAAAAGATGCCAAGCCCTCAAACAAACTGCTTTTAAAAATTTTTCTCTGGTCCTTATACAGGCTCTCAGATTCAAAACGGATCTGATTTAGGAATGAGGCAGAGTATTATGTTTTAATGCAAGGAGAAGAAGAACTCTGTGTGCTTCCTTGCTGATTTATGAGCAGAAAGGGCAACTGAGAGCTCCAGCTTTCTTCTGGGCTGGCCATTCCTACCCGGGCAGTGATTCTGCTTTCAGTGTAAATAGGTATGACAATTTTTTCTCTCTTTCAGCAACTAATTAACCAACTGCCTTTTTCTTGATGACACTGAAATGTCCCTTCATTAAGTTAATTTAAAACTTGCCTAATTGACATGAGGTATTAACACCACTGTACCTGTACAAACTGCATAATTAAATATTAGATGCTTGAAGCTGTGATGGACTCTCTTCTTATGCTAAAAGATACAAAGAAGTCTGCACAAGTAGAAGGTTTTGGACAAATATAGACTGATGTGAGTCTGGTGTTCAGAGTGTGGGATTTCCAGGAAGACAGCACTGCCACTTCCAAACTAAACTTGCAGCTTGTTGCCTGATTCCTTTAGAGCCATTTAGATTTGTTTGCTTGGTGGCTGGGTCCCGAATCAACGCAGGCACAGCAGAGGAAGGGAACACTGTTTTCAGAGGAAATAGCACTGAATGGTAAAGTCAATAAGGATTTCCAAAGCTAAACCCCACCTTAAAAATGCACCTTTTCCCAAGAACCACACTGTCTTTTTAGCTGTAATATCAGCCATCTAAAAAGGGTCAAGAATTTCACTTTAACTGCTTTACCAGAATCCTTTAATAGCAACTAAAATTTTACCTTAACACATCTTTAGATTAGAAGTCCCTTCTTTTTCCACTGCTCACCATCATGCCTTATCTTCTGCAGTCTATCCCCAAATCCTCATTCTACAGCACCACCAGGACGGGTTACAAATAAATGAGTTCAAGGTAAACCTTCTGACAAGTCACTGCTTCCTCAGCTTCACTGGCGAGCAGCTTTCATTGTGCTATAAGGTTTTGTCTTTGCAAAACAATGATTATTCTTCTGTCTGAACATGGAAATCGAGAAAAAGTGCACCTTTAACAAGGAGGAAGGCAGTACACATTTCTACCTGAAGAGCCCTAAGTGCATCCTGTGCTCAGATTGATAGATCCTTACCAGACTGCGATTATTTGGAGTATACAAAAATCCACCTGAACTAACGCAAATCCAGCCACCACTGCCCCCTTTCACTTCTTTCTCCACAGTTCTGTTTTTCAGGGTTTCACCCAGAGGTACTGAAAAGTAAAATAAAAACCGGAATATATTAAAAGAGCCCTGTTCTTTCCTACACCAGAGTGCAATTGAAGACCGCTGATATTCTCTCAAACATTTGACTTCCAGTAGTAGGAGAAAGATAAATGTGGTCCAGGCCTTCACTATAAAAACAGAAAAAGAAGGATTTAGTCTCAGTCTATAAGACAATCAGAGCTATATCAGCACCTAAATAAATACAGACTTTGCTATTTTATTTAATGTGCATCCAATAGGAGCAGGTGATTTCCACACGACCACCTTCACGAGCCCTCGCAGCCTGGGAGGTGCCTCCCTGACTGCATCTGCAGCACTGGGACACAGCAGCTGTCTCCTCGAGGGTTGGGACGGTGGGATAAATGACATGGAGGTGGCAGAGGGGGAAGAAAGATGCGGCAGATTGACCTGCTGCAGCCTTTTCTTCCGTGGAGTTTCCCTCTTAGAAGTCAGAGGCAGGAGGACAAAGCGTGAAAGAACTAACCCTAGTGCCAGTCTGAGATCCTACAGGCCTACAAAGGTAGAGAGAAGGACAGCAAACCCCTGCAGACTCTGCAAACTTTACAGAGGATGCAGCCTGAAAGGTTTTTGTGTGCACACATTTCTAACTGGCCTCAATCACAACCCAAGTCCTGGTCACAAACGTGGCAACTGCCTTTATATGTGATTAGTCCCAAGATTTTCCCTTATTAAAAAGTAAAAGGGCTGAAGTTAACAGGGCAGCATATAGTCCCAAACTCTTTTATACTAGAAAATATTACTCAAGGTCCTATGCATCAATCTTTTATATGAAATATGCTGTAATTCAATGCAGAATGCTCAGAATATTGAAATAACTTCTCTCTGCCATTTGATCTAAAGAGAAGCACATTAAGACTCCTTTGCACTGTAAAGTGCAAATTCTATCTCTGGACAGATCCTTTAGAAAGTTCTTAAACTTCCCATCACTTGAAAACCAAAATCAACTTCACACTGTCTGCAAAGCTTAAGCATTGTGTTTGCCTGAAAGCAACGTGTGCTCTCGTGCCTTTTTTATACACAGTAATTTTATTAAGGGGATTTATTTTCAAAGGAAATTGAACAAGGCAATTTAAAGGCTCCCAGAGGAATAATGAGCAATAGTGAATCTCGGTGGATGAAGGAATTATTTCCTATTTATTTTTCTATTACATGTTCATATCAGAAACATGCTTAAAAATGATCAAGTAGGAAACAACCACAATCTCCAGGAGAAAATGATAACAATAACTGGCACAGAGAACCAGAGACCTACTAAGAGGTGTTTTGGCAAGGCAATCAAGGTGGAGTAGAATCTGCAGGATGAAAGAAAATCTCTGTTTAAGAAATGGAAAAAAGCACCAGCACATTTGAAAAAAAAAAAATAATTACTGTGCAGATAATGTTCAAAGCAAATATTAATATAATTATATTTTTATTATATTTTAATATTATGTATTAGTATATTTATATATTAATATAAATATAAAATAAGCAAATATTTTTGGAAGATAATATGAGAAAGAGTTTACATCAAAAGAAACCACAGAGAACATATTTGAGGTGAAAAGCAAAAACTGAAAAAAAAAATTGTTTTTCCTTAGAAGTGGTGTCTGCAATGGTAAATTAAGGAGAAATCATTTACAGCTGGAATGCTATCCATACTTCCCCTAAAGATTTTGAGAAATGCAAGGAACAGGGTGCAAAAAACCCACAGTAATGGAACAATGTATTGGTTTGTGAATGTAATGAAGTAATGTATCAAAGGAGAATTGTGGAGATCGTGAAAAACCATCACTAAAAATATTCAAAAACGAATTGCACATTCCCTTTGCATTATTAAGGTGGGGAAAATTAAACCAAACAATGCCATTTTGAGAAGAAATCAAACCTAAGCTGAAAGAAAAAATCTGCGTCTGGCAAACAAAGGAAAGGACCAAACAAGACTGCATATTTTAGATTTTCAAGGAAAAAATAAGGGACAGAAAAAGAGAAATGTTATTGGCAGACAAAGGGACTAAAGAAACAAAGAGTTTTGTTGTTGTTGTTGTTTTTTTGCTAAGTGTCAAGAGAAAAGCAGAATCGTAAAATTAACAAATTGTTGCTAAGGACTAGACTTCACAGGTATTGCACACGGGTCAGGGAAGACAGCACTGAAAGATTAACACCCTCAGAAAAATAAAGACAAATGTGCAAGTGAGGAGGTCGTTGTTTTATGAAACATGTTTTTAGATATAAGTGGGCAGAAAAATGATTTAATGCATTAGGCACTGGAGAAGTTATTATCTAACCCAACAATGATAACAGCAGCAAACCCTCCAAAACTGAAGTATTTTTTGCAGCTGTTGCTAAGGGAATACATAGAAATGTTGAACTGGACTTAGATGACATTAAAAAAAACAAAAAAAAAAACAAAAAAACCCCCCAAAAACAAACAAACAAAAAAAAAGCCCCAAACAAAACACACCAAATTTTAGTATTAATTCCACCATATATTTTGTGTAAAAGTTAAGAAAGGTTCAAGAGGCTTCCAGGAATAAAGAACAGCAAATGGATTAAAACCAGCAGAGGATGGTCTCCTCGTTCTCTGAATCTCCTCTGATCTTCCTTAGATAGTGGCCAAATATCTAGAGACTCAAACAATCTAGAGGGAAGTGAAAGAGGCCGCAGCACTTGGTTCATGTTTCTCCTACAAGCCCTTCCAGGTATATTCCACTTTTTTTTCCCCACAGAATTCCAAAAAAAGTAAGTAGAATGGAAAAAATTATTCTTTAATACATTCAGTCAACTTTCAAGGGGTTCAAAAGGGGTCTCAGGATCACTGGAATTCTGAAGCAAATAACCAGATGCTTCCACAAAATCCACTGTTTAGTACTGCTTCAACCTTACGATTTCAGTGGACAGCACAAACAAGAGGTCAGTAAATGATCAGCTGAATAAATAATTAAATTACAAAGTGTTTCAAGCAACAGTGAAAAGATATGAAAAAGAATTAATGGATAATTAGCCTTCGGACCCTGATCCAAACCTCATCTAAACCAACAGGAGTCGTTCTGCTGGTCACGGTGGACTTCACATGAATCCCAAAAATGCGATTTCCTAAGCTATAGGCAAAGGAAACAAATAGTAAGAAATAAATAATCTATGGGAGGAAAGAGCATGGAAGAATTACGCTGATATGTTTAACAGTAAGAACAGGCAGAGTTAATCCGTCTGACACAAACTATAGCTGGTAACCAACTTTAATAGATGCAGATGCAATTTGAGTTTTATAGACAGAAACTAAACTTGTGGCAACTGTGTTTCTGGTTCAAGTCCCTCAATTTCTCTAAATTGTAATTTGTTATTTAAGGAAACAAGAACTTCCATCTTCAGCTGAAAGTAAGGTTCTGTTTTTAAACGGACAGTGAAAGAAATATTTAGATGAGAGAACAGAGTTTGAAACCTACGCTCACCAGAAACCCACTGAAATCTGCCCATAAAGTCTCTCTCAGATTTCACCATGTTTTCAATGACTTCTTAATCAGATTGTAGGAAATTTGCTCCTGAGTAGACCAGGGCACCCTTCCAAGTTGCAGCAGACACGAGGACTCCACGGATGCTCTGCAGTGGTCCATCGGGATGGAAGGAACTGTGAAGGGGGTGTGTGACTTCAGGTTCTGCTTAAGGAAGGGGAAAGCAACATGTCGAGTACGTTCCTGAACTTTTTGTTTCCTAGAATAACAGAACATTATCTCTTTATTTCTAGGTTCAATTACTCACAAAAGTTTTCCTCAGCTGTTGTAAACACTAGAGCTTCCGGGGTTTAATTGTTCGGTGTGGAGAGTTAATGGAGAAGCAACTGTGCTGCTGGAGGTTGAAATAAAAGACAGTTTTGAGAAACCATGCTGCTATTAACTCATATCTCAGAGCACACCATGGCAATTATTTTGTAAAGAGCCAGGGGAGGGTACATAAATAATTTTTTTTTTTAAGTCTCTTAATGTTCAGAATTTACAGTTTGAGCCTGTTTAGAGCTGCAGCACAAGTTGTGTGTTTATCTGCATTAAGTTAATGAGTATTATTTCTGTAGAAGAAATAAAGACTTCATCAGAAAAAGAGGTACATAAAGAAGAATGCTTAGTATTTCATTCTTTTTTCATTTTTATTTCTTTCTGTGCTACGGTGATCAGAGAATGTAGTTTATAGTAGAATATGTTCAGGTAATAGCAATCAGTTCAGAGCACTTAAGGAAGTTGCTACCCTCGACAGCTCATTCTGTGCAGACCTGACACCCACTGCAGAGCAAAATGAAATGATTTTGGATGTGTTTCTTGCATGGACAGACTGCTGGATCTCTGTAGCCACAAGCTAGAAATTCAACATATTTCCTCTTTTTCCAGTCTTTAAGCACAATACATAAAGCACATCATTAAAATATTGCTAATACCAAAACCAATCCTATAATAATTATTTGTCCCCAGAGAAGTCGTGGCAGGCACAAAGGCCAAATCACTTAACTCAGTCGTGTAGAACAAGCGTTGTGTTTCTGCCAACAGCGTCGGCACCTCTGACCCTCTGCCCTCTCTGCTGGTAAGAAATGACAGATGTAGAAGATTCAAAGACTTGCCTGCTAAGCAGTGACTTTCCATTAGTGTGACTGAAAAGTTTCCTTAGCTTTTTTTCCCTCTTCCACAGAAGCATCTACTTCAGCTTAATAACACAGTAGGACACTTAGAGAAAGCACATTCAGAATTCCCTGGTTATCCCGTGCTTGGTGGGTCCCACTGAGCCAGCCATGCCACTGGTACAGAACTCCTGCTTGATTACAGACTGCATTTGATTTGAGAAATTAAACACTGAGGGCAAATGAAACATTTGATCCGGGAAATTAAACGTAGTTACACACTGAACTGGCTCTCTTAAAAATGCTTTGAGGGAGTGGCCCAGTGGAGAGAGGAGGAGTACGGTACTAAGAGACACATCAATATTGAAAGGAGAGATAAGCACTGCATGAATTGAAGTGAATTTCTCCAGGAAATAATTAGTTGTCTTTTTCCCTCCTCTCATGTTGCCAGAGAAAAATTTCCCTTAAAAAAAAAAAAAAAAAAAAGACATAGGCTGACACGTCTCTGGAACTGGGGGAGCCCAGGATGGAAGGGTATGGCAGGATCTGCTGCAGCAATTCCAGACGTCCATCCAAACCTGGCTCAGATCTGCTGCTGGATAAAGAGCAAACCTCTGCTTCTCTTCCCTACATGCATTTCTAAGTGGAACTCAAGAATTATTAATGGTGATATCTTAATATAAAGATGACACTTCCCCAAAGCACATCTGACAACCCTGAAATCATCCAAGTCTCTCCCTGCTGAGAAAATCAGCTTCTGAACACCCGTCTCAAAGATCTTCCTGATGAACATTGTCCTGTGCAGGCAGGAACCCAACTTTAAATTCTGTGTTAATTTAATATCAGTTCAGCTCAAATATTAATTCTGAGGTATTGAATATGTATGAATAAAACAACAAGGAAATCAAAGTCAAGAAATGCACGTGATTGTCAGGGTCTGACTCTCACTTCACCTAACATTACATCAGTTTTTGCAATCAAATTGTTAATTTACTCCAGATAATCCTGTGCCCCATTACACTGCATTTGAGCCACTCCAAGTCAGATCAACAAGATGCAAATTTTGGTGAGAAGTTTTATTTTAACTCCTATTTTTGTTTTCCTTCTCCAAATGCTATTTCCAAAGGTTCCTATCCACGCTATTAAACAATAAAAATACTACAGTCTCCTCTCAGTGAGGCAAGAGACATTTTTTCCCTTGTTTGAATCCCCCAGTTCTTTCTCATAAAGATTTCATAAGATGAGAAACTGTTATTTGTTAATGGTAAATTAGCATTCCAGTGGGACTTTCAAATTTAAACAGATCATCTTTGATTTCTGTAGTTAGAGTATTCATTAACTGCCATTTTACCAACTAGAAATTAGAAGCAATTACATATATATGCAAATAGTCACAGAGTAGGGACACTTCTCCATTTAAAGCAGTTATTTACTGTTGGCATGAAACAATGCAACCTGTTCCTGTGCTCTGGTAATGTCTCTGTCACCATTAGCAATTATGGCAGCTATTGCCATTCTTCCAGCACGCTATCTCCTATAAATCAAGTTGTAGCACACTACAGGACTTCTTAGACTAAGTAACGCTACCTAAAGCTAAGGCTCAGCTTTGAGAAGCACCTAATCCCTCGTTTCACTTTATTTTTATTAGCAGAGCCACTGATGTTAAAGGGATAACTCCCGTGGTTTGCTGGGCACGCATTGAAGTGCTGTGTCAAAGGGTCACACGATGCCAGCGCAGCCCTGAAGTGAGGTTACACTCTGCAAGCAATGCTGTATTTGTGCATCTCTCTGGCCATGAAGGAGGGAAATAATTTGTAGCTAATAAATGCAGTGACTGAATTAAATAATTTCTGCACACAATGCATCACCGCAGGTTGCTCTGCAAGAGGAGCTCCAAACGGCACCGCGGGGGCTGTACCAGCCCCACCGCCTTCAGCAGCAGCTGCAACAGCCCCGGTGTGTCACATGTGCAAGTGCAGCCTCTCAAGATCTGCATCAGCGATTTGAATCCTTAAGATTCCAGTGTCTCACATCCCTAGGGACCGATGACCGCAGTTACCACACACAGGCCCCAAAAGCTGAGCCAGCACTGCCTCGCATGGAGCAGGTTTCTCACACATCTCCTGGATCCGGTTTGGAATTGCTTTTAACAATCATCACAATTATTTTACTGTTGAACACTCTACATGTAGCACACATGATGTAGCACACACAGAACCCCAGGGTCCAAGGCTGTGAAGCCAAGTTCCCTTGGCTTCACAGCCTTGGACCCTGGGGTTCTGTGTTAAATTGCTTCAGATTTCCTCTGAAACAGAGAGCAGCAGTGTTACCATCAGTTTGTTGCTCACTTTAACTAGTCTGCACTGGCACTTAAACAAGTCCCGTATTTACAATTAATAATTAATAAAATACAATTCTAAGTGCATCACTGTAAAGATGGTGATTTCATTACAGTGAAATACTAAGATTCCAGCCTGCTATATTAATCAATATGGTTGCCATGGATGCACAAAGATAATTAAAATTTAATTGAAATTCACTAAGAGTAAGATTAGCTATATTTCAATAAAGAGGATAAAAAGATTAATATTTTATTCATCACGGATAACATTTTTAAAGCACCTTACAAAAAAAAAAACAAACAATCACCCAAAAAAAGGAAAGAATGGACGTTTTTTCTGGATCTTGGTTCTTAAGGAATAATGGAAGAGGGATGAAGATAAAATTCTGTACCTAGATATTCAGTTTTTAGTTCATGCTCAGCAGAAGGGTTTTTTTGCTTATCACTGCAGATGACCTTCAGAATTTCAGACTGAGAACAGAAGAAGATGACCTCTTTCCTTATGAAGAGGTGTTTCAGGCAGACACATGAGTCCCAAAGGGTACTCATAAGAATGAGATAGACACAGAACTTAGAATCATAAAATAATTTCTCTTTCTCATTCACTTAAATGAAGAATAGATTTATTCCACCTTTATTAACGTAAGGCAGATTTGGTCTACACTTAGCTGCCCTGAAAGACCACAGAGGTAGCTGGAGAGCTCCACATTCCCCAGCAAATTCCAGTGCTACTATCAGAGACGCACAGAAAACATAAAGAGACCCCAAAAGTTACACTGGACACTGCGCACGCACCGGCTCTTCGTATCTCCAGCTACACAGGCCAAATTCCCGCTTGGATTGCCCCGAAACATCGGCTCATAGCCAGGGGAAAGGTACTGCTCAAAGCCTATTCTTCCAAACTCAGTGTAGATGTCACTACCTGATGCTCTTCTCCTGTCCCTGTGAGCACCTGGCAGCAACGTTCTGGGCAGCAAGGAGAGACCAAACGACACAAAGAAGACATGGCCATGTTCCTGAGGGCTAGGATCAAATTCCACACTTGCTTAACTTGCCTGACTTCAACAGGTATGTGCAGCATTAAAGGCTTCATTAATATTTTTCAGAGGTGATCACCTCGGGTTTGAGCCCGTAGGTAGAGAAAAGACAGCATCCAATTCAAGTGAAGTTCCCATTAACACGATTTTGATGGGAAACAGTAGGGAAAGGGCTCTCAAAGCGTTGAGTGCAATTTCTGCCGCAGCACTACCTGTAACTGGAATTATATATACCCTTCCAAAGCTCACACTTGGAAAATTCACCCTCAGTTGTTCACAGTGAGCAGAAACTACTGATTATACCTGCTACTTCAGCTCATCCAGAAGCTACCAGTGGAAGGGGCATTTTAAATCACTTACACTAAGAGTCCTTGGTGAAAAAGATGCATGTCAGCTGTTAGGCACATGCATTCTGTAACTGTGCCAACTGATTCCTCAGAAATGCTCGTGGGGAAAAAAAAAATATTGTCACTTGCAAACAGACCAAAATAGCCCTACATAATGTTTTAAAATATTGAAAATTTTAAAAATTTGAAATCATAAAAAAAAAAAAAAAACAACCTAGACCCTTACCCCAGAGTTCAGATGGTAAAAAAATAATACAGAAAACCAATTGTGGTACACACATCTGGGATACCCTGTCCCCAGCAGGAACAGGAACAGATGTCTGAAGTTTGCAACAGCAACTGTTGTTCCCATGCCAGGGTCTGGTGCAGTCGTGCCTGGCCTGATAATGTACTTGGTGTGCTTTCTGTGCTGCACACGCTGAAAAAAGCGATACAGAAGGAGCAAAACAAAAACAGACAGGAAGGAGGAAACAGAGAACAGAGCTTCTGTTGTCTCTTTTCCTACCAGGGTTTAGTTTCGTGACCTTCTGCCTGTAAACCGTCCATCTCATCGAGCACACCCCAGTCTCTCGCAGGACATGGGCAGAAGCACTTTCCTTTTCCTTTATGGCTGCAAAGCTTTCTCCATAAAAAAATAAAATCAGATCTATAGTAAAACTGTTTAAGAGACTAAGTAAAAGTCTCTTAAATAATACCTGAAAGGATCTATTGCAGATTTAAATAATTAAATAATTTAAGTAATTTCTATTGAGATGTTGAGTAAAGTGTCTTATTTCAGAGATAAACATCTGGATACCTGATCGGTGTCTGCTCAGAGCTAAAGGAATGAAGGAGGCTTAAAGAAATTACAGTTATCAGCTGGCAAGGCCTGGGAAGCAGAATTCAGCACATTATACATAATTCAGGCAAAACTGCAAAACATGGACTGAAAAGTTCATCATCTTTTTTTTTTTTTTTTAAAAAGCAGATTGTAAATATTTCACTGGGGTTTATTTTCCGTGTTGATTGTGTGGTGTTGCAGAATCCACCACGTTATATTTTTTGAGGTGCTAGTGGACATGAGCAACAAAAAACCTCCACTCCTACCTACAGGAATTTTACCTTATCCATGTGGAAGCTGGACGGTTTATTTCAAGATAATTGTCACAAAATGTGCCAAATGAAAACCACGGAAAACGCAAGAAAAATAGATACATCAGTGAGCAGAAAATCCAACTAAAATAAGAAGCTCAGTCTAAAGAAACGACTCAAGGTGTTTGGTCAGTTTTCAGCAATTTTAGCAGATAAAGACTTTAAGAGCCGTGCATGCACCAAAGCACCCCTTCCAACCCAAACAATGGAGTTTTATTGTACTGAGACCACAAAAAAATGCTTTTTCCTTCAGATTTTTATGTCTCTTAATTTAATTTTACAGTCCCTTATTAATTTCACTATTAAACTGGTACTGTTAATTTATTTGAGATTTATGTTGACAGATTTTATAGCAAGGAAAAAAAAAGTCATATCGAAAGAAAAAGAGGTAGATTTAAAAGCTGCACAAAAACCACATGAGTCTGAATTCTGCAAGAAAATCCACATTAAGTTTCTCCTGAGCTGCTGATCAGTTAAATTGTTTACTCATTTCAAATATATAAAATAGAACAGAAAAACATTTCTAACATTAACTCTGCACATGTACGTACAGAATGGCCAAGTCACATCTGCCTTTCAGCAGGGATATAAAGAAATGGCAAGGGTTCTGTTCTTTCATTATTATTATTATTTCCCTGTCTTGCAGAGTCAGCAAGGTCCCAATTCCTTAGGTGCTATTAAATTTTTTAAGTAGACAAAATGCCCTGATTCTCAAATCAACTCATTATTCAGAACCAGTAAGTTCAACAAGAATGAAATGCCCCAGAGTATTTGACAATCCCCTTGCCAAAAGAAACTCCAAAAATTAAAATAGCATTTAAAAAATTTCTCCCACGGTTAACTGAAAATCTTTTTCCATTTCTTCCCCCGAGCCCATAGCCCATAAAATTATTATATCACAAAGAAACTTTAAGAAGTGATATCCATTCATTTCTTTTGGTCTTGTTACATCCTAGGTGTACGTAAGGATAAGGATTATTGCATCTCTTGAATATGCATTTCTACTAATACTGGTGCCTGACTTGTTACATCTGAAGAGCTGGAATATTTTAATTTATGATTGTATTATGTCTAGGGTATTAGGCCCAAAGTTCTTCAGTTCTAGGATAATTCTAAATTGTGCTAAGTCTCCCATTTGAGCAATTCCTGTACAGAGCATTATCTCTTCATTCTAACCTATGCAGCCGTGATGGGCACACGTTTAATTAGATGAAGTTGGAAACTCTTCCAGAACATATATAACATTCACATCTCCGGTAGCTCGGTAGGTAGCTTTATCCCAGCTTCTATCCATTCCTCATTCCTCAAGTCACATTTACAAGTATCCCTAATGTTCAGAACACGACAATTAAAATCAGATTATACGGCAGAGTTATGGGAAGAGGCAAAGCATGGGGTTTAATTTAAATATTTTCCATATTTATAAAGGAAACGCAGAAATATATAAAACCCCCAGAATAAACAGATTCTCAGGTAGAGCTCCCACCCAACCTGTCAGACACTAGAAGCAGGGAAGGAGGAGTACTTGCAAGTGCAGTTTATCAATAGCGTGAGATTTAAAGGAACTGAAAACTTTGTACTTGAAAATACAGAAGTTCGCCCGAAATTAAGGGGGTTTTTGATTGGAAAAAAAACGAAAGAAGCAAACTTCAGAAGCAAACAAGTTTTTGCTTACCAAGTGAAGAAATACATTTAACCCAAAGATTTCTCAGTAGGACTAAAAAGATGCAAAGGAATCCTGGCAAACAGATATGAGCCAAGTGTTTGTGATTTGTTGGGGTTTTTTTTTGTTGTTTTGAGGGGGTTTTAAGGAATTTAAAGCAAATTACTTAGCTTGACCCATACCTCATACTCCCAGAATTCCAGGGAAACCTGCACAAGAGTTTTTCCCCTGCGATTTCCAGATCATTTGGCTACTGCTCCAGTAAACAGAAAAACATCTGCCTCTGTTCACTTTAGGACTTTCAGTCCCAATGGTCTGTATCAACTTCTAAGGGTGACACTCACTGATGACTTCATCCACAGCGAGCATTTGGCTTTTCCAGTTCATCAGTCTGTTGAGTAATTACTGCCTTCTCTAAGCCAGGTTACCTCAGTACAATTGCCTCAGGTTTCTATCCGACATTCTTAAGAAAATCGGAAAATTCGAAGAGTTTATAAAAATAGGGCCCAACCGAAACATTTAGAGCTCCATCACAGCTGGGGTACAACTGATAGGGAACTGAATTTAGATTTAATCTAGGTTAATTTAGCCAATTAGGATTGCCAACAAAAAGTGACTACAATGTATCAGGTGGAAATACAACGTGATTTTTACTGTCCGAAGCAAACAGAAGCAGCCCAGGAGTGCCATGGCCTCAGGCATGAGGACAGAGGAACACACACTGCGCTCTTCTTATTCTCTGCTAATGTGTCACTGAAATTTTGGAGCTCCCGAATTTTAGAGTATTACTCAAGCTTTCTGTTACAATCTTATTGCATGTGAAGTCTTAAAGCCCTTGATCATGGTAATTCACCTGAAGCTCAGCCCTTCTTTCAAAATTAGCTGACTTACTAGGCAGCAAGGCAACCTTTGATAAGGAAACTTATGAAGTTCAACGCAGAAAAGCAAAATGTATTCCAAATGAATTATTTCTGTCTCCAGTGAGTTAATATTGCATACGATTTATTCTAAAGCTGGAAAAGGGAGAATTTCATCTGCCTTTTTAAACCAATTTTCTACTGAATAACAATGGTTGGAGCTGGCAGCTGAATGAACTGTCACTTGGAGCTCCCCTCACCCGGCACAGCCGGTGACAATCTCGCTCTTGCAGGTGAGCCGCTTGTCAGCTCTACTGTCAAGACACTCCGAGATGCTTACATAGGGAAACAATTACTAATGAATCGTTGGAATACTGTTTCTTGTTCCTCCCTCTCTGCTGAGCTCAGCGAGTTCCGCTCCTTGCCTTTGCAGCTGCACAGTGATACAGAACCACAGAGCTGTTACAGGGAGAATCGGGAGCACCTTCAGCAGCTGGGGATGTGTTAGGCATTGACATGACATCAGGTGGAATACAGCAGTTTGAAGGGAAAATATCTCTTATATCAGGTGTGAGTAACCTCAAATACACCTTAAGGACACCTCGACACATCTGCTGAAGGCAACGTTGGAGGCGTGACAGCGCAGGCCAAGGTTTGCCTTATTCATCTGAAACTGTGAGCAAGGATTCACTGCTAACCGCTGTAAATGAGCTATTAATGAGGTCTGTTAGAAGCTGTTCATGGCTCTCTGTCTGCAAGCTGCACCGAACCTTAGCATAAGATTAATACGTCTTGCAGATTCCTTAACAGAAAGCACATTGTGTTTAGATCCTAATTGCTGTACTCCATGAAAAACCTACTCAGTTGTTTTACATGTGTCACATGCCAAGAGAATAACAGTCTGCAGGAAAAAGGCAAAACCAGTCTGGCATATGTTTTCTGCATCTCACTGAAGTACCATTTTTTCCCGGGCACTGCCTGAGGCAACAATCACCGACAAAGCTCTGGGAGAACGTGGGAGACGAGAAAATCACAAACGAAAAATTAACGGTCACGGCCACTTCCTCAACATCAGACAGACTGACTAAGGCAAACCTGACTTACACTGCTTTCTCCTTTTGCTCTGACCCAGGGATTTAGGATTCACATCAAAGAACGTCGATCAAAATGAGGAACTTGCTGTTTTGCCACTAACGTGTGTTTGATCCATGAATTCATAATTCTTTTTAGAAGGTAGTGATGGGAATTTCAAATGTTCTATAGAAAATACCTTCTTCACATCCTCTAGTTTTTAACACACCACAGCTGCAATCAGTTTTGGTGCACAAACCCTTATTTCATCACCAAGAAAATCAAGTAACTATTACCTGCTGTCAAGTCCTAAACACCTGCACACATTGAAGGGTATTATAAAGTCAGTTAACTGGCTCACTACAGGTATATGTGGTTTTATTTCAGGTTTTAAGTAATTCTTTACTTATCATTTCCATCTCACAGGGATTTGTAGAGTGACTGCTGATGCATTTTGTGCTGGACTATCGGAGTTGCTATGGAAGTTGTCTTTTCACACAGATGGTGGCCTGGTAGGAGCCTGGAAAGCACAAAACGCTCTGACATTTGGTCAGTTTTTCAGAAATATCTGGGGGATTTGGTTGTTGCGTTTTTCTTTTGTTTTGTTTTTTTTCCTTTATCTAATTTACATTCACCAAGAGAGGTATGTCTAAAATCTTTAACAGGAAATAATGAAAAGCTTATGAGAAGCACAGAACCACATGACACTGAGAATATTTTATGCAAGTTGCAAGGATTAGAGAAGGAAAACTGAACGCAACTTTTAACCAACCCACTTTCCATTTAAAAAAATGCTTTCCATTTTACTCTGTTCAGCAATTATTTGCTTGTAATTTCACTTTGCTGATATGAGAGACCATGAGCTAATGGAGTTTCTACAGATGTTTTCTGTCTGAATTCCTTAACTCCAACTCCCTGCCATGCTCCCAGTGACACTCCTACCACCCAAGAGGTGCCAAAACTATGAGCCATCTGCATATCCATGTTGATTATCCAAGTGGTTGCTGCTTAAGAGAATTTATAATGGCTGAGGCTTGCTTGTCTGGTCACCAGTGGGAATGCTTCTTTCCTCTGCACAGCTGCTGAAGGTCACAAAACTTGTAGGAAGCAAAAGCACAGAGATATTTTTTTTTTCTCCTCCCCTAGTTAGATTTGGTTGACAGTGGTCACTTGATTTAAAAGTCTTAATTAACACAGGAGGATTTAATTACATAATCTTCAGCTCTTTAAAAAGAAATCAAACAAAAATTGCATTTCCTTTTCCCACACTTGTATAGACCGTATTCTACCAGTCACTTGTAGCTGCAGCAATTTGTACTCCGAATATTTAAATCACACGTACTAATTTCACTGTAAGACAGGACTCCGCATCAATGAAATTAAAGTTTCTCCCAAGTTAAGGAGAGGTTTCAAAACTCGGAGTTGAAATATCCAATACTCTTATAAATTAAAAACTCAGCAGCCTTTTGATGTTGTGTGTCCCACCCCTGTCATAGAAAAGAGGAATCATCTAACTTTAATGGGAAAAGCTCAGAGGCAACAGTATTTATTTCAGACATCCCAAAATGATCACCTTCAGGATAAGATCCACCTGACAATCAGATTTTTCTCCACTCTTTGGAAATGCTAGCAGAATTCTAATTTATATGAAATGCAATATGTAAATTAATTAAGAGAAGGTTCTTACTATATTTTGTAATTAACTAAGCCAGAATTGTAGGCTCCCTTAGGTACAGTGTGAGGAACAGATGGTCATCTATTCACCTCAAAAGAAAATTGTTGTTTGATAATGAAATCTTGATCACCTACCATCTGCCTGCTAATGATTAGGAGCAACAGGATCATCTGTCTGAAGAGAAGTGCGTCTTGGACAACTTTGAGGGCTCTGATGATCTCAGTTCACAAAGTAAATTAGACAGCAAATATTAGAAAGGTTATTGGTGAACTCAAGGTCTTAACTTCTTTTGTCAGGTTTTGAATCTTTCCTGAGATCCTAACTGGAAAATACATTAATGTATTAAAACATTCCATTTGCTGTGACTACATGCATTTAACTCTGTAGCCACAATTTCTTTGAGGCAACCCCTGCTTGCAGTTGCTACAGTAAGGCTTTTGTTAAACACAAAAATACCCGACTACAGCAGTGTAACCTTACACAGGGAAAACTCATTTCTCTCAGTGGAACACAGAAGGTGGTTTTAAAACAAAGCTCTTGCGCACACTGCGTCTATAAAGGGCTCTGATTTTCCTGTGCGGTTCAGTACCTTTCGCATGATTTGAGCTTAACAAAGGCCAAAAAGTCATTTCTGTGGATGTCTTCACTTCTGAGGCTGGCTGGCACAGCTGCCAGCAACAGCTCCTGAGCCTCTCTGGGGTCTCCTTGACTTCCTTCCCGCTGTGCCTGGCTCTCTCCAAGTCACCATCCTGCCCCTGTGCCCGCCCAGGGCTCGGTGGAGCCCAGAGGTGGCACAGCCAGGCCGTGGCAGACAAGCAGTTGTCCCCTCGGCCCTCCTTCTGGGACATGGCTTTTAGAATAGCGCATACAGGGCTGAAAGCAAACACGCTGTTGAGTTCTGCCATCTGCCATCCATCACTCTCCCTCCAGGGACCTGGGAGGGATTCTCTCCAGATATGAGGCAGTGCTGTGTTTGTGCCCTAAAGGGATGTTCCCGGACAGTCAGAGGCACCAGCACTTTTGCTTGTCATGTTACTCCTTACGTGCCAGATGTTTGACAGGAACAAATTTAACCTCATACATTTTGGATTCTCTTTCTGCACGGTACCTTCTCATTTTAGAAGTGTGTCTATAACAGCAGCCTTCCCATGTGAACAAGACAGCAGTCTCTCCAGAGAGTGCACAATTACCAAGCACTTCCTCTCCTTTACCAGGTACAGAAAGGGATGTTTTTTCTGAAATAATGTGCTACAGGATGTAATATTTCTTTCTATTTCTATAAATGTACCAGAGCAGACTCTGATGTATTGATGGGCACAGCAGAAGGCTTTTTTTGTTTTGTTTTTGGGTGTAAAGTTGTGTCCATCTCATCTGACCTGACTCGGATTTTCCATACTGCAGTTCTAGGGATGGCTGCAGTTTTAACACTTGATACATCTCATTACAGTCCTATTTTTGCTTTTGTCTTAGAAGCTAAATCAGTATAAATAACTGTATCCTTTTTTCTATTATTTTCAGCAACACAGGAACTGAAATCTGCCCATTACCTTTTTTAAAATCACATTGTGCTGTATTCCAAAGAGAAGCAAGGTCCCAATCCTCAAGGTTTCAGAAAACAGTTCATTTGGTTACTCTCTTCTGAATCAGCTAATCAATATTCTCCAATAACACTGATAATCTCCAATAAAACCATTCTCCCACCTGGAAAACTGGCCCTTATTTCTACCCTCTCTACCCAGGTATTTATATTTTCTAAGAGTGTGCATGTTCTGTTCCCCTTTTAGCACACTTTGCCTCTCATACTCTTGGAACTCTTCCCAGTAGCCTTGCTTTCCAATTTGAAGTGGTACACTCGAGTGTTTTCCTTCCATTCCTCCTGCCTTAAGTTGAGGATACATTTTGCCACGTGCCTTTTCTTATTGCAGAAGAAAGGAACTATCTTTGGCCTCATCCATTCAGTCCACAAAACACTAAAGATACCCTTCAATAACAATAGTGATAGATGATAATAAGATTGATAACTCATCACACTTCATCTTCCTGGGTAGATTTCATGTATCTAATTATGTAAATTCACAGTAGAGAAAATCCTGGTAGGCAGCAGAGCTGTAGAATGGCAAGTGTCCTCCAACATAACGATTATTAATGCCTATGGAATTGCAGGTTATATTCTTAATAATATAAATGTCAACCTGTAGAGAGAAGACATATAAAGCTATTTATGGCTTCTTCTGAAAGCTATTCAAGGTTTTAATGCTTAAAGACAAATAGTGACATATCGATACCTAATAAAATAAGCAAAAATATATTGCAATATTAGACTGTATACTAAAAAAGTTCAGTGATTCAAAAGAACTCTACACAAACAAGTTATAGAATAAGTTTCCAAGGAATAAGAGGTAGTTGAATTCTTTTTATACACAGTCTTTATTCTGTGTATTAATTCACATTTACATAGAGACCATTTGCCTTTCACATACCTTTGAAATGTCTTTTAATGACTATCTGAATCATATCTCCATCTTTGAATAATTAAAAAACAGTATATTAAGTGACAAGCATGGAATCCAGCTTTACTGTTATTTTACATTTCTCCCTTGAGCTTAATGTGATGGAAAAAACATGACCTTTCCCTTCTACTTCTCCCCCATTTTCAACTATGTAAAACTTGTGCCAAACTGTAACTGAGAGCAAGAAATTAGAGACATTTATTATATTTCAAAATACTTTTTCACATATCTTCAAACGCTTTGGGTTGCAAGGCACTCCTTAACTCTGTTTTACGGAAGTGCAAAATATTTTATATAAAATATTATATAAAATACTTCCCGCCTCAAATGGGGAAGTATTAAAGTTGCTTAACTTGGGAGGTTTAAGGATGCAAGGTTTAAAAGCAGCATTTAAAACTCGTTACACTCAGCAGAGTGGCTAAAACCAGCAGATTGTTGGGTACAGAACCATTATTTCAAGTCCAAAATGCAAACAGCAACTTCTCATGCTGATTACAGCTATTAATTCATTTTTTTGCTGTAAACTTGCCATCCAGCATGAATTTGCTGGGGTTCAGTCTCTGGCAGCTTCCCTCCCATCCCCCACGACTACTCCAGCTTTTACCCTTCCCAAACACCCGTCAAACATGATCCAGACAGGCAAAGATTATTACTCAGATGAGAGAAACAATGAGATCTTCGTACTGTGTTTGATCCAGTGCTGATCCATTTCTGTGGCTTTTGGATCAAGCACCTTTACCACCTTTTACTTCTCCATGACCTTAACGGAGTTTGGAACCTGAGACTTCCTGTTACCAAAACACAATGGCAAACTGCAGTAAGTGCTTCCTGATTTGTTCTTCATTTTCCCCCCCCAATATTCAGCTACAAGTCTATATACCCAACACGAACTAACTCCCCCTCAAACAGATGGAAAAAAACCCAAAACCAAACAAACAAAAACCAAAACCCTAAACAAAGCAAAACAGAAAAACCCCAAACAAAGGATAATTACAGTTATCGTCATATTTGAAATCTTTGACGTGAACACACATCCTGTCACACAGTAATAAAAAGGCTCAGACTCTTTGAGAAGAGAAGGTTCTGGTCTCAATGGCCAGAACAGAGATGAAAACAAGATCGTGGGCCATTATGTCACAGATTTTAAGAACTGTCACAGAAATAAATCGCAAAGGTAAATAATCAATGCACTCCATGTACTTTTACTCCTTTAGCTCATTAATCCATAGATGACTAAGTGCCAATTTAATAGCATCTTGGTAGAGAAACAAGGGGATACCAACTGCAGCTTCAGAAAACGTTGAATTACCTTGCACTGTAAACTTTTGAACAAGGGTATGGCTTTTACATTTTCCTCAAGTTATTGCCTCTATTGCTTTAAAAACAAATTAGAGCCAGAAAAGTCAGGGCCTGTATCTCCTGCACCAGTGTTCCACTTACAGTGATAAATAATTCCTCAAAATCAAAGGCAGTCACAAAATGATGCCCCACAATACCCACCTGTATCTGTACAGCAAGACAGACTCTGAAAACTATCTCCAGGCAACAGCATGTGCAAAGATCTATACCTCTCAGGACCCCACCCAACCATCCTTGCTGAGATTATTTATTTACCCAATACTGTTTATGATTAAACAGTGCAAAATTAGGCTTATGTACTGCATTTTCCAAAATATATAGGATAATGAGTCTACCCCCAATGAACAGATTTTCTTATTTCTGCAGGGGTCTGACTTGAGTCTTACTGCTTACTTGGCTCCTGAATTGCCAGCAGGGTCATTTTATTACGTTTTGGGTTGTTCATAGCAGAAGTTGTACTCTCCTTAACAGGGTTACATTAACCCAACACGCCCTGTTAAAACAGTGACTGCACAGCTTCGAAGCTGCCACACCAGGCTGGTGGCACCAACTCTCCCAGTGAACAGGTGGCAGACATGATAAACACAGCCCAGGGCACGCGTAAGCTTTCTAAAATTATTATTAAAGGAAACACCCACGGATATGCTCTATTGCTTACACACACAGAAACCTAATGCCTTTCAGGGACTCAGTTTTGGTTTGCCTTTTTTAATGCACAAAGTGAAATTTGGGAGGGCAAAGGAAAACTGAACATCGGAAAAGGGGAACATACGATTTTGTTCATCTGCATATGCAGCCGCGGATATAGAGTTGCATCCTCCTCCTGTTAACCCCTGGGCAGCCAGGACTTCCTCTCTGTGATGGTTTGATATAGGCCTTCCTTGGTACCCAGGTCGAAACTAGTGAAGTACCTGTATCCCAGTATTCGATCCTGGTTTTTTACATAAGCAAGAGTATAAATAAGAAGGAGAGAGGAGAGTCTCTCTCTCTTCTCTTCCGTTGGACTTGGAGACAGCGGGTTCCTTGTGGCTGGTCTCACTTATCTGCTGTGGGCCTGTTTTCCTGATTCGGGTGGAGGAATCTGGAGGAGCAGCTTTTGTCTTTTTGAGGAAAGTATAAAATTCTTTTGTTTACTAGCTCTTTCTTATCTGTGTATATCAGTTTTTTAATTTACTTTGGGGGGTTGGGAATTTCTCTTGTTTATACGAATACAGTTCTCTTTCTGTAACTGTATATAGTGTATATATATATATATATATAAATATATATATTGCTTTGGTTTTGTCATTTTGGCTTTTGGGTAGCTTTTTCCTTCTCCCTTTCCCTTGTGTTCATATAAGGGAGGGGGGGGCCACTACTGGGAGCCAGGTTCAAACCATTACACTCCCCTTGCCAATGAACCCCAGGAGGAACCAGCAAGTGAAGTGGCTGTAGCGTGTCAGCAGAGTTGTGCATGAGTCAATCACTTGGAGTACTGCAGTGCAGTGTGAAAACACAACCCGGAGAGGCAGCGAGAATCAGCATTCCTTCTCCTTGCTGTCAAGTAGCACGGAGGTTATCACAAAAGGGGAGAAGCTCACAACACATGGGTGGGTTCAGAAGGGCTACACCCGGCATAGGTCAGCTGTGAAATCATGGTGACAGACACCACGGTGCTGTTCTGTTGCTTTGAACACCACAAACACCCCACAGCTGGCAAACAACAGCCCAGCAGCTTTAGTCCCTGTTACTCTGCTACTCATCAGCAGTTACAAGTAATCTCTTCTGAAACTCTTCCCTTCCTGAATGACTTTTGTGGCAAATTGCAGAACAAGGAGTGCTTAAAAACGTAGCTGGAGTAAGTTTGGGAATGACAGTTGACTGGGTATAGGGTATTTTGGAGCACAAAGACTCTTTGGCAACAACGCCTGACAAACAGACCCCATCACTTCTTTCAAGCTGCTGAAAGCTCTGAACAAGGTGACAGAGAAACCTCGTGACTGAACAAATATCAATACCTGCTGTTTACAGCAAATGATTTTCATATATTCTTAAAGAAGATGAATTCTCTGGGCTTTTCCAGTATATTGAACACGTGGAAATAATTTTAAATCATCCTATTAGAAAAGCAACCAAGTCTTTATCTATATTTTGTAATAAACACCACCACCAGTATCCTCAAAGGAAGATTGCTTTATGCCTACGGCCATACTGCCATTTTTAGCCTAATTTTCTACATATTTTAATTTTTCGCTTCCTTCTTTTGATGTTCATCTTCATTCTGTTCTATGGTGCCATTCAGTCTTGGCTTTGCCATTACTATTTTTGACTTGTTACCAGATTTTTCAAGGTATCTCAGTCCTTATCAACCCAAAACACTCCTGCTTATTTCACTTATCACTGGCAGTTGTTTCCGTTCAGCAGTGCTAAAATTTGAGAACACCCAGCAATGAGTTCTGGTGTTGTTTCCTGAGGTGGTCAAGCATGATAAAGAACACGCCTGCCCATCACTAGCAAGGAAATTAGTTGGACTTTATCACCTTAATTCTAAGACACATATATTCACAAATAAAACACCCAGTGCATGTTATTGGCATAGGAATTATGACTGGCTGGCTGTGTCAGCAGGGAGAGCACAGGGCTGGCAGAGAAAAGGCTGTTTCCAGTCAGAGGTGAGAGGCACTGAAGTGATGGACAGGCAGGAAAAGGCTGTGTCGTGCAAGCTACTGCTCCTGCCTTCATACAAGCAGGAAGGCTGGGGAAAAGGCCCAAAGCATCTTGGCCTCTGAGACTTGTTCTCTCACATACAGCTAAATAAGTTGCAGCTTTTAACCTCTCGTGTGTTCCCTTGAAGGAAGTCATATTTTTATAAGCACTATAAATAAAAAAAAACCCAAACAACAAACATACCAAAAAAAAAAAAAAAATCAACAAACAAAACAGACAGAAACACTTCAATGAGTAATGAACAATAAGCACCTGGAGAGATGGCACAATCTAAATATACTGATGCAAAATTCTGGATCACTTGTTCAATTTTTCTGTCTCCTTCCTCTTACTAAGTGACAAATACCACGGTTACTTTTGCTCACCAGAATTAATCCCGTTCTACTTTTCCTCGGGATTTTTCCCTTCCTCTCATTCCACAAAGTGAGTTTGCTAGTCTGAATGGAGCAGCAGGAAAAGAAAGCTCCGTATGTCCTGGCATCAACTCCTGTGGATATCAGTGAACTCGATACCAGCTTCGATGGACATCAGCAGGTTGCCCACAGACCCTACGTGTGCCAGTACAAAGAACAGAAAGCAGCAGCATGAAAAACAAGAGCAACACGCTCTAGAGCTGGAAAACCAAGGGAGGCAAAGGAGGCACCTGCAGCTACACCAGTGGCAGCAGCAGTGTGGAACACCAGCCTCCCGCTGCACGTAAATCCACACAGTCACCTCCTCTCCAGCCGAAGGAGAGTTTGGAAATCCCATTCCACAGAACAGCTTTTAGAACAGGACACACAGAAGTTGTTTGGTGTGCCAGAACAATATCAATTAATTTTCTGTCTATATGTTTCTCAACTTTAAAATCCTAACACATTAAAAGGTTTGTTACTAAAAATAGTGAAATCCATTCATTGAAATGATCAGGTACATGAACTCCTCCTGTGTTTGAACACTATGGCACCCAAATTAATTTTACAACTCTTTTTGTATCTGCTTGTTATAATTACATAAAAGCACACGCTGTGATCTATTTTAGTCCTAATCTCTTAGAGTGAGCGGTGCCTCTGCGATTTGACATGAGGTTATGGAAGATATAGGGGTTGGGTGGGGAAATAGGAGGGGTTTTGTGCGTGTGCTCGAGTTCCCAACTCAGAGGTGAGCTCTGTGCGTGGCCATGAGATATTTCCTCCCATAAACTTGAAGCCATTTACCTATTGAGTGCACAGTCTTTAATAGGGATTACACAGTTTAGTGTCTTTCCTGAAAGCTGAATTACCACGCTGTTTATGATGTAGGCTTAGACTGCCTGCTGAAAGGTTTATAGATTGTTATTTATAACTCTTCCCCTTCTTTCAGAAATGCTTAGAGCAGCATTATGAAGGATAGTGTCATTCTGAAGAGGACAAAACTGGGCACAGGAAAGTAGCAAAATTAATTAGGTGGTAATGCTTTCCCAAAGAAATTGCCCTTTTTCCTTGGCAGACATCTAAGCCAAAAGTTACAGCGGAGAAGTAAGTTTCATTTTAAAAAGTTTTTCTACCACAAATAATATTCTTTAGCAAATACCATTACTTTTGGAAATTTTAGGCTCAAAAGAAACCAAGATACCTTATTTATCTCAAAAAATTATTGCAAGAGGTTTTGCTTAATAGCTTGCTTACATCAGTTCATGGGTTTTGTTCTGTGAAAATTATCAGGCTCTTTGGCATCTCGGTAATTTCATTCAGAAGATCTGGGAGATAAAATGGAATAAGCAAGAGGAGGACATGCACAGGTGTGTGTGTGATACATTGCACAGAGGGCAAGAGGAGAAGGAAGAGAAGGAAATCAGTCGGGGGGAAAGAATAGGAAGAGGGCAAGCTAAAAAGATCAGTGGAAACAAGGGAGCCAGGGAAACAAGGACCCTTGTAAAGTAACCCTTGAAAGAAGAACAAATGTAACAGTAATATGGTAAAAAAATGACTTGTTAAGATTTTATGGTATAAATGTTTCAGCTTAAACATAATGGAAACAAAACGCAATCAAATGTATCTAAATCACAAAACCACAAAAAATATGAAAACAGTCCAAAATAAAACACAGATGCGCAAATTAAGTTAAAAGATGGCATAATAAATATAATCTGTATTAAAAATATTTCACATGAGGAATCGAGGTGTTTTTTTTTTTGTTTTAAATGCATCTAGACCAGGGCATGCTTCTGAATTGGCTACTTGAAGTTCTACCAGAAGTGGATCTGAAGGTAGACCCAAGTCCACAGTTTATTACACATCACACATTTAATCTTAAAGGCTTCTGAGCACTGCAAAAGGCTTCAGTCTTGATCAGTGCTCCCAACTTGAGTGGAGCAGCTGCACAGTCAGGCATTTTACAGGATGCCTTGGAAGAATTTGGGGTCTTTAGTGCCAAGTCCATAGGAATGGCTGAGAAAATAAGAAAGTATTATAGACTTAATAGTTGGTTATCTTGAAGATCCCACTTAGGTATAATACACACTGATTACTGACTAAAAGGCTTCTGAAATGCCAGGAGCACTGGGAAGCAACAGTGAATGAAAGAGGAAATAAAGATTTCACTACTCTGGGAAATTATGCCTCCGTTTGAGTGCTTTGTTGATTATATAAGAATATTTCTGGGTTGTTAAGAAGAGAGAACTGAACATCTGATGGGTAAGTGTGGGGATGTGGTGCTCCATCCCCACCTTCTGTGGTGTATCGTCTTTGGCAGAGCCAGTGGGAAGATTCCTAAGTGCTACCTTATGCCTCTTGGTCCGTTTCTGGATCCAGCCCAGGCTCCCTAATTTCCCTTGCATTAGCTTGCTCCTTCAGGCAGAGCTAATGGCATCGGAGGTGATCCATCATTCCCACTGCACTTGGAGAGTGGGAGGGAACATCTGAACTAGTAAATGCCTGTCTCCAGCTCCTCTTCATCACAGCACACACCAAGTGGGAGCAGTTCTGTTTATAGCTGGAAAATTACAGTCTCTGATATTGTTAGGAGATTATTTATGGCAGATTTCCTTCCACCTGTGATGCTAATTGTGAACATTTAGAGCCATCATTCAGTGCAGCTACAAGGGATCACCAAGTAATGAGGTAACACACAGTTGGGCACCCACACTGATACCTTTGCATTTCTTATCCATGAACTCATGGCTTACCAGGGCTGAAAAAAACCCGAAAGTTTTAGAGGCAGATTACTGATTTGAATATGGTTTTGATCCAAAAGTTCATGGTACCCTTAATGCTGGGAATCCAAATATAAAGGTGATCTTGCTAAATACTACAAAATATTAAGTCTTCCCTGACTCATGGTTATCATTTGTACCCTAGTCATAAGGCATCCGCCTTCATGAAATTTAACTGTTGCATTTTTTCTTCTCTAATAATTTACCTTCGGACACAGGCAGGTAGCTACCTGCAGTATCTTTATTCTGGTTTTATCTTTAGTTTCAAACTTCACAGGGGAGCCTTCAGCATTATACATCGCTATGCTTATTTTTGTTTATTTGTAAATTTGCTGTTTCCATGCGTGATGATTAAAGGTATCAGAGCAGTCCTAGCAGTACTTTTCTAACCATGTTAGTTAGCACTGTGAGCTTTCATTCCCACAGACATCACGTTACCAAGACCACACGGCGATTCTGCCACTTATCTTCTGTAAGCAATACAGCAGCTGGGAAATTACCCCTTCAGCATCCAAAATGAGTTACCTGCAATTCACCCGCGGTGGTGAACACAACCGTTGCACGTTCATTCACCCTTATAGGATGTCGCAGGTAAACAGAGCAGTTTGTGCTTTTAGTTCTCTCCTTCTTCAAATTTACGTCTTTGATCCAAAAAAATAAGAACGTGGCAGAATCGAGGAATTAAATTTAATTCCTAACTGAGCCAGGGCACCAGCAGTGCACGGCCCTGCACAGAAGAGGATGCAGACAATCAGCCCTTCTGGAATTACACGGCTCGGTCCTGAACACGGGTGCAACACATCATAAGACAAATAGAGGAAGTAAGGTTCACTATAACGAAGACATTTTAAAAAGCCCTTCTGCCTGAACCCTTAGAGACACACGGTGCCCTCTCGCAGCGAGGCAGTCGCTGACTCAGCTACACAGCCCAGCTCCAGGCTGGTTCCCACAGCTCCTGTGCCACACTCCACTCCTGTCACCGCAGAAGAGCCCTTCCAGGTGAAATAAAAGCCATGCCCCACATGCAAGTCCTCTCGGGTGTTTTTCTTGGTCACAACGGCTCTTTGCAGTTTTTCTTAACTTCTGCTTATATATTTGCAAAGATGTGTGTTCCTTGTGCCACACAGAGAAAAGCTTTGCCCCTACAGTTTCTCATATCACAAAGCCCTTGAGGCTACAAAATGGGGTCAGAAATCCACCTGAATATTTCCAATATGTGCCACAGGCTGGAGGGCAGCTGGGAGCGATCCAGTACAAACCATTTGCTTTCCTGTGCCCCAGATCCCGCTGCAAGCAGCACATGAGATAATGAAGTGGACAACTAAATAAAGTATTGACTATTATGTCAGAATACCAGAAAAAAAAGGGTTATTTCCATTCATTAGTCAAGAAGAATGCACCCTTAATATCCCTGAATTACAAAAGAGGAGGACTGTTTTCAAACCAGAATAAACAGTTCAATTTAATCCAAGCTGTTTAATGTAAGACAACTGCATATTAGTAAAATACACATGGAAGCTCTGAGAAGCAGCATGACTAATAAAAAGTGTTGCAGCACTGAGGGCAGTGTTGTATTATAAATATCCACTCAAACGGTAATTTATTACAGTTACTTTGCACCTGCAGGAAAAATGTATTCAGAAAACCTCAAATGTTTTAATAAATAATGAAGGCAAACAACTTAAGCACTGTATAAATGTATTGGATGCACTGACTTTGTTACTTACTGATGAACACAAAGTGACACAGAATACTCCTGTGCTTTAAAAATTAGTTCTTAATGACCACTATAGTCACAGGGTAACTGCATCTGTTTTTCTTTATACTCATTGCAATCCATGATTGCCTTCTTGGAAAACATATGGAGTCGTACACATCACACTCCAGCTATAACTTCCTCCCTTGCTGCAGCTCCTGCACAAGTTTTCCTCACACAATCCTCCTCAGCTGATGAATAAGGGACTCACAGATGACCCATGTTACCCATAAGTGGGTTTATGATCCCACACTCCACAGGACTGAATTTCTCTTCATGGCTCCCTCCCCTCCAGATCCTTCTGTTTTCCCTACACAATATTCTAATCCTGTTCTGTACTGATTATTCCCTCCTGACTTTAAAAGGACATTTTGGTTAGCATAGGCTAGTTTTATGGTCTAAGGTCAGCAATGAGAACCAGATAAGACTAACTCTAAAACAGCTCACTGAGGTGATCCAGCAGAAACATTCTTACCACCTCTTAAATACTCCTTTTGGCTCTAGTTCAGGACTCCCTAACATGCTTTTCATGCCCTTCCCTATTTTGTAGGACACAAGTCTTCATTACTACACCAACCCTTCCTCCAGAACAACAACTTGGTGTTCTCCTGAAAGCAGCCAACCAAAAGAATGAGTTTCTGTTCAGGTGGAAGTTTATCAGTGCTCTCAGGAGCTCTTTTAAATCAGAATAGAAGCACATTTATCTAATTTTTACTTAAAAAAATCATAAGAACACGCAAATAAAAACGGTGAGGATATGGTCTGTCAGAAACACTAAAACACAGGAAGGGTTTGGGTTGGGGTTTTGGGGGGATGGAGGGGCTGGGGTTTGCATTTGCAACTGCTTCAAGAATCTGAAGAGAGGTCTGCAACCACGAGGCACCAAGAACAAAACCCAGGCTGGAAGTGACATTGCAGGACAAAATCTTGGAGCCACAGTGACATCGGGGCCTTTAAACCTGTCACCTTCCTACCACTGCTCTAGAACAGCCTCCTTCCTTTTCAGCTGCATCCTCTGGCATGCAGTATCTTACATATATGTGTACATACATATATATATTTCTGAATATTTGCTTTGTGTTGCCTGGATTATTTAAAGCTGAACATAGACTGTGATATTTTTATATTCCACTCATCTGAATACCAACTCAGACTTAAACCAACTTGCTCCTTGACCTTCTTTCTATATTCTGAACAACATCTATCCAGTTCCCACAAAATAGAAGCACTAAATTCTTTGAGCTTTCTTCCACTGTGAAGGTGATATTTTCTATGTTCATTCATATTTCCATTAGTGATGCTCTTCTTTAGTAATCAAGTACAACATTCACTTACTTTGTGGCAAAGCAAATATTTTTATATGGAAAAAAAGTCCCATTTCTTCTCATCCTTTGTTTTAAACTACTTTTAGGCAGCTGCCAAGCCTGTAAATATTCTGGTTTCCATGATGTATGTAACTGTTGATCTTTAAAGGATTCCCTTATGGCTTTCTTGAGAACACTTGGTTTTAAGATGCTCCATCCACCCCCTCTATCTCGCTCTCATTATGTGAAATTATCAGTCCACAGTATTTCACAGTAATACATAAATACACATGCACCACATACAGAGAACTTGAGAGCCTACTTACACCTCCAAAATCAAGACAGCTAAACTTCCTTAATCATTGATTACATTCTCATAGATTACATCACTGCAGATATCGTTAAGCTCTAAATAATACAGTGCCACTGATACTTACGAATGAGAAAAACACGAAGGTTTGTATCAACCGAGAAGGAAAAGAATCCCAAACTCTCAGCGACGTACAAAAGACAATGGAAGTCTTCCTGAAAAGCTCCAACAGGAACATAACATAATCTGACCATTTCAAAACTGAAAGCTCAAGGTGACTGTGGTCATTGATAAATGCAAAGAACACACGTCTAGCTATCATTTTTGGTTTTCTAAACTTCTGCTTAATAAGAATTTTTTCATACTAAAAAGTTATATGATTCCAGTGCTTCCTGTAGACTTTCATTTCCTTCGAGATAAAACATGGATTATTTACAGCCTCTACAAATGTGTGCAGGAACTGCACCTTCAAGCACTGGAAGCAGACTCACAAACAAACTCGGCTGCTCCAGACTTGTGTCCCTTCTTTTTCTGCCTTTGGCACCATTTATTCTTTAACACACTTAATCAAGAAGGTATTACTATTTTTCCATCAGACACTCTGACATTCCTAGCTAGGAATCTCATGCCTTACGTTTCCACTAGAAAATATAACACGTGCCATGTCAACTAGCAAGTTATAAATACTTGCAGATTTAATTTAAATATTTGAAATAGCTGTAAGTGTTTTCAGGTTGTTTTGAAAGGAAAGATTTAGAGTTGATTTTTTGATGGGAGGGAACACTAAAGAGGTAACATTATGGATATTTGAAGCATTGCTATTATATTTCTGAGTAAATTGCATTGCCAATAATAATTATTAATAGAATTGATTCCCAAATCTTAGTCCACGTGGATACAATTGATCCTAACTGAAGGCAGCAATTATTTATAATTTCTAAAAACTATCAAAGTATTGCAGTTCTGCTGTCTGCTTCATTTGAACTACTCAGGCTAAATGTTATTCCACTCCTCACTGAACAGTGAAGAACTTTTGCAAAGTTGGAAGATATTAAGGAAATCAGGAATTAGAAAAATGGAGGTATATGGAAGGATTAAGTTCTCATTCCTTCTCAGGCTATGGATTCTCCAAGTAACCACAAAACAGCAAGAAACTTACTCAAAAAGCTTGGTGACAGATTGGTTTTTTTGGATACAGGTACTGTATTTTCAATCGAAGATGAAAAGACCATTGAAATCCATTTGATTTCTTGTAAAAGTATTACCCAACATACCAAATATTGCCAAACCCAACACAGATTAATGGCAGTCATGGGATATATCAACGCAGTAAAAATTCTTAATTAAAATTTAAAAAGTATTTAAAGCTTCAACCTTTGCCAATAGTAAGTTAAATATAGAGAAAAGCACATCTGAGAAGGGGAATAGTGTACATGTGTTTATAGATGTATGCACACATAATATGCATAACACGTGCTCAGGCACCATCAAAATAGGAGCTTTAGACTGACAACTATTTCAAAATCCTGTTGAATTGAATATGTATATTGGAGTTTTTCAGAGATTTCACCTTAGTGAGCCTCTGTATTATACACAAAATAATAACGACCGCTACCTCCTCATGGGACAATTCAACAGAAATCCAATTAGACCAGTCGCTGTTCCATTAACATAAAACTAATGAATTGGCATCTCTCGGCCAAATTCTATCACTAAGTCTTGCTTTTTCAGCAACTTGTCCTGTAAGTGCAGATGCTTACAGAGGCAAAATGACGAATTATCACCTTGTCCCACTTGCAGACTTTTAGCATTAACATCCACTCTGCCAAGAGAACACTGTTCCCAGGGGACTTGCCAGGCATGCTCACTTCCAGCACCAGCTGTGACGTCTTTCCAGACGGTGCCTCAATCCCAGTGAGCACTAACGAGGCTGTTACAGTCCCAGTCACAAACAAGGCCAGGACAGGGGCAGTATGAGCTTTCCAACAACTCCATGACCAGTTCAAAATCCATGCTAGAAACAGTGGGTAGGAAAGAATTATATCAAGAAATACCCTTATATTATCCTTTTCCACTTGAAGACTTTGTCCTGGACCAATGAGTGCTCTAGACACTTGTAAAGAGTTTCCAGACATCCAGAACCCCAGCTGGAATGGTACCTGTAAGCTGTACCCATGGAACAGCTGGCCAGGTGTGTTCCACAGGTACTTCAGCTGTGTCAGGAGGATGCAGCGTGCCTGAAGCACAAAGAGCCCATCAGATCAGTGCATCAAACCCGGTCCTGCCCAGCTGAGGCACTTTGGAGCCAATACACAGAAAGTTATGGTTTGCCAATTCATCCCGTTTCGAGCCAGCATCAAAAACTCTTAGAAACTACCCACACTACTCAAAAGTCTTTGCCTCTCTACCTCACCAAGATCTCAGTTATTTTTTATTTCTTCTCTCCATGGTCAAGAGAGTAATTTCAGTTTATTTAGCATTTAAATATAAGAACAGTAATAAAAGCAAAGTCACAGGATTATCAAAGGGATTTTTCCAGCAAGGATCTAACGGGAGAAATAGTCCATATGGGCAGCCAGGGAAATGGCTGTAGACTCAGGCAGGAACAGGCAGGTGAGAAGCCAACATGAAAATGGAGAAGTCTGGCATGTCCTCCAAGGGGAGTGAACATTTCATCCTGTTCAGGACCTTCACAGGCAAACACTGCCCGTCCTCCTGTCACCAGCTGGGTTGTGAGTCTGTTCCACTCACTGATCTCACCACTCAGTGTGCCAGCAGGAAATCCCATTTCTGAGGAAATCCCGTGAGGTTTTGATTTCAGTGTTATTTCTATTACGTCCTGCAGGTGTTAAAATTTGAAAAGCTCAATTGCAATTTCACTGTCCCTTTCCCAGGATTTTGTGCACGTATGGGCTGGAAAACAAAAGCCCAGCAAATCTCTGCTTCTCAGCAGGCGGGCAACTTCCCAAAAGGTCTGTGCAACAGCTCTGGCTGTATTTTGTCATCTCCTCTCTTGCTTGGTACCACACAACTACTGTGGTCCTGTTACACAGTATCAGAGGAATTTTTTCTGCAAGAGGTGAACATGTTTTTAGTCTTNNACAGTATCAGAGGAATTTTTCTGCAAGAGGTGAACATGTTTTTAGTCTTGGGGTTGGGGGAGGGGGGAGGGAGGGGGAAGGTATAATCCAAGTTTTCATCAAGATGTTGCCAGCCACAAGTTTCCTCTGTTTTCATCTCTCCAGCTCAAAGCAGGTCACAGAGCAGAATTATTTCTAGGAAACTGTTACCATTGCTTGGGGTGTAAGAAAGCACTGCTCTGTGCTGCTTGTGACCAGCTTTCTTCACAGGATCAAACCAGATAAATTGCACTAATATATATAACAAAGCAGCACTGGCCTCTCTGAGAAACATGTTCTTGCAAGGCTTAAAACTCGCAGCAGCTGCTGATCTGCTCTAGCATTAGGTGCTGCCATGCCCAACCTTGGCAGAGATTAAAGGCTGTAAAAGAAACCAAAGTAGATGGTAAAACAGGTTTAGGAATATGAAGAAGTTATGTTACTTTTTCCACTCCCGAATTTATTGCAGCATTTGAATAGATTAGCAGAGACCACAAGCTATTGTGTTGGCCCCTAAGCAGGCAGAAGCTGAGGAAGTAATGTAAATTACCTGCCACTGCAAGTGGAAATTATTTAAGGCCTTAAGAGCACTTTACATGATTTCAGAAACCACCACTGTCTCTGCTGTACGATAATGAGAGTTCAGCTCCCGAGAGTGGCAGTTTTTTTCATAGAGGGTGCTTTATGAAGTTATTATAGCCCTTCACCTGGGCTTCCTTTATTTTTAGGAATAAAGATTTTTTTTTTTATTTGGGGCAAGGATCATCAGTAATGCTGTTTTGTTCGACGCTATGTAAAATTAATTTGCCATTATCTGTTTTCAATAGGTGAATTCAAAAGGCCAACGGAAGCAAGCAAAGCGTTTTCAGTCTGTTGATCATTTCAAGACAGACTGGAAAACTGCCTGGATTCAACCTGATGGCAGATGTATTTATTCTCTATTTGCTTGTTCCAACACAGCAAAACAGGGCTTGATGTGCTGCTTGCATTTCTGCCTGGGGGACAGAGGCTTTCTATTGTAGTTAATGGACCATCTACAAACAGAAAATTAATTTGGCAAGAGCTCACTGATGTTGTGGCAATCAGAGGAGTACGGTCCATTTTGAAAGTAATTAATCCAGCCAACAGAGAAATAAAATATTAGTTGTTTGGAGCATGAGAACTCTGACACATGGAAAGCAAGAGAAACAAAGCCCTTTGAAAAGAGTTTAGCTGCAGAGGGACACGTCGCATTTTGGAAATGGTGCCTACAGCAGAGTAGTTAACATTTCCAGTAATGGAGCAAGGCTGAAATATCAGTGAAATAATATGCACCTAAAGCTGTTTAAAAGCTGTGTTCTCTAGCAAAGTCCCTTCTCTGCAGCTGCCAACACACTCGTGTTCCCTGACAAAAATGAGGGGCGTGTTTCCCTGAAAGACCCAACCTATAAATGACTGGAATCATTTTGCTTTCTCAGACTCATACCTGGGGCTTTCCTTCCTGTTTGTCTACGGTCACCAAGAGCACAGGGAACCTTCTGATAAAGAGCAGTAGCATATTCCACTTCTCTCTGTATCCATGGCTCCGTGGAAAACAGATTCTTAATGCCAGGATTTTCAGGCATTTGAAACCCCAGATTCAGCGCAGTGCAGAGAATTTCACTGGCAGGTCCTTACAGAAGGGATGCACATGTTTCCAGCAAAAAATGGATTTCAAAGTCAGGCACGAGTCACACATTATACACCAGGTCTAGAAGGTGAGTTTGCTTAAGCAGTGGCTGGACACTGCTGGATAATGAGGTGAACAGTGGGAATACTGATGGCTTTCTAGTCTATTCAAACGGTGGCCTGGTGAAAATTCAGTCAAAGTTATATTCTACAGGGTTTTCTCTGATCTGTTTCCAAAAAGCCTTCTTGAACATAACCATAAAAATAATTTTACCAAGAGGTAAAAATCAGCGTACACAAAACTATAGAACACTGAAGTGCCAGAAAGAGGAAGAGGTGCATAGGTAGCCAGCCACCTGAGTTCATCCTGCTTCCATCTGGTCTGAACAACAAGCACAGAAGATGGGTTTAATATCCAAAAAATCTTAGAGTCATATTTTCTCCCATTTTAGCCAACAAACACACTCTCAGCAATTCTGTGTGTTGACTCCCTCTACACTGACCCTTTAATTAGGCTGAGAAGGAGGTGAAAACAGCACTTAATGAACCTATGGACTCATGGAAGGCAGGAATAAAAGCAGTTTGGCACCTTTCACATCCCATGCTTCAATTTGAGGGCTAGAAACAAATACAACAGTGAGGCTGTTGGTATTTTTTGGCCTATAACATCTTCACTACTGGGAATGATACATCAGCCGAAACGGTCATAATTATAGGGTCAAGTTTTGATGGCAAGCACATCTGTTTATTTCAAATAGAGCAAAAGTGAAAACTGCCATTGAAACATAAATGGGCAACTAACAAAGACACTTTAAAGCATTTTTTTTCTCTTAGTCTCATGCAATACTGTGTCTTAATATGATCTCTAATCTCTCACAATCAATGCAAAATAAGAAGCTCTTTAGGAAACAGTTTCATTCCCCAGAGAGAGACACCGGCTAAAAAGAACCTCTTGGTCAAGCAGAACATGGATTAGCAACTCAGCTTTTCTTTGCTAGACTACATTGATGAAACTAGAAACTTAGAACATTTAGAATTAATTTATATGTAAAGACAGGAGCATTTTCCCTCGAGGTAGAAGCAGTGAGACACAATGAATTCATCACGGGGCACTCTCTCTGTGCTCCTCACTCTATGCACTGTGGCTTTCTCATTACCCTCTGAAGACAGACATATCTTCCCTCATTAGAAAGTAGCAGAAAATTACACATAACAGTGTAACTACTAATGAACAACTTGCATCCACACCCAGCTGAAGGAAAGAGATTACAAAGCAACTTTGGGAATAACAACCATTAAATCAACCTAACATTGATTCCCCCTTTTTGCAATGAAATTCATCACAATTGGATTTATGGCCACATAAAGCTCTGAGTCAGTCACATAACAGGATTCTAAAAATCTGCTAAAAAGACCAGTACTCAGAAGTCAAGATAGGAAAAAAATAATCTCTGAACTTCCATCTCATGGATTGACTAACGAATTTAAACTGTCTGTAAGGGTGTGAAGCAGCACAGGCACAGATGCACAGATTTGGCTTCCACGGGAGTAGAGGAAAACCCATTTGCAGAGAGTACATTTGTAAAATAAGTACACAGCATGTATCCTAATTGTACAAATCCAAAATAATAGCCCAGTGAATCTGAGACGATAGTGCACAGTTTACATGACAGATTTCTTCATCATCCAAGTGCCAAAGTGCCTGAAGAAAACGGTGGTGGCATTAAATAAGGATATATTGCTCTTACTGAGTTGCTAATAAACAACATGATGAAATGGCAGTTTATCCAGCTCTGAAACTCACACTTATAAGTCACAATGCTTATAAATGGAAGAAAACCGAAGTGTTTCATACATTCTGTGGCTGTTGCTCTCAGCAATAAATGAACACAGGCACTCTGCCTGGAGATGCTCAGACTCTCACTAGACTGAAGGGGAAAGCTTCCGCAGGGACACAAACACACATAGATGTACAACTGAGAAATATTTGGGGATGTAGACCTTAAAACACTAAGGTCCTAGTCCTGAAAAGTACCTCAGCAGCGCCTGAAGGGTTTTGTCTGAGAGCAGGATTGAGTTTTGGCAATCAAGCAGTTCTACAATGTGTTGAACAACATCTATGGTAATTATAAGAGGACTGGCAAGGCTGGAGTGAGGAAGGGAAAGGGAAATCCAAGTTTCCTCTTTTATTTTCCTAAGCAAAGCCAAGAACCTACTTGCTTTTCCTACTGCTGCAAACAACTGCATGTCTTTCCTGGTTTATTTTGTACTCCCCTCCTTAATAGATTGTTAAAACCCAAAGACAGCAACCAAAAACCACAAACAACAACAACAAACAGCAAACAAAAAAACCTAAAAACCACCAAACCTAAACAAAACGACCACATCACAACCCCAAAACCCCCTAACTAACCAACACTCCGACATCCCAGGGCAGTGTATTTGTCAGGGAAGTGAGACAGGACACACCCGGGAGCTTTAGTCAAACTAAAGCACTCCTCACAAGCAAGAGCGTTAGAATTACGGAAGCAATTACTACATTTAGTGATAAATGCTCTGCTTATTAGAAGCGTTTGTATGAACAAAGGCAGGCGTAGACCCATGTCTTCAGCCAACCTAGAAATGTCTGGAAACAGGGTCAAAAAAATCCTAGAGAGAACCAAACTGCCAGAAGCTTACCCCACTTCAGCTGTACGTATTCCCTAGCGAGATAATGTTGATTTTTAATAGTATCTGGACTGAACATGGAGTACAATACAGTACAATATACAATACAGGGTTTATAAATATCTGGGGTTTGTTTCTTTAATTTTTGCCTAGCTTTATTTAAATATTAAACCTCTTGGCAAACAAACATTTTAATAAAAATAGCCTCCTCATTAAATCTTCCTTGTGCATGTATTATTTAAAACCCCCTCCTCTTTCTTTCTACTCAATTCTGCAACAACTTTTCCATACAAATTCTATCCAAAAACATCCAAGCCTAGAAAAATCATATATTTTGTTAGAAAAACTGGAATTTTAGTTTTTTTTTTTAAGCAGTTAACAGTTTAATTCTGAAAACCTTAAGCCTAGTCAACTTTCTACAAGCATTTTATCAGGCAAGGAGGGAAGAAATCACCCAAGCATGCTGCCAAGTGAATTAATATTTTTAATTAAAATTTTATCATCTAAAAAAAAATTGAGTGCTTACTAATGAATTCAAACATGTTTATAGGGTGGATTTTGATTGTGTGTATTTGCTCTCCCTCAGCTGATGAGCAAATGAATCTAATACAAAATTAAAGTCTTCATTATTACCGCAATTCTTTCCCTACTCAGCATTCTGCTGTTCACAGCTTTACGTGGGGGCACCACCTCTTGGGGAATCTCCTTTAAGGAGGGAAAATTTAGGTCTCGTATCTCCCCCAGACGTGCTCAACCACAAAGCTCCCAGCGACTTCTCCCCTGGTGCTGACAGGACCTTGCGGATGGACTGTGGGGCAAAGAGGAAGAGCTCCTCTCCCTTCCTCCAGCTCAGGGCCAGTTCCTACTGATCACACAGAAACCCGGACAGTGGCTGGTTTGAGAGGGTACGGCCACAAGAGAGATCCTGCTATTGAGGGAAATGTTTCAGCTTCGTGTGTCTTCCCAAATGTTATCAGCAACAACGTGAGCGGGGGGGAAAACTTGGACAGGAGTTTGGACTTTGTTCTCAATATCTTCCTATCTAGGCATTAAATGGAAGCAAAAAACCCCAAAATACACAGATATTGAAGGGCTTATCTTAGAACAGTAACGTATTACTTTTTTTCGCTTTTTTTGGATTTAAGGTCAAGTTACCCAAAAAGCCAACCAAAAAAATTTAAAAACAAACAAACAACAACAAAAAAAACCAAAAAAAGCAAACAAAAAAACCCAAACAAGACTAAAACAAAACAAAAGACAAAAAAATCCCAAATACAAAACCAAAAAACCCCCACACAATTTCCAAGGGAAAGACTCTCTTCCTTTAACCTCTTGTGGAACGAGTAGGCTATTTTCCAAAGCCAGCTTCACCATTTCTACCACTTTATCATCTCAATGGTAAGGCAGAAATGTCCCAAATCAACACCTGTGCCAGAGACCCCGGTGGTACCACTGAAGGTACAGATTTCTCACCTCAGAACAAAATAATAGATGGCAGGGGGCGCAGAATGAGTTTGCAGACAGAAACACCCTCTGAAGCACAGCAGGCACGGAGGTTTGTTGAAGTCTGCTGGAGGGAGGAGATAAACTGGGGAGTTTTTAAAGATTGGCACATGTCAAGAGTTAACATTTATATTTAGCAAGAGATTTTGGTTTTTTCCTTATTCTTGAGCACCCAGGGTACAGTTTATATCTGATCCGTGAATGAAATGGAGACGCTCCTGTCCCAAGCATCCTGACATGTAACCTGGGGTGAGTTGCAGCAACATCCTGGCAAACCTCAGACTCACGCTCACCGAGACCTGAGACTGTCCCTGCTGCCCTGGAGCCCCCCACACACGAGCTGCCAATAACCAGGGAGAGCAGCTCCTTCAGGGCAGAAAAAGCTCAAACTTCTCAGATTAACCTAAGAAATAAAACTAAAATGGACGCTGGAAAGAAGCACCTTTAAACTTCAATAATAAAAATAGTATTAGATAACCACACTGTATAATACAGACGAATGAATTCCTAACTTGGGCTGTTCTCTCAGCCAAGAAGCTCAATATACTGAAATTTTAGAAGTTATTTCTTGAATGGTACCCAGAAGAGCCATAACAGCAGATCAAAAGTCCCTATCCAAAAAAGCTCCTGGATATAAACAGAAAGTATTTCAGCAACAGTACAGGCAGTACGTTACAAAACTTTTTTCATTAGCTTTTTTCCTTTGGGCTTTGTTTGGTTGGCTTTTTTTTAACTTCTCTCTTCATTTTTTGGTAGAGTTTGAGGAACTTGTTTAAAGACAAGGATGCGGAGTCTTTGTATTCAGTTCTGTGGCAGGCACCTACAGATTATTCCATTTCTCTCCCTTTAACCAACATTGCCAAAGAAAGAGTAGAAAGAGATAATGTTTAGGCTTTGGGGTTTTTTAAAAAAAAGCAGTATTAACTAATGAACACATATAAACTTGAATTTAATTGGCAAGAGCAACTAGGAAGGAGGTATTTTCAGTTTCCACCTCTCACGACTTAGAAGGACCCCCAAGAGCAAGCAGAGGCTGTTTTAAATTCCAGGTGTTTACCCGGATCATTAATAGTATTCTGAAGATCAATACTTGTGAAATCATATAACATTTAATTTCTTACTTAACTTGCCTGAACCAGTGTCGTTGCAATAACTCAGACACACAACAAAGAGGAGAATATAATCTTATCTCTGGCTCCACAGCTCCAGGTAACTAAATTCTGTGCAAAATAAATTCACCACAGCCGTTTCTACAAGTTCACAATATGTCTGGTGATTGTCTTTTCATAACACCGGTTTTAAGCACCTGATCCAAATCCCACATAAGTCAACGGGGCTCCTTCTGTTTACATCAATAGACTTGGAGTGAAACTCTGTGTCAGATTCTTGCTGTTATCTCTGCAAACAACTACAGAGCTCAGGCAAGAAATAAAAATAATTTCTTTTCTCCTGAATTCAGAACAGTGGGAAAAAATACATCATCTCTGGTAGATTTTTTTTTTTTTTTTTTCTTCTAATTCACTCCAACTTCTGTAGTCCAACAGAAAATCCTTGACACCAGGAATCGGAACCCCAGAAGAAATCAAACCAAGGCAGTGAGCCGTCTCTGAACTCAGCTCAGCTAACACACAGCTGAGCAAGGTAAAGCCTTTTAGAGCAATATAAACAAGAGGATAACACAGGTTAAAAAAAAAAGAAGTTATAAAGCAGCCCAACAAGCCCTGTGTTTCCTGAGAGTAACCCACAAAGTAAATGAGAAGTGCTGGCTGGAAATTATCTCTGCCAACATAATTTATATTGACAGAACCCCCAGATCTTGGAGTGAGTTTGTTTTCTAACATCATACATTACTAATAGTTTCCTATTTAATAATTTTAGACACACAAAATCCAAGAGCATTGTACCAAAACACATAGGTAAGATACACACAAACTCCTCTGACTCCTCTGAACCATTTAAATACCGACTATAAAACCCTCTGTGCTAAAGACAAATCTACTTTTGTAGTTATAGGAATCATATCTCAAACCCCACTTTTTTTGAAGTATGGTTCCTTCATGAAGAGGCCTCGGATAATTTGTGTATCAAACAACCCCCATGCTCGAACCAACCTTGAAATCAGGTCCAGAGCTGGGAAACAGAACAACAGAAAAGCAGAAAGAATAGAAAAACAAGCAATGAGGGTAACAGTGAGGAGTAAAATATTGGTACAAACCCAACCCTCTTTGGGGTATGTTTCTTCCTTTACTGCTATATCTCAGTGTGATACTACCTTACTTTGCTCTCACTGTTTTAGTCTTGCCTTTGCTTTATTCTCTCCCAAATATTAAATTGTTTCCAAGAAACACAAAGAAACTCTGTCCAAAATCCAACTTGATGGATGAAAAGGAGAAATGTAATATGATACTGTAAGAGGAGATAAAGTAGGTCTGACAATTTGGGAAACAAAACATGTAATCGAGAGAAGTGGTGCAGAGGCAGAATCTTAGCTGACTTAATAAAAGAATATACCATATTTTAAGAAATCATTTTAAGAGGAAAGCAGCAGGTGGTGTCAGCAATACCAATTTACTGAGAGCATCCTGTGCTTTTTAATAAGCCAGTGACTTACCAACAGCAAAATCATTCAGATGAGAACAAATGGTATTGTGGAAAATAGGCCAGACTTGACAGTTTTATATTAAAACAAAAAATAAATAATGCATTAGGAAGAAAAGGGAATTACCAGGAATTGAGGACATTTGATTAATATATTTTATGGTCCACTTATATTATGGTCAAGTCCATAATATTTTCTGTGAATTTCTTAGATTGCCTTATAGCTTTCCAGTGAGAAGCCCACAGGATTCAACACAACACCTGCAGAAATTTCCAGAAGATTGTCACAGACAATCTCAAACTTAGCTAAAAGGTTGGGTCTTAGTCAGTTAAAAGTTTGGTTTAAGCTAGTTTTAAGCCACTTTAAAAGACTGTTTAACCCCTGTAGGTTACTTGAATTTTCACTGCCACTTGGAAGGAAAGGTCTAAGAGGTAAGAAATATAAAGTGCTTACTGAGGTTTCGGAGGGAATTTGGACCCTTCAAAGCTCACTATTGTTACCTGTCATCTAGCACTTTAAAGATCAAAATCATGATAGTATAATAAATGCATTATGCATTTATCTTGCATCTTATGTGAGTTTTTTTTAAGATTAACAGAGTGATACGATTTGTTAGGATTATTGATTGACCCTGTAGGAAGGCAAAAAAAGCCACACACACGGCCAATGGTTTGGCCAATGCATCAAGGAAAAAACATTACTGTGATTTGTCTGTGTCCTTCCATTGGAAAAGCACTTGCTGAATATACAAAGACGTAATGTATATTTACTTGGCTCCTCGAATAAATTAACAGTAAGCACTTTACCAGGCCTTTTAGGTCTTGGCTGGCTCTCCTTCGAGATATATTGCTGCACATTAGCATGGACTTGCTTAGTTTTCCAAACAAGAGGGACAATTTCTCATTTGTCACCCAGGCTCCCCCTGAGCTGCTCACTCTGGCAGCTGGCACAGAGGGCAGGAGCAGGTAATGCCTCACACATCACTTGTGCTCACTGTTTATCACCGCCCTCCCAATTTTCTTAGGGCCCCCAAGCGAAGGTCCGAAGCAGAGAGAACCGCAGGAGTCGTGGGGTGTTCCCGTGGTGAACCCCAGAGCTCAGAAACATCAACAGTCAGAAGAAATGCTGACTGCTGAGAGACCCGTGACAAATGAAACTAAGAAATAAACACTTGACAAAGGCGTAAAGAACCACACAAGGCAGAGGAAAAAAGGTGCACAAGAAGTGATATTTCAGAGGATTTTAATTGAGGTGAGGTAGCAACACACTTTAGCAATGCAGAATAAGGGTTTGCACACTCCTGGTTTGTTTGATGAGCAATATTTGACTGCTTTTAAAAGTCATATTAAATATTTTACTCCATTAAAAGTCTTAATCTATAACCTCTCCCAAATCTGGCTTGTGATATGGCTGATGGGAGTTGCCAGCAAGTTACACAGCTACATAACTTCACTATTTCACTGGTGTTCAACAAGTAGCTGCATTCAAAACCCACAAATATTTGTAAGTAATATGTTGCAGTTTCAGGACATCTGCTTTGTCACAACACAAGAAGAGAGGTAGCTTTGCGAATATAATTCTGTCTGATATAAACCTTTTATGTTAATGGATTCTCTCCCAGGTTTTGATAAAATGCTATTCACATGAAAACTGCTGAAAACGTACAACAAGAAACAGGATAGGAACAGGTCTCTGCTGACTGAGGAAATAGCTGTAGCTGAATGATTTTAATTATATGTATAATTAATTATGTGTATTAATCCATAATAATAGAGATGATCACTTTGTAGGAATGAAAAGCGCACACATCATGCCCCAAATTCAGCACATTTTCCACAGTTCAACAGTGATTCTTAGGAAACTGTTGCTTTAAAAACACTTAAGCAGTACAGACTTATCATATGTGCTATTTTCCTATGACAAATCTGAGTCAGTTTTCTGTATGTTATTTACATTCTACCAACAGGAAGCAAATTCAAATCTGTGAAGGCCACACTATGCTTCTCTGCAAGGATCTATAACACAAAGATTTGCTAGAATCACACTATTCAACAAGTTAATTAATGCAGATTACCGGAAAAGCAAGGGGAGGAGCTTGATGAGATGGGGAGTGATAATGACAGAAGTAGCCATGTAAAAATATCCTGCTCTCCTATTTAACCACCCTCAAGTCATATTCCCTTCCCTGGGATTGCTCAGAACACAACCACAGATGCAATGTGGCTTCTGGGTCCTTTTTGCTGCTGTTCTGCATCAGGAAAAAGTAAAGCTTTATGTAACAACTTCTAGTGGGAGCAGGGTGTGGTGGTGCCCACAGAGCTGACGCCACCACCCTACCTCCCTATCAAGTCAGGATCTGCTGTGCTCTGTTATGTGAAACATTTTAATATTCATTTAGAAATACACAAAAGTTTGGCTTCAACGAGCAGAACTTCTGATACCTCGTTCCATGTTTTCTAGTCTCTTCTGCTACTATGTAACCTCAAGAAAATCATTAAATTAAAAAAACGCCTGTTCGCATTTTCGCTCCAGACTGATTCTCTTCAGTAGTTTCTAATCTGATGCTTCCAAGAGCTGAAATGAGCCATATTAAATGTCTATACGTGTCTGGTATAGACAAGATGTCTCCAGGGGCTCAGACAAGCAGACTGAACCCAGTGCACTCAGAGCTGGCACAGGTGCTGCAGCTTTACTCTGACGCATGGAATTTTTTGTCTGAGGAGGAGAAAACAAAGAACTTTTCCAAGAACTAAAACCTCTTGGCAGAAGACAGACTGCCTTTTGCTGAAGGTCAGGGGGTTATATTTTGCTGTTGCCCCACCCTGACCCCAGATTTATCCTCTGTTTTCAAACATATCAATGTTCGAGTATGATATGTACAAAAAAGAGACTGCTACTATGAATTCCTGCTAATAATTATATAGTACTGCAAAAACCACGGGAATAATTTGGAAATTCATCAATTATGTTATTATTGAACCTAAATACATGTTCATATACATATATACAAATATATGTGTTATATATAAATATATACATACATATATATATACACACACATATATATAAATGGATGATGAAAGAGTCCACACACATCCATTTGCTTCTTGTGCTAATTTTTAAGGTATTTTCCCAGTAGGATCAGAAAGCACCCAGTGCAAAGAGGGATCATTCTGGACTTGGCACTGTGAAAATCCATTAGCAGCAACACATTAATTCGAAAGCTTTAAAAAGGTTTCAAACCTTAAAAAGGTTTCAAAAATACTACAAAGCTTCACAAACTCCAAAGTGCACTCTTGGTCACCTTCTTGATACGTGTTCATGCCTAATACACAGACTCAAAACACACGTGTGTGCGAGTCCCTAAAATATCTGCACCATGTTAAAAGAAAAACAAAGCCCACACGGATCAGTTCCATGTAACAGCTCCATCAAATTCTGTTTGAATACATGAGAGCACTTCTAAATAGGTGTTGGTATGCCTATTCCCTTGTCATTAATTAACAGGGATTTCTGTTTGACTAAAATGTTGTTTTTACTTTGCAAAAGTTTTTTTTTTCCCCTTTCTTTTTGCCCTTGCTTCAGAAACAAGAAAAAAAAAGATTAATTATTTCTTTCCATGCAACAGCATATGTGACAGTACCAGTTTCAAACATGGGTTTGGAAACTTGTGAATTCCTACCAACCGAAGAGTGGCAGCTTGGATGTAAATCTGCCTCCAAGCTGTGTATCAGAGCTGACTCTTCAAATTGAAACCTGTAAATACAGCTAAAATATACAAGCCAATTACTTTTAGGCAAGTTTTCAAGTAGATGTAGAAGTAAAATCAAATCAGATAACCTGCTGCATCTTAATTACTAGCAAAGTTCTCTCTTGCTTACGAGAATCTAAATATTCATTAATTCTGAGCAATTAACAATAATGAAATGAAAGTCTGTGAGGCTGAAGTTTGGAATTGGATATGTCAGAGCTCAGTAAAAGATGCATGAATTAACTTCTTCACATTTTCTCTCAAGAACCCTTCGCGAGCACCGCGGTGACAAATTATTTACTCTAAGTGCCTGTGGATCAGGGCACGAAGTCTGAAGAAGCTCCCAAAGCAAATGTTTGTTCTAGACACGGGGTGATGACAGCTCTACATCTCAGTAGTCCAGGCAGCAGTGGGTTCACCTCAAAGCACAAGAACTCAGCTTTCCACTCCCAGTATGCTCAGGGTTATTAATACAGTATGCTGACAAAAAGAGTTGTGTGGTCTATGCCCAAAAATAGCAAAAAAACAATAAATTACCCAGGAATAATTTGTTTATATCTTCTGTTTAAGCCGAATAAGCCTCTGGATCTCACTTGCATAAATTCCCCATTACTTGGGTCTGCCTGAATCGTAAAGTATAATCAGTCTCTCTTCCTAAAGTATCAATAAATGCAAACACAGTCCATGAAAAATTTGGTGCACTTTTAGAACAAGGTGTAATCCAACCTTCCATAAGTATGTGCTATTAAGGCAGCAGTGACATAACAGACGGTGATTCATCAGGACCACAGGTTTGCACAATTTGTAGTGCATAAAGTAACAAAACTAGGAAAGGGAAACCAGAACCAAAACACGTAATCCGGTGTACAGCATTGACTTTCCTCAACCTGCCTTCTACAGAGGAATTTAAGATTCTTTTAGGTAATTTTATCTTCTCTAATGAATTAATGCAACTTCATAACAGATCTTCAATTCATTATTGTCATGACCTAAATTAATGACGTGGGTATGTGACTATCCAATTTTACCCCAAGAAGCATCTCACCTGCACGAGAACTATTTTTATCTATGTCAGTATTAAGAACACAACAGTGTTATAACCCTTAAACTTCTAAATTTCTCCTTGGAATTGGAAATATATTGGGACTACTTATATAATTTAGTGCTACTAATAAGAGCACTAATGAGAAGTCCCCCAGGAGATGTTCGGGAATAATTTCAAACACTGAACCCTTTGAATAATCAATTTCTTTTCCTAATCATCAGAGGCACCTCTACTTCTACAGAAAGACTTATTATGTTATATTCAGCTTGGAGGTTAATTAGAAAGTAGGTTACCAAGGGCAAAAGGTTCTGGAGGTACTATAATTTTTCTCTTAACTTTCAGTGATTTGATATGATCTATGATACACTTTCATCAAGAAACATTGCAAATTGGGGAAAATATTCTTTACAATTGTATGAACAGACCATTTTTACAGGCATAGCTTCTCCAGGACTAATAGTTCAAACAACATGATTTATGTTTCATCAAGGTACTTTAGAAATTAATTCATTGAATCAATAATTGTTTAGTTTGAAGCATAAAACGTATAGGCCTTAAATGATTTACTGAACTATTCTTCTGGAATTTTGCTTGGGGGAAAAAAAAAAAAAAACAACATCATATCAGAATTCTAACCAAGATAATTTAGAAAATTAAAATGTAAACTGGAGTTAAAATTAGTTTAAAATTAGCTAAAAATGCCAGTAACACAATGAGCCAAATCCATGCCTCGGTGCAATTTAAAACTCACCAATCAAAGCAAAAACTACAAACTAAGGCACCTCCCTCTCTTCCAACCCCACTCCTTTCACTGGCATCTGCTTAGGAAAACCAATACCAACAGAACTGCTACATCCTAGCAGAGAGCAGGATAAAAGAAGTGCTTTTGTGAGTTGGTCAAGAAACTCTTCCATATTTTTTTGTAGAGACTCCTGACCCCACAAACATGCCCCTGATATGCTGATGATGAAGGGATGAAAATCCACGACAGGTTGCACCACGGGCCTGCCCGGGATTACAAATAGCTTGGCGCACACACAAGCAGCCAAACCAACTTTGAAACCCATTAGAAGTCCCTGAAGTCACTCACAGGCTTCTGTATGAGTTTTCCCTTGTCTGGTGAGCGTGATGGATTGGTGTGCCGGGCTCTGCACAGCCCCACAGGGCTGCATGGCAAAGGGTTAAACACCTAATGGATGTTATTCATACGGAAAACTTGGAATGCCCAGAGAAAAACTAAAGCAAACTAACTCTGCACTGCAGGGATGTTTACTTCTCTAGCTACTTATCCACGTCTGAACCAATACACTTCTACCTCGGGGCAGTGCATTATTGAGGAGAGAGCAGCGTGTGGGTTAAAAGCTGTGAGACTGCCTTAGAGGAGGCTGATCGGCTTGAACCTCTCAGAGCCATGAATTTTGGAGCCTACACCACTGGAGATTTGCTTCCATTTGAAAGCCTGTTTCAGTGCTGGAGACAACTACTCTAATCTGGGAAATTTGGGAGGTTTAGGTAGTTTCTGAAGCAGGCAGAAGAGCTGTATGTCCTCCTCCCTACCACACCCTCCCCCCCGGGTTTTTTTGGGATGAAGATTCACGTGGTTCTCAGCACCTACGCAGTAGAAAATACAAACTTCTCCTGGAAAAGTTATCTTACAAATGCATCACCAAAAATCCTATATGAATTAGATATTGCTGCTGTATAGGAACGCTTCATCTGGCCTAAAAACCACTGCAGCAATGCCCCATCAACTGGGATCTCCAGGCAGCTGCACCAAACACCAAGTGGGCATCAGTGGTCGTTGTTTGGCAAAACAGGACTGCCCAAGGACATCCAAAAATTAGGCACTAAGGTTTTTACATTTAAAGGAACAATGGTTTGGGAAAAGCATTTCACGAGGGGGTTACAGCAGAGCGGACACAATTTTTTAGGCAGATTAAGAACCAAGTCTGTGCTAATTCAGAGGGATGTAATACAGAGCTGGACTGCACACAGGTACAGAAAAGGCAAAGGTGATTAGGTTATGCATATATGTACCTTGCTATGCCAATTTAATCATCAGAAAATATGAGAAAAAGACTCATTTATCACTGGGAAATTTCAGGGAGGAAATCTTTTTGCTACCTAACTAATGAAAACAACGGGTCAAGTATTAAAAAGCCTAAGGAAAACCTCCTATATTACTGAAAATGCTGCAGATCTTGTTATCAGAGTCACTAGTGCTCATGTAACTCAAAGCATCTTCTCCTCAGACACTTTTTCAAAGAGAGTAGTAATAAAGGATTTAGAGATAAGCAAAAAAGAAAAGACCTTAGGGTTTACCGAAATGGAAATAAATGTAACTGCAAAACAGAGACATGTCAAAGTGCTTCCAGAATGCTCCTGACTGAGGAATAAAAATAAATAATGTTTGTACGCTGTTTCTCTTTTCTTTACCAATTCCTGCTCCCCATTAGCTTCTTACTAAGTACCAGCTACTCTCACATAGCAAAAGCTTGAATAGTTTAGGATTTTCATCTTTAGGTTCCTTTTTCTGTTTTGTCTTTGCATCAGTGAAGTCACAACACAAATTATCACCTCCCCTAACAAGAACCAAGGACTCGTTCCACTGATGGAGAAAGCTTTCTGCAGATACCACTATTTCCATAACCCTTTTAAAAACGTATCACTGCACCACCTCTCAGTGCACAGACCCAACAACGTTTCTCAGAGATACCAGTGTGAAATTACAGAACATATCCAAGAGAGTACTGAAGGAGCAGTTCAAGTTACCAGTGTTATCAAGATTCCTTTACAGTTATTAAACTAGTCTTAAATGGAATTTTCCGTTATCATTTCCCAACTAACTCACAGTTGGATTTAAACTTCTTTTTTTATTACGATTATCTAGCGATTAAGAAAAATAGGGAGTCATAAATGTCACAGTAAAATTTTAGTCCTATTTTCACAGGTTTGAGGAGTTAAGACTGAGGTGATCCTTGGCTATGCTTCTGTTCCTCACTTTTCTCCTGGGGAGAATGCTGTCTAAAACCGTCCCACAAGACTCCTAAAAAGTGGTCCGATCAGTTTTATATGCTTTTTTTCCTTTGTATACACACGAGCCAGGGTGCAGCACCAGCCACAAAATGGGTGTTAGCCAAAGACCGGGACAGGTTTGCCCAGAGAGGTTAGAGGTTACACAGCTAGGCTCAGTCCTGGAATCCAGCTCTAGCTGACCCTGTTGGGGCCTAGGGGTTGAACTGGATTGTCCCAGGAGCATCTTTCCAAGCTCAATGATCCCGCAATTAGGAATTACCTTAATGAGGCAGGAGAAAAAATTGTATCCATTGCCTCACTAAAAAAACAGGAATTGGGCAGTTTACTGTAATTCTCTCCATTCTGAGATAGTCTTGCCTAAAATCCTGTTAAATCAACAGTAGGAACGATTCTCAGTCCTACTTTCCTTTTAAACTTTCAGTGGTTAAAAACCATCAGTGAACCAAAGCTTAGATTTCTCATATGTTTGTAGAAGTTGATATATATATGCTTATATATCTAATAATCCACATTTAGATCGTAGAACTGTCAAAAAGGTTGATATCACTTTGAATACTTGTTTCCCTTTCATTCAGTAAAGCAATAGCTAATGGGTATAGTTACTTGGAAGCTTTTCCTAAAGACAACCAGTTTTAATATTATTTAAGGATTGAGTACATCATGCTTCAACCCAGCTCGGATCTTCATGGGCAACCCCCAGACGTGGGCAATCTCTGAGAACATACAGAAACCACCAGCCAGCACAACTTTAGGTCACCACCAGTTTTCTCTAACTGCTCATTAACTGTGAAGTTGCAGACACTTACATGGTGGTTCCAAATAAAGTAACAGGAATTACTACAGTCCAACCACAAAAGTAATTTCTTAGTCACAGATATTGGTTTCCTAATACTCGCCTAGAAACCAGATGTTTCTAATGTTGTTTGTGGGAGTTTGTGGTTTTTTTGGTGAGTTTTGTGGGTTTTTTGTTTGTTTGGGGTTTTTGTTTATTTTCTTGTTTCTTGTTTGTTGGTTTGGTTTTTGTATAGTCATTGTAAAAGCCGTAACATTTTTTCACAAAAATAAAACTTTAACCAAAAAAACCAAAAACACACCAAACCCCACACTGACTCTTGGGGCACAGGAACATAGAATTTGTCCATCCGGTAGATTAAAATCCACAAAGCAGCAAAAGAGATTGTACTTACATATTCACCACATCTTTCTATATCTTTACCCTGTATCTCCTCCAAAACCCTTGGGATAAGAATTCATAGAAGGAATAATAGCCAAATATTTCCTTTCTAATGCGTTTTTCATACATTTTTGCTTGTGTGTATATATATATATTGCTTATGCATATATACACTGCTTATGTATATATACATATCAATTTCCAATTCATTTCCATGATCACTGCAAAATCTTCCCCATACACTGTACTCCGATGAAGTATCAAGTGTGCAAAACAGCAAAAATAAATAGCAGTACTTGAAATGGATCTGTCTGTACTTATCTGAATCCCTGTGCTTCCTACTGATCTACAAATATGCAGTACAGGAGCAGTCTTTACTCCTAGTTCAGCACTGGCTGCCTAAAAATCGCCATGGTAATCCTGAATCCTTACCAAAGCACCAGCCTCGATGTTTATGTGGTAGAAGGCTGTCCATCATACGCAATGTATATTACTTGAAAACCGAGGACTTAGTTCTTGTCCCGAAATAAGACTTGCCAAAGCAACAGGAAAATCTGCTGCAGCCAGGCAACCTATTTCAGAACTGCAGTGAATATATCGTCTCGTTCTCCTCACGTGGAAAAAACAGATGAGAAGCAACATAATCTAATCTTGACAACAAGACTGATTGGTTCAGAAGTATCAACAGTATAAAACCAGCATAACAGCTGCAGCTTTCCGTGGCCCAATTCTTTCTCTAGTGGCAAGAGCACCACCTACAGACTTCCAAAATCATCCTTTCCTCGTGTTTGCCCTTAAAACAGCAGCTTGGCTTTTTGTCTTGGAAACTGTGAGATGTTTCAGCTGTCACAGACTGATACTTGACAACAGTGCAGCCATTGTATGGAATTTATATCGACAAAAGGTTTGGACCTATTTCCTTAAGTACAGTTAAACGTTTTTAGTGTCTGAGCTCCAGCAATAAAAGTGTGTTGGTCGAGTCTGTGACATCTGGCTTGAGAAGGACTTTCCACATCACTGCCTTTTACTGGTCCTTAAAAGCCAAACAGATACAGAGCGATTAATACCCAGGGAGACAAAGTTACCTGTGGGAGGGGATGTCAAAGCAATGGAAAAGCTGGATGCCCCTAAACTGGCTTTAACATAACCGCACCTTGTATGGGGTGTCAGCTACACAGCCCCGAAGGTGTGCTCTGGAGCAGAGAGTAAATCCATCCCTGGCAAGGCCTCTGCCATCCCACCAGTGTCACTGCAGTCACTCAGGTGGCACTGTCACACAAAGTTCAGCCCCTGGGGACTTGTCAAGACCCACACCAACCTTCACCTAATGATAAATACACTCATAAGTTGGTAACACTGTAAAATGACAGTGTTAAACATGTTCTGCTAATACTAGAGAATCCATCAGCACAAGTCAGCTCTCTGTCCTTGAAATGCAAGTGTTTTCACTTTATAAAAGCAAATACAGAATATTCTATTTATATATGATATATCAAGACACCATGCGGCTAAAAAATTTAATTTAGATTACAACAAGGATGGTGAATTAGGGAGAAAAAAAAAAAGCAAACTGGTTTTCCAATAATCTAATGGACACACATTAATGATATTAACTTAATCCTAATTACTGCCATAATTTTCCTACTTTGGAAAAAGGTTAAAGTAAACCAGAGGAGAGCACTCGGCAGAAAAATTATTCTCTGTGATTATTTCTAAAAATCTTATTTTGAAAGAGTTAATCCCAACTAGCACTGGGCCTAGTCAAGTCCAGTTTAATTCTGTGCCTATTTACAGGCAGCTGGTAACATCTGTTGCAACACACTTTACATCTGAGCCACGTAACGGAGCATGAAGTTTCCCCATCTCAGCCGTGTGTCACGGGTATAAGAGACAAAACTCTCAGATCTTTTGTCTTTTTCCTGTCAAAACAACGTGATATTAACATCAAAAAAGCACCCGATACCTTTCTTAGCTAGTAAGGAAAACCACATGTAAAATCCTCGAGGGGTTTTCTTGTTTTGAAAGAACAAAGTTAAAAAAAAACACCAGGATTTGCTTAATTTTTTCTCTTCCGTCATCAGAGTAATCTCATCAAGAACAGACTGCTTACGTGCACATTTTAGGCAAAGAGATTTGCAAAGCTACAGCAATTAACACCACAGTTACCAGGCCCTTATCTTAAGTCATTAACAAAATATGGTATTTCCTGCACCCAAGTTCAACCTTGCAGCAATGTAAAACCACGTTCCCCTGGTTTATTCCACTAGGATAAAAAGGTTCCGAGTACAACAAACGCTGAACAAGTTCCTTTAAATCATCAGTGTTCATTCACTGCTGCTCAAGACATACGCATACTTGGCTACAAAGCCCTTCCGTAGAATCCTGAGCTCATGGGTCAATTATAAAATAGCTGGCCAAGGGAATCTAAGAAAACTGGCTGCCTCCTAACGGATCCAATAGTAATATTTAATAGCATGGAGACTTCAGCCTGTTATGGGGATATTATGAGGAACACTTTGAAAATAATAACAAAAAGACTTTTCATTTTCACACAATGCCGCGAACAAAATTCAGGGTCAAGTAAATCTTCAGGATCAGGACTGTCTTTCATCCATAAGCATCTCAAGAGGCCTTTGCAAATGCACAGGTGTTGAATTTTGGTCAGTGCTGAAGAGTTTGACCCCACTAAGAACTGCAGAAAAGCAAAATAAAAGGGGAGTTGTTGTGGTACATGCAAGTCCCTACCCGTGGTCACGTCACATTTTATGGAAGACTAAATGCTTCAGACATCAGAACCAGACCAACAGAGGAATACAAAAAACCAAAGACCACTTGGCCTACTTGACAGCATCAGCACACCAGGTAAATGTCCAAGTGCTCCCAAGTCAAGAGTAATTTTTAAAAGAAATAAAAGTGCATGTCTGCAGATACTGTTCGAAGCTCCTCCACCTTCTGAAACAGGGAGGCAATATCCCTGGTAAATTTGAGAGGAACAACGACCTCTCAGCTATGCAGAGACACCTCATAATAGCAGCTAAGGGCTTATACAACAGAAACCAGGAAGGTTTGAAAGCTGAAAACCAGGAAGCTGAATAGCAGGTGATGTAGATAAAATGACTAGTTTGGAAAGCCACCCCTGCAGCAGTGATCCTGCCGGAAAGGGGCAGGAAAGCACGGATTTGTCAGAGGTAGAACGATGGAGTTATGAAATGATGGGATTCTGACCGAGAGTATCAATTACATGAATTGATGGGTCAGGGTATGGCATAGAGATGGTTATGCAGAAGCAATGTGAAAGACCTAGAGATGGCCTGCAGGTGACAATGCCAGGCAAGTCCCTGGCAAAGAAGAGTTGCAAGGTTCCTCACAGCTTGGATCAAGCTGTTGCTTCACCCATACACCCTGTGAAACCCCAGGGAATTCAAACAGCTCCTGTACAATACTGTATTACACTTTCAACTGATTTCATATCATCTCTTATTTAAACAGCAATTCAACTTTTCAGGCCGTTTCATTAACTTAAGGACATAACTACTAAATTTAAGTGCTGAAGAATTCACAACGAGAGGCCACTGGAGACTACGCTGAGATTACAGTTCTGAGTAAGAAAGCACCAGCTTTCTGATTTGTTCACATTAATTAGCAGTAACTTTATAATAAATCTATGCAATCAACACTAAATTTTTGAAAATAACTGCCTGGCAGTGAGAGTGACTGTCTAATGAGAGCTCAATAGAGAAGGCTCCAAAGCAATATCAGAAGCATATTAGAGTCTCCTACAACCAGAAAAGCCAGGGTAGAAGAACGGGTTTTAATTACTTTACTCTTTTACAAGGTAGACATTTCTGATGATGAAAAATACCATGAGAGGCAAACAGTCACACTTCTATATTTAATTCCACCCCATCCCCTTTATACTGGGGATTGTTTCCACAACTGTTGGAAGAAAACACTATTTTTTCCAGCCTAAGCGGGAGAAACACTTTTCTTCCCTAAGCCAGGCTCACACTGCAGACAGATTTTCTTTTGATGGATTTTTCTCATTTATTTAATCCACCAAGGGTTAGTGGGGTAGTTGCAGGAAGTACATTTGGCAACAGTCGAGTTGTGATTATCACAATCCTGACTTGGTGCTTTTGCCCGCTCAGGCAGCAAACAAAAGATATTGAATGTGGACCACTGCACAGCAGGACCCTGTAAAACACTGTAAGACGTGTGTGCGTGCACTTACAGTCACCAGGATTCTTTTAAAAAGATGATGAAATTTCCTTTTAATACGATGTCATGGACATGATCAGATTTTTGGCACAGATGGAAATAAATTGCCAGCAATTTCAGGAGTCAGAATGAGCACACAATTCAATGTCATTTCCAAATCAATGAAAAGCATTTCAACTCCTCTAACTGTCCAGGTTTTTCTTTATCACTTGTCACTAAATATATAAATATATGAAACATGAAATACATTTCTTCTCTATCTCTTGTCACCATATTGCATATATATTTCTTTATCACTGGTCACGTATGTATTTTATAGAGAGATATACATATATGGCAGCTCTGTATTTTTGGGACATCATCACTCTGGATTTTGTGAAATTATTGGTGTGAAAAACTCCCCTATTCTCTTTAAGTTCTAAATAGTTATTTTCGTAATCTAGTGGATATTTCCAGGTAGAAGCAGAAGTTGTTGTTTGGAACTTGGTGTTAGTTCCATGCATAAAGTATAATTCCTAATTCTAAATACAGATGAAGCAAAAGCCTCTAATCCTCAGAGGAAAAAGAGAAACTCAGTAGAAAAATGGACACGTTCCTCTTGATAAACACGGTACAATTATTTCAGAAAGTTTATACTTACCTAAATCAGACTGGGCTTTGTCTTTTGAGTGTTTTCATGGTTCCAACTGTCCCTCCACCAGGATTACTTGCAAGGAGGAGCATTGCTGAAGTTGTTAGATTAATCTGACCTAGTTTAGTATTTGAAATTAATTCTCTGCAAAAGTCGATCCAGACAGGCAACTCAAGGAGATCTCAAGCTTAAGAAAAAAATCCCACCATCCCATGGCCGCATTTATTAAGCTTTTCTTACAGAAATGGTAAAGTTTTGGACACACATAACCCCCTTATAAGACAGATATAACAATAAGTGCTACAATATAATTTGGAACAAAAAAAAACCCGAAATCACACACAAAACCCCAACCTATTTTACACTAGGCTGGCCAGGATATTTAACAAAGAATGCCTATGTACCACAACTCAGAGCGCCATAAAATTGAAGGAAAATTAAATAATGCCTCTGTGCTTCAAGTAGCAAAAAAGCAGGTTTAGAATTCTGTTTGTCAGGCAAAGTAATCAGCAGTGGAATGTGAAATGCATAAAGACTGTGAGAATTGAATGAATTTACAATTTAAAGCAGGTTTTTCCATCTTTGGTGGCATAAACAAGTAGCTAGTTAGCAATTTTTGTTCAAATCAAGTAAATCAGCAATTTTTCTTTGCTTGGTTTGAATCAGAAAAAAAAAAGCAGCTAAACTAATAGGTGAAGTACTTCTTGAAGCTTGAAAACTTCATTATTCTGAAAGATGTTCAGGCTTCAGAGCAGACTAAGAACAAACCCAACAGAACGTCAGCAGATTCCAAGGAGAGGTTTTCCTGCTGGGTGGGTTTATTTGTTTGGGGTCAGGGTGTTTATTTGGAGTTCTTCTAAGCTTTTTTCAATGGAGTCATCTCAGAAGTCTGAGATCACATCCAAGAACTGGCCACAATGTACAGAATTCCACCTCATCTGGAAATGCCATTCACCTAAGCTTTGCCTTTTGAGGGCTGTTTCTAATAATTTTGAACGCGGAAACAGTAAAATGGTATCAAAAACAACAAAAGGTGTTTTTTTATTATGACTATTTCAGCTGAAAGCATTTTTAAATTAAGCCTCTGGCTTAAAGAGCATTTGCAAACCAAAAAAAAAAAAAAATCAGCTAGCAGGACTGAGCTGTAAAACACAATGCTGGCTGAAGTGATTATTAAAACAAAGCGCTGTACCAAAGCATCTTATCTGTGGCTGCAGAATAATTGCTTATCCAAACCAGATTTTTTCCTCCTAATACTTGTAGGCGCTGCACAAAGGATGCAAGTAAATTGGGAAAAGCAGTGAATTCAGGCAAACTGACGTGAGCATGGGTGGATGTATTCCAAGAGCAGATAAGGGCACTGCTTCCAACCCACAGCCTCTTCTCAGGACTCAGACGCTGCAAACAGAAAGTCCCTGCTCTAAATAAAAAAGCAAGAGGAGTGGCTTTTAATTTTGGTGAAATACTGGTTTGGGCAGTATTTGTTCCCACGTGATTGTCCAATCTCCACGGGAGGTTACTCACTGGCAACAAATGGGAACATGAGAGTAAATAAACTCAGTTTTATTTCATTTCTCTTTTAATCTAACATGTTGAGACAATCACTTTTCCATTACTGCTGTCAATCTAGCTGAGGGAGCTATAGAGACTCTCCAGTGAAAATGTTTATTAAATATCTCAGCATAAAAACATGTGACATCACATCTGTCTAGCACTATATTATATAGAAATTGTACAGCAAAAGTACTACGTTAAATAAAGTCTGTAGCCCTGCCAAGGATTATCAGCAGAGAGATGCTCCTGCCCCAACAAAAATAGGTCATTTTCTAATGGTGCAAATAGTATGAATATGCTTACTAGAACTTTTTCTGTTTGTTTTTTAAACAATTCTAAACAAATTTACTCATCAAAAGCAATTATGACTCTGAAGGGTACATAATGTCCATCTCCCCACCAGCTTTGCATCCATCAGCTTTAAATACAACTAAATTGATATATTTCAAACTGTCTTTTGTATCCATGATAATAGAGGGGTACTGAAGCAGTAAGATTTTATTGCACTAAGCTTGGTGTATATAAATAAGTCATCTGTTTGCCAGAAAAAAATAGAACTAATTTATAACCTCTGTATTTAAAGCGCAAGGAAATCTCAAACCGATAAAAGTTTGTTTGAGCTGCCCTAAAAACACATACAATGATCAAATATTCTAATAATAGTAAGGAAAGCTGCACAGTGTCTCGAACAACAACGTAAGATTGTGATTTGCAAACGCATAAAAAAATTGACTAAACTAAACAAAAAACTAAAAAAGCAGACACAAAATTGGAGAATTCAATTGGATTGAAGTAACAGTCCATGTCACCCTTCCTGCTGCCAGCTAGGAAACATCTGGAGCATGTGTTTAAGCAGCAGGCACTAAAGCCTGTGTGAATGTTTGACTAGTCCTAGGAACGTGCACAAACCCAGGCTGTGCTCCCAGGTGAGAGGGAAATGCTCTTCCCTCCGGAGGTACATCTGAGAAAACATTCCACTGCCCTAAAAACATATGGAATTTACACGGCCATTATTGGAGGCATCGCTCCATCCTGCTTTGAATCCTCCTCACTAAGGAATCAGTGTGTCAGCTCTGAACGCTGGCTTAAAAGCTCAGGCTTAAACACTAGGAGCTGCTTAAAGGACAGAATTTCCCCTGAGTCAAGAGAATTCTCTGCTCCTCTCCTACATATGTTATACGCAACAGAAAGGAAACTAAACTCCCTAATTTACTTCTCCTTTCTTCCTTGACTTTTGTGGTGATGTTTAGGAGAAGAAAGCTGCTTGGACAATGAAGATGAAAAAGCACAGTGTTGGAAGAAACAGTATTTGCCTTGTCCCTAAGGCTTGCAGGGAACAGAATTCTATTGTTCACAAAGTGTAGAAAACCAGCTTTGTTTTGGGAACTTTAAAAGGGATTGTATGGAATAAAGCCGACAAGTTAGAGGCCTGAAGTCCTATCCAAGACAGTGCCTTTGTCTGGGAAAAGCTGCGCAGAAGTACTGCCCCTTGGGGTATTTGAAATCAAAATTGAGGGAAGACAAAGAAGATCAGTCTAGGAATTCAATTATTTCTGCACAACAGATAAAGAGGAAAGATTCCACTTCACCTCAGGAGCTGTGCACCTGATGGAACTCCTGTGACTCCCAGGAGCGTAAGACTGGGAGCCCCCAGCTCTACAACAGACTCTGCCCAAGGGTCCCTGGGAGTGCTGGGCACACCTAGCACCAGCACAACGCGACTCAGGCATTGTCAGATGTGCAGGTCACTTCAGACACATTTGCCTTCTCAAAGTGCCCTGCTCAGTAACACTCTGAGCAAAACACACCAGAGGACAAAACGCAATCGAACCCGCTCTCCCACTCAGACACCTCAAACATCGGACCACGCACCAAACAAATTAAACAACTCAGACTCTGACCTTTTAGCACCTTTTATAAAACATTGTGAAACAGTCCTGGTTCTCTGGGTTTCAGTAAAAAAGCAAAACTCACATCATCAGAGGGGGACAGCTTTTTCATTTAGCTCAGCGGGGAATGAAAATTTTCTAGAAATTCCTAGAAATTTGAAAATTACCACCAAGCCCTGAATGTTTGTGCACCACCCCAATGTAACACCCACCTAAACTGCAAAGTCATCTGGCTATGAACCTCGGCCTCCAACAAGTGAGGTGCAACTCAGCTAGGATGGTTTTTCTGTAACCATCTTCATAACATAACAGTTAATTAAGAACGAGTTATGTTGCCTGGTGTTAAAAAACTGGATAACAACTACATGCTTTAGACTTCAGAGTTGTACTGCATGAAACACTGCCCCCAAAAAAGCCTTACAAGGTAGTTTTAATGAATCTTTCATGGTTCAATAAGCAATTGTATTAGGTCATTCTCCTGATGAAGCAGTGTTCCAATCTCATTATATTTATTCAGAAAGGAATAAGCTACTAGTGTTATTGGATTTTTTATAATTAGTTAAAAAGCAATTTAAAAAAAAAAAAAAGGGTTGTGACAAGTATTACTGTGCTGTATTTAAGTAAAATATAGTGCACACAACAACCATTCCCTGGGATGTGCTTTAAACTTCAGAGCCAAGCCAGTGTCTTTTTACTACATCCTTCCCCCCTCCTGCCATCTCTATTTTTCCAAACAGCAAACCCAAGAATGAGCTGTAATGGCCTGAAAGCTCTGAAGGGAAAGCATCAGGCGGTCCCTATAGCTGATGGTAATTAATAGAAAGTGAATCAGTTGCTTTGTATAGGGGATAAAGTAAGAGCTCAGCCAAAATAGCCAGCCTCAATCCCAACGCTGTTTCCTAAAGGAATTAATTCTGCGTGCTGTGGGAGTTTGAAACAAACACGTGAGGGCTAAAAAGACCTAGTGCCATCATCTCAGCATGGAGAGAAAGACTGAAAGGTACTTCAGAGTAAGGGTTACAGTCCCTGGGTATGGCACAATATTTTTCCTCTCTGATCTTTATGAAAAAAAAAAAAGAGCGGAATAAATAGTACCAAACGCCTTCCTAGCAGGAACATCTGTGACCAAGAGGTTGGTACGAGTTTATAATCTTACATGGCCATGTGAATCTGGCTATAACTGACAGACACGGCTGTCCTGACAAAGCTCTATCGATTTTCACTGGGACCAGAGCTTCTCAGGCTTGGGGAACTGAATTGTGTTCAAAGAGCAGAACCAAGCATTCACAAGGCTCAAGTATTCTCACATTTTATAATCTACACCTGATTTTTCATATGAGCCCAAGGGCAGCCTGCACAACTCGATATAAAGGCATCTGATGAAGGTTAGTAAATACACAGGAACTTGTTAAGACCCTGCTCCAGAAGAACTGGAGTCTGGAAAAGCCTTAAAAAGTACCAAATATACTTATCCTGCTCCTGTGTAGAAATCTGCTTGTGAGTACTGCTGGGAATGAGCTCACTGAACACCATGAAGCCCTCTTCAGTTCCTGTTTCACATGAGATACAACCTGTGCAATGGCAAGTCCTCATGCACAGGTGATAAAGCAGCATGTCCACAGAACAAGAAATGCTATTTTATACAGCTACAGCTTTTTATTCAACACGCTTAAGGCACTTAAAGTGAAGCATGAACTATATTAGCCAAAGTAAACAGCGTGAAAACACAATTGATGGGAGCCAGAACCTTCTCAGATTTTAAAAACCTCTCCCCCACACACTAAAGTTTTCTCTGGACTCAAGATTATTCCAGTATCACTTCCTAGAGACTTTATTCCATCCTTACACCCGCCAGAATTTTTCATCCCCTCTAAGATATGTTTTCCAGAAAAATATTTCTCCAAAACATTTCAGAGACAGGCTTTATAAGCAAAATAATAGGTTTGCTAAGGAATTCACAAGCATGCCACGCATAACTACAAACCTCTTGCAGCTGTGATCAAGACATCTTGTACCCAGACATCTCAAAAATGAAAAGTCTTTTATTTACTGGGTAAAAAGCTTTTTTTTTAATATAAAACCCAACAAAAACCACACTGTCATAAGGCTGAGAGATGAATTGTTGTTTGCATGGCTTTGTTTCTTGCTTTGTGGAGCAAAGCCTTTGTGTTGTAGTTCCACGGGAGATCCAGGGAACACGCTCATACACTGAAATACCTCAGAGATACAGAGGGACCTGCCTTCCCTGTGTCCTGGATTCCTGCTTCACACTCTGATAAACACTTGGGAAGGAAAGAATTTATGTTGGATATTCCTCAGAACTTCTGGGTAACACCACAGCTAAATTCCAAGAGGAAATAAAAATGTTTAAACTGGCTTGTGATTTATATGTGAAACAAGGGCACAAAACTGGGGAAGGGTGAGAAGCCCTGTACCAAAGTAGTTGTGCTTTTGCAATGCCTAAGTGAAGGAAGGCCCACAAATATTTTCAGAAAGATTGAATGTGGAATGCAAGTACCTGGAGATGGCAGAAGTTTTGATCTCTCACTTTTCTCTTATTCCTGCCTGTGCTCAGCAACCTTTTGGCACCACGTCAGTCTTAAAATGGAACTGTTGCTTCTCACAGAATAACCAGTCCAGGGAGGTTATTCTGCAATATTTCACATGGATTTTTCTAAAGAGCCTGGAAAGTAGTATCTGTTATCTACTATATTACATTCATTGATTTAGATTAATTATTATTAATGCAAAAATATTTATTAACAAAACCTATTCTCCTTCATTTCCTCTGTCCCTTCCAGACCTGATAAGAGCTCCATAACTAAGCACAGGAGTACTCTCCTTCAGTGCACACTGACAAGTCAGATGTGATGGGCTCATCCTCAAACAGGGGATCAGAACAAGATAAAATTCAGAGCTGGCGGCCAAGCAGTTTAATTCCAGCTATTGAGCAGCTTCCACGAAAGAAAGGGTTAAGTAGATGGGGGCACTTCAGTTTGGAGAAGAGGTGGCTGAAGTAAAGGTGAAAATCAGGCAGCTGTGAATGCAGGCACTGCACTGGGAAGGGAAATGGTAAGCAATTATTCACCGTCTTTTATACAAAAATATGGAAACCTCAACCTAAACCAGCAGACTGAAGATGAAAAATGAGCCAAGATTCTTCACAGTGTGCACTGGGGAGACCTGTGGACAATCTTGCATTCCAGGTCCATAATCATGGACTGTTCCAGAGCCAAGAGAATAAAGTGGAAATATCCTGAACTAGATTTAGTACACCCTTGCAGCTTCACTGTGCTCAGAGACACACACACCATACAGGTAAAATCCACCAGAAAATCACATCATGGAGCAACTAGTTTGATTTTAAGCCATTTTAGTTCCTTTGCAATGACCCAAACAGAAGTATGCCAGTATGGTGGGGGTTTTCTCCAGATGAACATGATCTTTCTTGAAATTAAAGGTATTCTCAAATCTTTTTAACAGAAGAGTTAATTATTGCTTCTACCACTGTTAAAAAAAGAATTATTTCAACTATTTTATTAACAATCACTAAACCAAGATCTTCTTCAAGTGAAGTAGAAATTTGTGAAAGTTTTTAGTTAGGGGGGAGGGCCTCAGACTTCTGCTTTTCTTCACAAGTAGTTCACTTTTCCCTAAAGCCAAGCAGCCCCATAACTGCTGAAGAGCTGGCACAAGGAACTGTTTGATACACATGGATGCTTGGCCTCATCACACACATCACATACATTTCCAGGCTGCTACAATTATGAACAGGGTTATTTTTAAAAATTTGCTTAGCATTCCAAATTTGTGATTTACCTGCACGAGCAAGAGCAATAGTATCAGCTGTGTAGTTCAGCACATTCCTATACTGATTCAGCTGCTCACACACATCTCTGCCAGTCACCCAGGGAATGCAATGACTAGGCAGCTTTCCAGCAAGCAGTCCTTAAAACACTTCATAAAAATCCCATTTGGAAAAAAAGCTTTATTTCTTGCTCGTGGATTTGATAAGATATGGTAATAACTGCTTAGGGATATATTTTCAGTCCAACAAGTGAGTTAAATTCCCTTTCCGCAAGCACCATCACTGCTTTTGCAGTTTAAAGCACCATAAAGTAGTTCTCGTGTACAAACAAAGATGCAATTAATTCAGGTGCTGCTTTTTATAAACACGCACTTACAAAACTCTAAAAACATGCAACGGAAAAGGTGAAAATATCCATAAAGCAGCCCACAAAAGGCGACTTTCCAAGCAGGGACCTGTTGGCATCTGAATCAGAACTTACCCAGACCAAAGACTGTTGCTGGTAATGGGGAGAACACAGCATCAGAATCCATGTGTTCTTTTGACATTCCACCCTCAGTAACACCCTTAATGCAAAGCTTCCAGAGGTGACCAGAAACTATCCATTTATATACAAAGAAATCAAAGAAATCCTAAATTTTAGGCACAGTAATTCTTAAGCTTATTGCATCAGTTTCTTATCCACAAATGGAAAGCACTTTGCTTTGCTTTAACAGCATCCTATAAAAGACAATATTCAATTGTGACATTTATTGTCTAAAAGTGTTTTGGTCAAAATCAAAATAAAACTACGTAATTATGATCCTTTTTTATGATAATAGTTGATACTTATTATGCAATAAAACTCTTGCTCTCTCCTATTTTTATTTCCTAAAAAAAAGCAACATAAACCAAAACTCAATGGCAACCTCACATGTTCAACCTCCAGTTTTCCTTTGTTTTGGGAGAAGGTTTTATAACTGCCTCACTGAAGGCTCCTTAAAAAACCAAATGCATCTTTCTAGTTTAATAGAGCAATAAACTGCTTATGAGAACGTCAAATGAAAAGCAAAATGAGTTGTCACGAAGTGCTGCTGAAAGCCTTACTACACACTGCACGAGAAGTTAAAATAAAAAGAGTGAATAATTTTCTCGCTTTTACTTTGACCAAAGCCTTAACACTTAGGAGATGTAAACCACTGCCACTTTAGAGTCAATCTATTTGCAAGTGGACCCAACCAGCCCCAGCAAAAGTGGCAAAATGTCAGTGTTCTCCAGTGGTCTGGGCACGTGCACTAATCCACCCACACTCCATCAGATGGATCTTGTAATCCGTAATATTTTACATTCTCACGTAATGACTATAATTCAGAACCTTGCAGTCCTGTTTCTGAAGATAAATTAGCATGACAAAAGTGTTCAGCCTCCTTTTTCTAAGGGTAAATGCAAAGCAGTTTGTTTAAATACTCCAAACACTGATAGTTTGCAAGATGATTACAGTCTGCCCTAGCAGAGGAGTGGAGTCTATTTCAAATTAATTGGTCTAAACATCTAATAAAGTAATTATGTTAAGTAAATTACACTGTACATGGAGTTCCACAAACTATTAGATTATAAAGGCAAGAGTCTGAAACCCTCAGCAGTTTCAGAGCTAAGTGCTGCTCCAGCTGATCCATTTGGATGAGGTCACTGCGGCTCTTCTGTCATCACATCCAGGCTCTGCCCCTGCCATCAGAATTCCAGATGGGCCATGCCAGGAATCACATTAACCATTTCATAAAGCAACAGGTAAGAAGGGAGATGTGGGAATTCGCTGTTTGTATCTCCTTTCAAACTGGAAGAAGTTTTGCACGCCTCAAAAACTAACTGGTGGCATCATTCCACTTGAATTTTGATGCTTTTCTTCAACACAACTACCATGTACATAAATGTACAACTTAACTTCTCCTTTCACAGAAGCAGTTCCCAACTGTAGATATTTTTCTTTACTGTTTCTTCAGATGATAATTCTGAAATCTTTTTTCATTTTCATGTCATTTCCGTGGCTTAATTCTTCAGTGTTGAGAAGTGAAGTGCCCCTCTCAGTTCCCTGAAGCTACAGCTACAGCAGCCGAGGATCTGTGGATTGCCCAATATTTGCAGCTTTTTTCCCCTCCTTACTTGTGATTAGATATTTAAAATACTGTATTTGAACTCACTAACAAGTCAAGTTAAATTAATTGATATACAAATAGGTAAAAAGCTGGGTCGAGCTCACTAGAGAGGGTTTGACACTTAGTACAGGAGGACTAGAATCCAACCCAGGTTTCATTTTGTGTTTGGCTGCTTTTAAAAGATAAGGAATTTGGAAAATGATACATCTATTTAGGGATTCTTACTATGGACCTTGCAGGGCAGTGTCACTACAGAGGAGTGGCCTTGCCTTAAACTACCTAATCCTGCTGAAATAGAACAGCATTCCAGCACTGATCCAATAGAACTGACATTTGGCCTCAGGAGTGCAACGGAGTGGCAAGAGGATGAACACACAGAATTACCAACATAGGAAAGAATAAATACAATCCAAATCACAAGTAATGAGACAGTGAAAGCCAACACTTTATGAGATGCAACCAGTTTAGATCTGAAGGCACGGTTTTTACACTATTTCAGTTAGACAGATTCCACCTGACATGCGACTTTAAATGGAAAATAGAGGACAAGCAGGGTAAATACAGGTAAAAAATAAAACTTTCTACATCTGCCTACACTGTATTTTCAGATATCCCTAAAAACCACAGGGTACGACACCAGTGAGAAACACGTTTGTATCAGCGGAGCCTGGATGGACCGTCCCAGTTGGTTGATACACTCCACTAACACACAGATACCATGAAAGGTTTAGCGACAAAGTGTTTAAAATTCAAGCCACAGAAGCTCTTCCACCAGAGCTCCATCCAGCTTTGGGAGCTGACCTTCTGAATGTATCATCAGTTTCTTCCTTTTCCAATTGGGTTGCCAAGTGGCAGGTACTGGAGCCTCACTCAATAAATGGGGCTGGAGCACCGATCAGCCTGACTGAAAGAGCTTTCAAACTGAACCATCAGAAACTCCAAATGAAAAGCCAGGGCTAGCTTTTCCAGCAGTCTGTTTGGAATGCTCAGATCTGAAATCACTCATCATCAGGAGAGTTCCCTGCAGGTTCCGAGTTTGCTTACATACATTGGAATATGTATAGCAAGTGAATTACAGAAAACCTGTGCTGGAGCACTCAGAACTCAGAGGGGGCTTTCACCTTAGTCACCACCTTCAGTTGTTTGGTTTTCCTCCCTTCACCTTCATTCTTGGCCCCTTCTCCCAGCTTTCCATCACCAACTGTGATAGACAGCCACACTCACCAATCCAAATAACAATTTGTGCTACATCTTTCTTTAAAGTTGGGATAAACCTGTACTCAGAATTCCTTAAAAAAAACCCAAAAAACAGACACAAAACCCAGAGTAATTAAACCAGACAATACAATATTGTTGTTATTAATCAATGCCTACAGCCATGGATGCTTTTTGGTATTACTGAACATGGAAGAGGAAATACCAACCCAACCTCCTGGTCTATACTATGAGGCTGCTTGTTATAAATCACATTTTTCCAGTGTTATATTCAACACGTGGATCAATATTCAACAGAGAGCTCCTTAAGTCACAGACACACCCATAAAAACTGCTTATTTATTAACACACAAACACATTGCAAAAAAAACTAAAGAAATTTTACAGGAGAGAAAATGAGGACTTAATAGGGGTTTAACATTAAAGATCCAGTCTTCAAAATAATGCATATTAATTTTAAAGTGAGGTTAGCTTTTTAAATGTTAAGAGCATAAAATTGAAGAATTAATTGAATTTACTGTCAGTTGAACACTGCTAATGCAAATTATAGATAACCGTATTGGGTCATTCTTGACTGAATTAAATGCTATCATTATGACATTACTAAAGGCTTTTAAAAATTCTGTTGTTAAATGCAGTCAACTTCAAATTAAACTATGTGCATTCAGTCAGTGTCTTAAGCAATGATGATGCAAATAAGTCTTAAGGTGATGGTAGGGATTTATACCTCCAAAACAGCTGATGTAAAATTTAAAGGAGCTGGAATTTGAAAAGCAAATGAAGCTTTACTGCATTTGGCCAAAAAGCTCTTCTTTGCTTTTTGATTTACCACTGGTCATTGCAGCGAAGCTCCCTGAAAGTATCAACCCCTTTTGAGACCAATCAGCTTTTTCAGCCTGATTTAAAATCCACTGAAGACAATGAAAATTACCTCTGTCAACTTTAGCGAGGCCTTCCAGGATCTCTAAGTGCTCAGCAGTTACCAGCAGTAGGACTGAGAGGGCTTTGAATAACTTCCACAATGCTCAGCATATCACTTGGCAAACAAACATCTTTTAAGAGAGATGCTTCTCTGCTCTGAGAAAACTCACTGCACAGTGGGAATAGCAAAAACTATACAATTAAGAACTATATATATATATATATAGCTGTAAAGTATGGAGAAGTTACAAAGTAAAAAAAGAAGACAGCAGATAATAGGAGTAAGAATTTACCTCCACAATTTAGCCACAGTACATCATCACCCCTTTTACTCTGAAGGATTTAAGAATTGAAAAGCCTGCTTTTTTTCCAACTCTATCAGTCCTTGACCAGGTAATTTCCATCTCCTGGACTGGCCACTGACAGCTTTCAGACAAGAAGTATGCTAAGCAATCATGAACATGTTTAAGTTTGACTGGTGAACATTGGAACTGAATATTAACAAGAATTAGACACAATTTGTTTTGCCCAGAGGCAAGTAACATTCCTCATCATAATTCCTTTAGCTCCCATTTTTTAAGTGTGAAAGTAGTTCTTTTTCAACAGACCTGAGTTGGTTCCCACCATAAATCAAACACGCAGTAAAGTCCTTCAGCTGCATCCTACAAACAAAGGGTTCAGAGCAATTCCCCTTTGCTTTCCGGGAAGGAGGAGGCTGGGAAAGCACAGATGTGGTTCCTAAGGATCACACACACCGTGCACAAATGCTGAATAGACGTGTTAGTCCTCTGAACTCCTGTGACATCCTGAAGCTCAAGGCACAGTGCACTAGTAAATTCTATGGATTATGCAATATTTGCTTGAGGATCTGCCTCCAGAGGGACGGGACCTGCGCCTCCAGAGGACGGATGTATCACTGGCTCCTGCAGAAGCAACTGTCAGACCCTTCCTGCACTCAAGTTGATACTTGCAATTTTCACACCTTCCAGTGGCTGATCTGGAAAATGGATCAGCGACTAATCTAATGGATATAAGCTACTAATATTCAGAAATTGCTCAAAATACTTGTCAGGCGGCTCCTTCAGTACGACTGAAGTGTGGTTCATTTGTGTTCAGTGATCATTTCACCACCGAACTGACATTTCAACAGCACAATTGCTCGTGCAGTGCAGACTTTTCGACTTTCTTCATTTGTTTGTTAGATCAAGTGTCCAATCTATGCAAATCAAATACAGAAATGCTTTTGAAAGATTGCATTTTCTCCCCAGAGATCGTGGTGGGATCAGATCAGCTGCAAAGCCACTGGTATTCAGATCTGAAACTTTTCAACTGAAGATACTCCTGTCTTTGACAAAACAAATTAAGTACAACAAATTATATATATATATATATACACACACACACAACTTCCCACGGTTGGCAGGCATCCCCCCCATATCATTCTGACGAAACCTGTGCCAAAAAAATACTGCCCTCCTTTGTCCTCCTGCAGATTGCTGCACCTCAGGCAGATGTGGAGATGGGTAACTAAAAAGCTTCATGTTATATTTTTAACCTTCCATTAGCAAGTGTCAATGTTTTTATATGTCCTCAATTACACACATGGCAACAGAAATTCACTTGAGGAAATATTTCAATACACACTGAATAAAATTACGTTCCAGAAGCTTGGATTCTTCGTGTCTATTTCTGTTGTCTCATGTAAAGAACTCTGCAGGAAAGAACACAGTAGTATTTGAGGTTCTGCTTTTAAGAATTCCATCATTAAAGGGAATTATTTATCTGCTATTTCCAACAACTTCCCAAAGCCACATAGTTTATATCACACACTGATATTATTTAGGCTGAGAAGGACTATTTTCAACATCAAAACTGTGTAGTGATCTCAATTTGATCCACCTACTTACTTCCTTTAAACTCACATTAAAAGAATATTTAAATCCATAGACAAAATATTTTAAATGCAAGAACTATGACAAATACACTGACACAAATGTACAGCAAAAACTTAGCCAGCCATGAGCATATGCATTATTTGTCTCCCTTAGTTTAACTATGTTACTTAATAAACACAAAACTGGCATCAAAATTAAGGAAAACATTGTGTGTGAATGTTGTTGAAAATTGGGTGACACAGTAAACAAATCTAAGTAAAGATAGAGCAAGAAAAAGAATAATTGGAAATATTAGAAGACAACAGACTTCAGAAGTGTTGCTAAAGGGTTTGTTGCTACTGGAAATTAACATCTGTTTTTAAGGAAATATTTTATGTTTTTGTAATATATATATATCTCAGGAATTCAGACAACAATAGACAGGAGAAATTTCGAAAGAAGTGTCTTCTGTTGGAAGGTGGAAGTCAGTAAAACAACAGAAAACCCACAAACCCAACAGCAAATATGCAAAAACCAATATTGACATTTATATATATTAATAACAGATAGTTTTCATTAAGAACTTGGAGGTACCATTAGGCAATATTTTTATTTAACCCTGATTGGAAATGAAAACACTAATTTTTAATGAACTCCTGCAAAACAGTTGAACTAGTCAGCTCTGAGCACAGATAAGCAGGGCATGAGCAATGCAGCGTTACTCATCTCAGGAGTGCCACCAGGAACATGAAGAGCTGTGACAAAAAACCTTTAGCAAGCAGAGGACACAGCTCTAAGACACAGACACCCCTGGGGTTAATGGCACACACTAAGTCTGAACCACAAAGGTCACAGAGCTTTGCTCACTAGACGGTCAATTAAACCCTAATTTCTGAATTTACGTGCAGATTTACAGATAATACAACTCCCAGAGACACATTCCCTTCTTTAAAAAGGTGTATGTAAAGATGTGCACAACCTACACGCAGACCCATGCACACAGTCCAGCCACATCAACTTTGGCCTGGACTTACCAACAAGTAATTTTAGAGTGCATCCAATTTACACTTGAAATAAGCAGGAGAGAAATCAAGAAAATCCAGCCAAATTTCTGGCATTCCTTGAATATTAGAGGACTGAACTATTTTCCAACCTAAGATCACCTACTGCATGAAAATAGAGAGCGACATTCCTCCTAGCTGGAAGAAAACGTGTTTATATTTAGTTTCCCCAGAACTGCGATGTCAAAAGCACATTTATTCCCCCGAACGCGAAACAGCTCCCTTCCTTGAACGATCTGTTCAGCACGTTGCTTTTCAAAGGAGGAATATGATAATTTTTTTTGACAGAGCACTAAATAACCTGGAGAAGTCAGTGCATCAGCAGCACAGGACTGTTATTGCCTCTGACACCTGACTCTGGCAGAGGCATTCCATACAATTTAGTCAAGAATATCTAACCCACGCTTCTATTGACTACAGCTGACAGTCAGCTCTGCCAGCTGGATACATTATCCTCACACAGTTTGGAGATGTAACTGTGGCTCCACAGCGGAAAGAAGATCAGCAGCATTCTGACACTGGATTTGTACAGCTAGAGCAGCGTGAGTGGCGAGGTACGAGCCAAATCCATCAGAGAACTTAAATTGCTGGGGAAAAAGTAGTAACTAAGGCTACAAAATCCAGCAGGTTTGTAGGCCAGGACTCATTTCACACAGTTGGTTTGAAAAGCCACCCTGCTGCCTGATTACAGACCCTGTGAGCCACTTCACCTCTGCAAAAGGCACACAGTGGTGAGACCACGTGAGAGAACTGCCTTCTGTGTACAGGGACCCTCTGCACTGAATTCATTAGGACTGGACAAAAAATCTTCAAACACTATGGAAACAGTTGTGCAGCACCACAGTTACTAAAATAAAGAACTAAAGTGTACTCTAAAAGTACTTAGAAATGTATTCTAAAAATGTGTTTAAGTCTAAATGACACACAGAGAAAGCATTACCCAAGAGGTAACGTGTTCTTGTAACTTGGTGGCTCTTTGGTCACTTGATCAGTTGGCTATTTCCAGGAACAGGACAAATCCTTCCAAATTAACACCAGCAGACCCCTGGGATAATATGCACAGACAGACAGATCTTACAAGGAGATGCACAAATGAGAGTGACATCATGCAAAAATTACTATACTGGTCTTTGGACTGCTTTATCCCTGCAAAGAGAACTGTCAGAACTCATTCCTCTATCTCTGCACCCATCCTCCTCCCAGCCTCTCTCTTACCCATGTTTTTCCTCTGGTCCATGGGGTATTCTCTGGACCATTATCCCAGACAACTGAGAGCTGACACGTTTGACAGAAGCAGAGTGTGCCTCTGCCGTGCTTTCAATGGACTTCAGGGGGAAAATGATTGGCAACTTTATTAACATGCTACATTCCAGTGCTCCCAGGCTCCCAAGCTGTTCTGTTAATTGACGCATCAATTCAGCCTGAATAAAGTTGGAAGCCAATATAATTTATAATACAGTTAAAGAAAGAAGTAGAAACCTTCATCAGGAAAATTCCAGAATTCCACTTAGCTACCTAAAATCAGATTCCAAAAATAGGCTTCATGGGTACCTCCCATCACAGAGGGGAAAAAAAAAGACTTGTCAGAAGTGCTGATGGGATTACAGTATGCAGCACCAAGGGTCACAGCATTCAGAGGAGCTCCTCCCCACGTGCTTTGCACGATATCAGAGCTGGATTCCAGAGCCCAGGTGCCACTACCGCAATTTTAAATATTTGACCTGACTTATATCAGGTGGATAACACATTTCTGGCAGACACCAGCTGAAAACATAGATTAACCAAAGTAGAGCAAAGCCGTGATACTACTGTATTTCTGTCTAATGCCTGACATGGCTTGTGACACGAGGGCTATCAAGAGAGAACTTAACATTGCTCTTCTCTCTCCATTATAGAAGACTGATTAGCAGCTTATTGTAAAAGAGATCAGCTATGCCAACACATGCAGAATATTGTCTCTTCCTCACAGAAGCACCTGGCACCTCTGGAAAGCCCCCTTTGTGCCACCACAGCAAACCACATCCCAGGCTGCCAGCACCAGGCCCCGTGGAGCTGCAGCACTGTGTTCGGACAGCCACAAACATCAAAGGCAGCTCGAGTTCAAAGTGTGCCAGTTACAGGGTGATGGCTCCCATTCAACAAGAAATTGTTCCACGGTCACTTAGAACCCTGTAATGGCTTACAGGGGGAATTAAAAGAACGAGAGCAAAAAGATATCAAATTATAGGTCTCTCCGACTTACTGGACTTTTCAGTAAGGTTCATAAGAAAATTGTTCTGTGCAGAAGATCACAGAGCAGCTTAAGCCAAGATAAAAGGAAAACCTGAGAGAACATTTCCTTTTCAAAGGCAGACAGCTGTACGTGGCAAGTGGAGCACAAGTCTGGGTATTACACTGTAATCACATTAACTGTTGGAGGCAGAAAACCTTTCTGCAGGTGCAGTTTTCACATTCTCTCCTTTGGATCCTTACAGTTGTTGACCATCAATAATACGTAATAATCAGATATTGCAGTAGGAATAACGTTATGAAGAGTCATTGCAAAAGCTAAACATTTAGAAAAGGTCCACACGTCTTTACAAAATTACAAATATTCAGCATGTCTTTACAAAATACAAGTAAATGCAATATAACCTAGTATATTATCAGACAGGATTCCAATAAACTCTTGAGTTTAATATTAAAACACTATCCTTTTTGGTCACAGAAAGGGATGCATTCATTGTGCCTTATGATTTTCACATCAGTATTTTTTCAACCCTTGTGTATAACTTCGATCATTTAAGCTCAAAACAAAACACACAGTAGAAGGAAGATTGGTACTCTTTACAGAGTGTATGAAATAGTGTAATTAAAGCAAAATTGCTGCAGACAGGAAAAAGACTGCACTTGGTCCCAGTAGCTACCAGTCACCGCTACTTAAGTCTAAAAATGACTGACACAATGCAGGTCCAGGTGATTTCACTAAATCAAAAAAACCCCAAACCTGTCATCAGAAATGCAAACTAAACTTCTGACACGGAGCTAATTCTGTCAGCCTCGGTGTGAGGCACGGAAGCAGATCCCAGCAGCTGCCACAGCAGCAGAGAGTGTATGTGCAGCTGACTGTCACTTCCAACCGAGACACAACGGGACAGCAGGACCAACAGAGACCCTCAAAGTCTTGTTCCTCCAGTTTTGAAAGGAAATAAAGCCCAGCTCTGTTGAAGTTTGTTCTGGTAAGGTTTGTATTCAGGAAAGGTTGTTATACTCTGGAAAATCAAGTTCTAACACAGGACACTTTAAGGGAGAAGCAGATAAACAACTGAATAACAATTCCACGTATCCAGTATATTAATATCCACGTTATGGTTCATTTCACCAACACACACTTTTGCACTCAAGCCTTTCGGTGCTAATAAGTAAACAAAAAGAACCAATATGTCCTTTCATTCAACAGCATCTTCTCCTGAGCTGCAGAGGAAAAGCTGCCCCTGTAAGAGGAAGGACTAAAATGCCTCCTGGCACACCAGGGTGGGCACAAACCTGTTTTAAAGGCAACTGAACTGATGACATGTTATGTGAGTAGGAAAGCACCTGCTGATGCAGGAGACAGAGACCTCTCCTGAGGCTACAGAAGTTTTCCTCCACACATTAAGCAGGAATAAAGGTATACTGCAAAATCTTTGGAAATAACTTTTGAGTGTTTGTAAACTGCTGCTTTGTGTGCTGAAATCACAGGTTTTTAAAGAGCTTCCAGTTTTCTCAGCTACAAAACTCTTCTGAATCAATAAAGAACAGTTATTGCATCTTGATTTGGCTCTTTTACACTGTTTTGTTTTGTCTTAACCATTCCTATTTTGTTTCGCTTCATAATTGTGAATATAAACAGCTCAAATCTATTTAATGAGTCATCATCACGTTATTTTTAAGTTAATTCTGTGTTTTTCCAGTTCACCATGAGATTTTCCTGCAGGCTACAGAACACTGAATGTTCTAGCACCAGATAAGTACCAGCACTAATTGAATATTAGTCTGAATGCTTATGGGCAGGGTACTTAGGGACATGAAAAAAAATATCTATGAGCAAGAAAAGATGAAAAACGTTTTATCATTGTGTAAAGCCAGAAAAAGCCCCATTAAAATGGCTACTAATGAGAAAGGATTTTTTTGTTGTTGTTTTAGTGCAGTCATTTAACTTGAGTTTCGCACATCTCCGATACTTCCCCTACTAGTGTGTATGTTTTCCAACTTTCCAAAGCAGTGCAATCAGAGGATGGTTCACAGACACTCCACTTAAGGAGGGGAAAAATTGGTCAGATCACCAAATCCAAGAGATTTAGTCCTCAGTCCTGCAGTAAAGTACAGCCAGGAAAACCTGGTGCTCAGGTGAAGCCTGCGACAGTTAACCAAGCTCCTCAAACTTATTTATTAGGATAACTTTCAATTTGGCACTAGACTGAAAATTTGGTGCTGTGCTTGAGGATTTAATTCCATATTCAAAAGCATTTAGTAATAAACTAAGTATTGCTCTTCCCTTTCAAAATATTGGTGACTAATTAATGCTCACAGTTTGGATTCAGCCAGCAGGGAAATGAACACAGCTAAATGCAATCTTTCAAATTAACAGGCCATCTCTATAAACTAGAAAATTATTCTTTAAACAGAACTACTGTTTTATTACTACTGGGATCTTAGGTTCATTATGTTCTCATAATGCTCTCAAACATATCTATTAATCTGCATAATCACAACTGGCAAGAATTAATTTCAAACAGATGCAATAAGTCGCTTATTCATTCTTGATTTCAGCAACAATTTTCACTGCAGATATTTATGTTTCAAAGAACATTTCCAGTGCATAATGAAAAACTATGTCTTATTCCTAACATCACAAGTGTATTTCCTTACACAAATATCAAACACAACTTAAAAAATAAAGTGAACTAGGTAGCTCTCCAAGCCCCAAGCCCCGCAAAACTCAATGTTTTCACTGAATTGCCATAAAAACTTTAGCTTCCTCCCCTCCTTTCAATCTAAAAGAAAAAAAAAAAAAGAGCCTTAATAGTCTCTAAGCTTAGAGGTTCAAGTTTTCAGAGAAGTTTCCCCCTGAAATGTCCAGGTTATTTCCCTACCCACACACACAGCGGTGCACACCCTTTAAATTTGAAGTGAAGCATCCTTTACCCTCACAGCAAGGGACAGGATTATAAATTCTGACACATTTGCATGACAACAAGTGAAATTCTGCTATTCTCACGAGGAATTTTTACAGGCTAGATCTCAGCTGAGAAAAGATGCTTTTTTGGGGGGGAGCAGGGGCAGTTTGTGTTTGTTTTTTGTTTCCAACCCTGAATTCAGTTGAGCTGAGCTGAGTCAGAAACAGCCACAGAAGAAAGCGAAGAGCTTGGAATGCCTGAGGTCATCCTCATCTGAACCAAAAAACACTTTGTGTCCAAGCTTTATTGAAACACGTCGTTCCCCAACTTCCTCCTTCTTTTTGAACACAACCTGGAAAGGGGAAGAGAGTGGACAAGGGAAGTATGTCCACACTGACGGTATCCAAATGAAATTTTGGTTATTTGTGTCCTAGATCCAACTTACTTTTGCCAGCTTTGGTGGGTCAAATCCTTATGGGTCCCTTCCTAACAAGCCATCAGTAAATGATAACATTGCAGAGACAGACTTTGGCTGAAAAGGCAATATAAACTCTCCCCCAGCTGAAAGCTGAGCAGAGTGAGGGCAGCCTGGCAGCACAACACTTAGTTTTAGTCCATACACACAGACCAAACCATGTACTGCCTTTAGCGCACAAAAATAAAAAAATACATGTTGTCCTTGTGAGGAAAATGTGAATATTGAGTTGAAAAGCCACCACAACCTGATAGCTCTCTTGCCTGAACTGTTTCCATCACTCTAAACACTCCAGACAAATTATTTCTGTCTTTGCGTTCTTTCTGCTTTACTTTCTGGGCTGAGAAAAGCCCCTGGCATTTTGTATGATGCTCTTTTCCAGAGGCCAACTGAATTAGTTCCTGTTATTGGCAATGTTTCCATGATGTGAACTGTGGTTGGGAGTTAACCAAGATCTCGTAATGAGAATATTTTTTTCAATGTAATCTACTTGCCTAGTTATTATTTCAGCACATCAGTTTGCATTGAGGAGGAAATATAAGGGAATAGGATACACTGAAACAACGAACCAAGTAATGGGGTGGGGGAAAGAAGTCAGAGCTGAAAAATGAACATGTAATTACTGACTGCAAAGGATCAAGGAGGGATTACTTTTCTACTCCTCCCTCCCTTCATATTTCAATTCATGACTAAAAAGAAAATGCAAACAAGTAAATATTAGGTGCTGTATCTGTATGACAGGGATATGTTAATCCTTAGTTAATCCTTACCATCGCCTGCAAACAGTTTAATGAATTGATAAAACTATAATAGAGTTTCTAGAGCATCTTCTCAAACATCGACTTCAGAAGTAGCTCATAAATATTGAAAAGCTTTACATTTACACCCATAGCAAGGAAAAACAAATCAAAAATCCATTTAGCATCAGTCTGGAGGATCAGAACCAGATTCTACACCTCCTGCCTCAACACTGACACAAACCAGAATGACTCATTTAAACAGAAAATCCAGGTGTTTCTTGCAAAGCAGTATCAGTATTGTGTGGTGCTGTTTGTTGTCGTCTACCAGCTATTTCTGCAGTCTGTCAATTCAACCCCTGCTCTTATGAACTGTACACAATTAGCAAAGTTGAAAGCCATAGCTATACATGTCCTTTTAAGTTTCCTCTGACGGTTTAGTGGACATAACTTGTGCTATTTCTTAAATCTGGTTTCAAATTTTGAAGGATTTTTGTTTTAGCTGTTGCCTTCACCTCAATTTTACAGTTCCTCGTACATGTTTTTTCCCCTTCTAAGTAAAACACTTACATGTTTCTTTAAGTGTCTATACATTTAATACTTAAATATTTAATTATTCTCATCTTTGTATTTAGCAGTCTTTTTGAATAACACCCTTTTTAACGCCTGTTTTTTAGCTCTAGGGCCATAATATACATTTTAAATTGTTTTCTTGATATTAAATGTAGTTGTATTATTGAATATACTTAGGACTACTGTTATTCTGCTACAGAACACGCGGCATGTCAGACAAACCACACATTACATATGTCAAAGTGCTTTAACAGTGATTCACTAACAACTTGGTCTCTTTCTTAAAAAAATAATAAATATGCATTTTATACATTCAAAGCCACTTCCCCTCCTGTCCCTTCCTTCCCCAGCCTTTCCAAGGGCACAGATGTAGCTGTAACAAGCCATCACGTGGTACTGGCAAAGGTTTATTCCATAAAGCAATCAGCCCCAGCTCTCCCAGAAAAAAAAACCCCAAACATTCTGTTCAATACAAAATGAACTGAGGTCAGAGGGAAGATGACACTTCCACCAAAATAAATAAGTCATTACTCTAACTAGGTTTCTCTTTACAGGAGACAAAAGTTATCCATAATCCAGCACACTCTTTGAATGCTGTACCAAGAGGCCTTCCCGGTTGTCAGTCAGGGTACAGCACAGCTCTCCGGAGACGTTACAGAAGGGAAGTTGTTCAATAATTTATCAGCTGCTGTTGATATGAGGGACTTCAGCACACTGAGTCTTGTTATTACTCCTTATTGCTGAGAAGCTTTTATCTGTTCTCAGGCTGGGACAGCGGTGTTGCAAAGTCCTCATCTGCCGTCACTGATATGACTAAGTTCACTAAACTCAACAGGATCACCTCACTCTAGAAGAGCATCTTAAATGGGAGCTGAACAAATGCTGGCAATTTAAAAACTGAGCTGCCAAAGATACAGACAGGCCAAGAGGCAGATGGGTGTTCGGTGAGTTTTGGAAGGGATAGGACAAACTCCTCTCCTCCAGTGAGCTCAGGAAGCTCACTCCTAAAATTAATGAGCTGGCAGGGGACTGCAAACTGCTGGAATATTCTCTTTCAACTTCAGTCTTAGCAGAGGAATCCACTAGGGAATAACCACAGGGCATCATCCCCCAACATCAATAAGTATGCTGGGCCACAAATACAGACTGCAGCTGCTATGAACAATAGACATGAATTTCCCGTCAGCTCCTTCTGAGATCCTCAAGTCCATCTTCCCTGCAAGCTACAAAATGCCTTTTTCAATGAGTTGACAGCAAGATACACAAGAGTCATCTTTCAACTGAGTCTGGAACTGCCTAGTTCCATTTTTTTTCCAGTTGTATAAAAGAGACTGATTTTCCTGTATTTTTAGTTCACTGTTCATTAGTATTTTTGTTATCCAAGTAATATTTGTTCGTATCTACTTGTAAATTACTGTGAGAACTTGGAGGCTTTAATTGATTAGGAATTTTAGAAATACAACTTGCTCATTATTGAAAGCCTTTCCAAGGCTTTGCCCACTAGAAAAAGCAGTGAATGGCAGTGCAGTTACCCAGGTGGGAAGCACTAATAAGGGATAATGTTCAGCTTCACCATGGGAGTCTTCCACTGCTGACCCTTACAATTCATTTCTCATCAAGGAGTGATGTGCATAATTTCTGGTTTGGTTCTAGTGAATGAAAATTTAAGTGCTTAAATATTCTCAGTCAAAAAAAGGCAGCTGGAGCACCAACTATACAATTCATTACAAATCATCTATTGGTGGAATATTACATACGGAAGACCAATTAGTAGAAAAGTCTTCATACCTTACGAATAACTTTTCTTAATTGGAAGTTTTGTTCTTATTTTGTCTTTAGGGTGTCTTTTGGAGGAAGATGGAGCAGTTGAACTCCCCCTCCCGGGAGAGGGGTAAAATAGCACAAACTTTCTAGGCACAAAGCTGAAAACAATTGTTTTATCTCAAACTTGACTTGTAAAGGAGCTCCCAAGTCTCATCGGCTTGACCTTGGAGACCAAGAGTCATCGAGGACTAGAGCCACCAGTGCTGACTGTATAGTATAGTAAACTCATAGCTCATATAGGATATAAATTAATGAATTCATCTACTAAAAAACTAGCATAACTTGTTAATCTTCCACTCTCTACAGTAACCTGGATTCTCCAATCAAATATGTGCATCTTTTGTTATTCCTGTTACTCCCTAGAGATGTTTATCTGCAACACTGTCCTGCTGCTGCAGCTGAGGGAGGAACTGCAGCTCTTGGCTACCTTCGTGGTGGTTCAGGTCAGCTGCAGCCTTCCTACACTGAGACTCACACCCCACAGAAGCTTTAGGAACAGGAAATAAAAGGGGAAGACAAGCACCCAAAGTTTTCCATTTCATACTCAAGGTCCAAAATATCCAGCTTCTTATACACCTTACAACTCCCAGTAAGTAACTTTCATCACAATTGACATTTTAGTGCCCTGAAAGTTTAGGGAATTGGAAGATCTCCCAAAGAGGATGAAAAAAGGTGAGTGAATTTTGACCATGGTGTTGACTAAATGCAGTATCAAAGAAGGAGCATAGGACTTCCTGAATATTCACCTGGAACTCGACAGTGATTGCTCTTTCAAAGATCATTTCCTTGGTGCTCTCCTAGAATACATCAATACTTAAACTTAGCAGTCTCATTTCAAAAGAGGGGGTTACTGTACATTCTCTACCTGGTTTGAAAGTAACTGTGACCATACTGAGATAAAGAAGGATCAAAGTGTCTTGTCCCAGCTTTACTGACAGCAAACGGTTTTCAACTTACTATATATATAACTTCAATTAGGTTTTTATATTAAATATTTGGATGTTTTTCAACTCAGGCATTAAGAGACAAAATAAATGTCTTATAAGCAGAGAATTTCTCAGAACTGTGGCGGTGGCACTTCAGTAAAAGCCGTTCTGGTTATTGCACAAATAACCCAGACACAAGATACCCACGTCTGCCCTGACCTTCCACTTTATGAATAATAAGCATATCACTCTGCTCAGCAAAGCAGAACTTCATGGACTTATTTCCATGTCTTTGTTCCTGTGCCCTAGTGTTACGCAGAAAAAGAGACAAAGATCTGTTTAAGGGAACAAACTGCCACACATTAGGCTTATGATGCCATCTTTGGGAGTTAAGATCATCATTAGGTGATGGTTATATAAGCAGGACTAAAAGTGTTTTATTTGGTCAGACTTAAACCTTCATTTCCAAAGTTTTAATTGTAAAAGAACAATTATAGCACAATTAGACACCAAATACATGTAAACACCGTACAGACAGCATTTTCTTAATGGGAAAGCAGATACTTAGGGATTAATTTAATAAAGAAACCTCTAATCAGAGAAACAATAAATCTGCATGTATTCTCTCCACTATTCCAGCTGCTGTTTACTGTCTCTGCCATGCCTTTCTATGCCCAAATAAGAACATGATTTAAATTCTAGTCAGTGTAAGAATGTATTCAAGAACACAACAAAGTTCTGTTATCCAACAAATTGTTGTGATTTGAAAGACTTGAAAGGCTGCACTTTCATTTACCTCAGTTTTGAAGAAATGCAGATTGCTGACAGGTTCTTTTTTCTAGAAAGCCTTAAGTTTCCAGCGCTGCACTTTGGAAGTCACTTTTCCATGTCTAATGGAGACGTGGAAAAGTGTTTACCAGCAGAGATGGCATCTCTCGGCTCGATCAGAGGAGAAGTAAAACAAAACCCAAAAGCAACAGCCCAAAATAAAAGGACAGATACTGAATTAATGCTAGTCTTTGTCAGACTGAGCTCTTGAACATCTTGAAAATACATCACCAGCCTTCTGTTCACCATTTTTGCTCCTCACTGCTAGCAAAAACACGTAAAAACGAGTTATAGGTAAGTGACAACATTCACTTAAGAGCAACAGTCCTCATTCCTTCCAAGGAGAGCTACAGACACATCTTTTATCAGCTGTGTCACTGAGCCACGGTGTGACGGCTCACAGTCAGTCAGAGCAAGGCAAACAAAATCCACCTGTGCATCTGGTAACGCGGCACAGACACAATACAGCCAACACTGCGGGAGCAATTTAACTCCCTTGGTTTATCCCCTTCCCTTCGGTGCCTAATCGTCCTTGCCTTCAGCCTTTCCAACCTTCACTCCTCCATGGAAATTCAATACACTGCAAGCCTTCCTCTGTCCATTTTTTATTCCCAACTCTGACATGAATGACCTGTTCTTTCCAACAGTTTTCACCTGCCCAGCTCCAGCCCTCTAGCGGAAAACTCCATCTTTCTCTTCTTCCTCAGCCTAGAAAATATTGCTCCTAGATTCAATGGGAAGACTCTGCATTTCAGTGTGTGGAGCTATTGACCAATGCTTAAAAAGTGATTAAAAGCAAGACCAAAAAAAAAGAATTAAAGACTTGAAAATTTGTGCCTCTATTTCCCAGCCTCCTAATTTCTCACTGTGTTTTGCTTTCCAGTTGCATTTTGAAGTCATTCCATACAAGACAAATTATTTGTTGCGAAGTATGAGCAAAACTAGGTGCTTTAGTGCACAGCATGTGACTTATTTAAAGACTGTATCCTCTATAAAGAAAAGTCTATTAGATACCTCCCCTTCTGCCTTCCAGAAAAGATTTCAGGACAGTCAACTTCTGAACATTATGTGATATTTTAAGAACTGAGGTTTTTCAGTATACATTAGTGTAACTGCTCAGTGTTTGCTGCTAAATAAATACTCCTGCCTATTAAAATTATTTCATCACTATCGATCTTCAACTTTCTCTTCTCAGACTACTGTGTTTTAGTACATTTGAAGTGTGAGTTCTGAAAACACAAGTCAGTATAGATGTGTTTAAACCACTTGAAAACATTCAACAAGTTGCCAAAGTTCACACTCCTCAAATGTCACCTAAAGCACTAATTAAAATTCCTTTCCAGAGGGGTTGAGGAAATGCTGTCATACAATGGCACCTACCCCTAACTTGCTAAAAGTAGAGGATGGATTTCAACCCCTATAATTTAATGCTGACAGTGAAGGTACACAACAAAATCTCTGTTGCTAAGGTAAAATGTGTAAAGATCACAAACAAATTGCTCAAGTTCAAACAGGGTAAAATTGGATTGAAAACTGGCTGAACTTCTGGGTTTGAAGGGTTGCACAGCAGCACAAAGGCCAGTCAGTGGGGCAGCCAAGGGGGCAACACTGCAGCCAACGTGGCTCATCTTCACTAAAGGCCTGATGGTAGGATCAGGAATACCTCAGCCAGGCTGGAGATACCAGACCAGGAGGAGTGGTGCACAGATCTGATGGCTGTGCTGCCCTCCAAAGCCACCTCTGCAGGCTGGAGGAGTGGGCAGACAGGAACCCTGTGAACGGAGAGTTGCAGAAATACAAAGTACTGCACCAAAGAAAGAACAACCCCATCCATCAGCACGTGAGTGTCAGAGTCCCAGACCTTGGAGACATTCACATCCCAACCGGACACAGCACTGAACAACCTCCTCCAGGCGACCTGCTCCAAGCAGGGGTGGTTAGAAAGAAACACCTCCAGCAGTGCCCTCTAACCACAGCCCTTCTGATTACACAGCTGTTTTATGCTTTTGGACAGAAGCATGGGCACTACTCCATTTTCTCATTATAGTCCAATTGGATATAAAACATGGATTTTCCGTCTTTCACAGAAGTCCAACAAAACAAGACTAACTAGTTTGTCACATCGTGTCTGATACAGCACATCTTCAAGTTGAGCAACATGATTCAACAGTTATTCAGTTATTATGCACCAGTGAGGCTTTTTCACACGCATTTTAGAGAACACCAATAGGAAAACATTCCACTGTTGAACCATTTTTTCAGGGCTAAGTATATTCTTAATATTTTTTGGTGCAAATGCAATTACATCTCTCTTTTCTGTTCCTTCTACCAGGGCCGCCGGGGAGTCTCTTTGCTAAGAAACCCTGAGGCACATCCCTGCCTCTCTGCCTCCTGAAAGGGTCACGCAGCCTGTTCTTATTGCTCCATCCAGCCACCAGCAAGCAAGATACTATCTGCACAAAGGTGAAGCAGTCTTGCTCCCCAAACACATAAAAAAATAATGTAAAATATCCAACAGAGATACCTTCAAAGAACACCCATGGCTTTATGTGGCAGTCAAGATCCAAGTCTAACAGCAATGACTGACACCCACAGAAGATACAAAACATAAACCTGTTTCTTCTTCATAATCTCCAGTTTGACTCAGGTTGGCTTGTTGATTTGGCATTCTGTTCTCAGCTCACACTGTCTCTTCTCCCTTATCCATTTTTTCCTCACAGCCCTAACCATAGCTGACCTCTTGTACATTGACTACCCACCAACGCACAGGTAATTTATATTTATTTTAATCATTCTGCCAAGCTGGGATGCCCTGGTCTATGTCCAAGAATAAACTGTAGGCAGAGCAACGGCTGAGCAGATATCACTTCTTTTAAAAGCATATTTAGGAAAAACACAGACTTCTAATCCATTCAATGTGCATATAAATGAGACAAAACAGACTAACGAGATTAGGCAATGAAATTTTCATGAGAATAGCACATTCTGACTAAATTCCATGTGCTAATTAAGGTTACATTCTGAACCTATATGCTTCATCAATTTTATAGTGAATTAATTGCTTGAACAACGGGAACGTTTCTCATACATACTCCATGGTATGTGTCCGAAATGCAGACTTGAAAGTCATCAGGGACTTTGGATAACTGTAAGCTTAGAGAACTGGTTGCCTCTGTCCTACCCCTAAGATGCTTAGCCCACCTCAATTCCCAACCCAGTAGTGCTCCTTTTTAAGCCCCTCATGTCCAAGGCAAGGGGGACTATCCCTACCCCAAGGGTGAGACATGAGCACAGGGTCCATACTCCGCACAGGGTATTTGAGTAATTCCAACAGTTATTCAAAATTGTTACAAATAGAGAAGTGTTTGAAACAAGCACGGGGCAGAAAAAGCAATTTTGTGCCATCACACAAAAGAGAAGACAAGCTGTTTCCATCAGTACTTTGACTTGAGCGGACCACACACCTTCCTTTGCTCGTTTCTGCACGCAAGTCCTGCGATTTGGGCAACTCAGGCCTCTGACAGGAAGAATAAACTTGCACAACTACTCCGGGCTGTGTTTCCCTGGAGGAGGCAATTTGATGCAATTTGTCAACAGCCAGAAGAGTGTTTTAATGGACAATTTGCTTCAAACGACTGCAGCTGTTGCCAAATAAAGGAACAGAGCCAAAGGATTAAAAACGGTTTTACTCACGCCAATATAATTCTCAATGATTAATGAACAAAATATAACCTTTGCTTTTTCCCCCCTTTAACTCAAAAGCAATAAAGGTAATTAAAAGTCTTTCTCTCACTTCTGTGGTTTGCTATATCTGATGTTCAATCGACACCTGACTGCTTGGGGAAATTTCAGTAGGTGGCGTCAACAAAATACACATACACACTCAGACCTTATTGCTTAAGTCTTAGAAGTAAAGCCAGACATTTCCACTTCGGTCATAGCTCAAAAAAAGTCACTGGAAACTTCTCTGCAATTCCACAGAATTTAAAAAAAAAAAAAAATCCCAAAACAAAAAACCAAAACAAAAAGCAAATAAAACCAGAAACAACAAAACCCACAAAACCACAAACAAAAACAAAACCAATACAAATAAAAACAAACAAACCCATACAAAAAAACCAAGCAAACCAAACTAAATGGAAAAAAAAAAAAACAAACAAGAAAAAAATCCTCAAACACACAGACAAACAAAAATCCCATATCAAACCCTAATCTGGTCCCAGCAGAGCTCTCACACTCTCACTGCACATAGTCTCACATGTGATACTTGATTATATCACAATATCATTGTATGGTTGGAGCACACAAAATAAAAGTAAAATGAACTGTTCAATATGAATGTACTATAAAGAAAGCTCAGATCACTTGTTTTGAAGACCTCTCTTTGCCTTCATAATTTCTCTTTGTTGAAAAGTTAAGAGTGAAAGTATTATTGAACAGCAAATGCAGGGAAGTCGGAACTGGAGCATCTCATCAGAGCACAGGGAATATTTGATAGTTTGAGTGAAGGAAGCAGATACGGCTAGACACAAAAGACACAGGGAACCACTGGATTTGAAGTTATTCCCCCCCACACACACATGCCATGCAACCCCACCCTTCAATCTAATTTTAATCACCCCTTGGAACACTTAGGCATATTAATCTACAACCATAAAAGAGACAACTCACACCAGCTTGATATTCTCTCTAAAGCTTCCAACTACAGTTTTCGCTGTTTCTCCTCCTGGAAAGCTCTTCTGTACTGGAGCAGTCCTGCAGCAGATGTTTATAGTTTCCCAGGACTGGCAAGTCAGGGATCAGGGGCTCTGGTAACACCAAAACATTTGGTTTCCTTGAATTTTGTCTTCACCTGATCAAATACCTGCCCAGCATTTAGTAGAGAAAATACTTCCATATTTGTTGCATGTGGAGGTTGATTAGGCACACAATTAATTCTCACTTTTTACGCATAAATTTATTTTCAGATGTTCCCAATATTGCAGGAAGTAGAATGCACATGGCACTGTGCCTGAAAAACAGGAGCTGTGAGACTGGAATGTCTTTTTTATTGACTACTGTCACTTCTCAATCAAGCTCAAGAACTTCCAGAGGGCTTATGAATTAATTTGAAGAAAGGCTTTTTATTATTATTATTATGCTTTTTACTGACTTCCCACTAGGATATAATTTTTTAAATTAAAAAAAAAAAATCCACCTGGATGGGCTGAGAAGAAAAATTGCCTTTCAAATGCATTAAGTACAGCAAAACACTGCTCAATCACATTTTATAAATCCCTGTACACAGTACAAGGATATAATCTGGCTCCAGGCGCACAGGAAATCACTGCCCACAACAGCACAACCTCCGAAGCTCAGTGCTCTGGCCATCTGTTCAAAGCACTGCTTTCAACTCATCAAATTTGCGATGGTCAGGCGCTTATAAGGGGGCAGTTAACACTGCTGTTTGTAGTGAAAAGTGCCAGTCAATTTGTAGTTAAATGCTAAATAATAATAATAATCCATAATAAATAAACTCTGTCCTGTCACAATCAGGAGCACCGTGAACCTCGAACAAAAGAACCAAGCAGAAAACAACCAGCTTCTGTGGAAGCAGATCTGTCCACATTACACTGCATCTAGTTGTGTAACTGAATGGCAGCCACTAACAACACAAACACATCAAATTTACATCAGATAAAGACTTTTCTCTTTAGCATTATATAAACACAAACTTGTCGGTCTAAAAGCATCTCTGTGAACATTTACACTTAATGTTAAATACCCTAAATGCACGATACTTAAAGCAACAGGAAGCATCAGGTGACACTCCTTCACAGTCACTCACGGTTAACAGAAAGAACTATTTGCTCCGCTGTTTATTTCAGAAGTTAATTTCCAGGTTAATAAGCAACTTTAATGCTATAGCAAAGCTAAAACTCATCTAAGAGTTCAGCTTCTGTTTCAAACTATTCAGAGCTCTGATCCACTGGTAGAATAATAAAAGCATTTCGCTTGAGAGTTGGGAAAGGAATTACTATTTCACTGTCTCACACTGCTTCCAGAAATTAAAGGCTTTTACAAGGTGCAATAATCTGATTACTCAGTAAAAATGTAGACCTTGGAATTCAGCAAGTCTTTCTCCAAAAGCTCCATCATTTAGATTTGCTGCCAAATTGTTCCAACCACCGGGGGAAGACTCAAGATTGCCTCTAGAAATCTCTAACAAGTCATTTGCAGCTGCTGTATCCTCTTCATTTCCAAGGTTTGTTTCCTAATCCCTATCAGCTGGCCATTGTCTAAAGTCCTATTTCCTAAGGAAATAACCAACTACTTCCTCAAGCCATCTGTGCCACTATCCCAGCTATTCAACGCTGAATTTGCCAATTCCAAAATTTACCATGTGGACAGAGGTTTTAGGGGCATTAAATTTGTGAAGAACAGATACCTGTAAAGGGAAAAGGCCTTCCAGCTTTTCAGCCTGCAGCAAATCCACAGCTCAGTATTCCCAGAATATGAAGGAGCAAGGTTTAGGATACAATTGTCATAACTCAAGGATCATTTCTTTCCTTGCTCTTTGGAGATTCAGTTTTCCCATAGAATTTATTAAATTCCTCTTTTCAGCATTAATGCTACAAGAGAATTAACTGGTGCAGCATTTCTGGACCAGCAGGAATTAGATGAAAACAATCTCAAAAAACTATGATCCCATGAGATCTTCAGAAAAGTCCCTGGATCGAGTCAGCCTACTGGTATCACCAGACACACTTCAGATAAGCATCCCAACTTCCATTTGGTCATGGAAAGTATTTGTTCCAAATTACGAAGTCACTGTCTACAAGTTACATCCAAGTAAAATCAGGTAACACCAGAATAGATTCCACAATTATCTTCCACCAAGAGAAAAGCAAACCCAGTTAACTTGTCACAGAATAAAGCAGTCAGAACTACACACACTCCCTAAAGGGCCAGGAAGGCATCACCAACAGCACCCTTTGTTCACAAGAGTTAAAAAAATCAAATAGATTCCCTATTTTTCATAAATGCAGACATTCCATGGACCACCATATTCTGACCTGCACAATGAGACAACTTATCTCCACAATGCTGTGGGGTTTTTTAAGCTGATGGAAAAAAAAAATAACACTCAAATATCACTGTTTGTGTTATAGAACTGAAAGATACACTTTGACCTGCACATTCAAATTTAGATTGGGTAAAATGTGTAACTGTTACCTGGGTTATGTTCAAAGCCTTGGAGAGACAGCTCTGATGCTTCAATTCTCAGAGTAGATATGGATTTATACATCCATTCAGCCCCCATACAGGTTCATTTGCAAAACATTAAGTGTTGCTACTACCAAACTGAAACTCTAAGTTATCTTTTTGTCCTGTCACAAAAATCATCACATCCAAAATTTCCTACAATCAGATTCTCTCTTACTAGCTTAACCATATGCTTATTTTCCCTGTTATCACCTTGTTCTGTTGAAAAATTTCAAAGATAGTAGTTAGATACAAAAAAAAAAAATCAGCTTAAGTTGTTCTTTAGACTGAATGAAAAACAATTGATCCAAACTCAACAATGATACTGTCGGAAGCACAGTATTGGTTTTGCACTTCCAATAATAAATCACTATATAACTTTTTTTTTAACAACTTACCTGGCATAACAAATGACTACAAGCTAAATCAAAACCATGTGGCAGAGGCTAAAGGGTAGAGCACGAAATGAATTTTATGATACAGAACCATATGCTGCGCTTAACGTCTGTGCTGACTTCCCATTTCGCCACAGAGGATGACTACAAATCAGCACCGGGGATGGGAGAGCTCTGCTCAACTCTGCACCCCTGTGATCTCGAGCACAGGAATATTGTATTTGCCTTTATCACACAGCATCAGAGAGTGCAGTGGATCACTTGTGTACTCTTACTGACACTCATTTTTAACACTGCCAGTTCTTCAAGCAGCAGTTTGGCAATACCTGAAGCAAAACTGAATAACAAAATAACTGACAACAAAATAAAACAAAATCCTTACAGCTGACAGCACTTGAACTGGACCATTATCCACAATGGTATTATGAGGAATCTGTCTCTGCCATTGCAACCAGCTGGCTCCAGGGAAGCACAACAAATATAATAAAAACCAGCTCTTGTCTCTCCACTGTTCTTGTCCTTCAATCATTTACTTGAACACAGGTTAACAATACTGGAAACGTTAAAGCTTGGACCTAGAAAAGTCCTTGCACCATTGCCCTTTGTCCCTACCTTGCCAACACTAATTCTTTTAGTCTTTCTATATGGAATCAAGGTTTTATTTACATGGCACCTTAAACCAAACAGTTGGATATCCCAGCCCAGCCACCTTCCAGCAATCTCCATTCTCTCAACTATCTAGTTTCAGTGCTTAGAGAACCAAGGATGCTCTCTTTTATCAATTGCACTTGTTTGCAACCGCACTTCCACTAGGGAAAGTTGGATGACTTTTGAAAGCAAAGATATAATTCTTTTCTTACTGCTTCTTAGAGAAAAAATTGAGAGGAAGAATACACTCCTTGTGAAGGGCTTTCTTAGGAAAATTGTGGAACTGAATAGGCAGACGCCTTTGCAATTTCAGAACACTTGATTTGAGTTTCTGTGTCTTTCAGTCAAAAACATTCGGCTTCCTATGAAAAAAGCAAGAGCTTGTGTTTGCTGCTCTGAGAAACTGCACGGATATCCAAGGCACCTGGAGAACTACTGTATTTTTAACAAGATCTCGTAAAACCCGCAGCGATTGTTGGAAAATTGTTTCGTTGGAAGTGCAGGCGTTGTTAATGACTTTGCTGAGGAGCCACCAGCACTCCCCTGGCTGCACCTTGTGTTACCTGCTTGCTCTGGGACTGTTTGCACAGCACATACAAGTTTTGGAAGCGTTCCTTCTGCTGCAGCCAGCACCGTGCCAAGGACACAGAAGCTCTCAGGAATTAGAGCCACGCATAGCCAATTAACAGCCATCAGTGATCCCCTAGATTTTGCTGTACTCATGTCCGTGCCTTGTTAAACCCTGCACATGGTCAAGGGACCAAAAAATCATCAGCAATCACATCCACCTTGAGGCTGAACTAAGCACCTGCACAAGGAGCCAGGAATGGCACATTTAGGTTGAAGGAGGGGGCTTTACGGTGGTCTTTTTTATTTTTCAGCAGTGTTATAGTTTGGGAACCTCTGTCTCAATGAGTCACAACAAGGATTCTTCATATTAATGTCCTAATTTTCAAAGTTGCAGAGATCAGACTTTGGACAACCTTCCTAAGCAACAGGTACAGGCACAAGCCAAGGGGTGGGCACAGCTCACAGAAAACATTGAAAATAACTTTACAGCAGCTTTACCAGGACCTGAGGCAATAAATCCAGTTACAGCAACAGGTTCACTAAGAAACACGAGCAAGTATTCAAGGGGTGAAGCAGAGCTTCACAGCTGTGTGCAGCTACCACAGTTACTGCCAACCAAATATACCCATAATAAATATGCCCAGAAATGTCCATATAAAGTTACAAGTTTCATTAAAACTTTCATTACAGTCTATAATTCCAGGAAGTATGAAGTTTATGCTGAAGAGCAGAAAACTAGATTATGAAGCTTCTTTCCATAAGGAGGTGTGAGTGATTTCCACACATGGAAGACTTGCATTTCTTCAACTCAGACACAAAAAAAACCTTCCAATTTGCTGTTATCATACTAAGTAAAAGCAACAACATAAACAGGTGAAAATAGCTTTAAATCCACTGACTCCTAGAACCACACTAACTTAGTACCAGTAAAGTTAGAGCAGACTTGGGAGAGAGACATTGAGGAGAACAATCCCTGAACAGGGAAACAAGGTTGAAGATGCACAACCTTGCTCTGAAGTACCCAGCTCTCCTCCCCACCTTGTTGCTGGGAAGGGATCTCGGAGCTTTTCTACAGTAAATTCTTTGACAGCTTTCAGGTATCAGTACTGTGGTGTTTCTGAGTGACAGTACGTTCCCTTTCAAAGTTTCTCTTATTTTGACAACCCCCAAGCAGTCTCGAGGGGGCTGTTTGTAACCCAGACCTGGTCTGTCCTTCCACTCCCCAACATTCCCTTTGCTTTTAATCAAGGGACCTGAGGAATGGGAGATGAAGAAAACACAGTGGAACATTCAGTCTTTAGAGTTTGCTTTGCAATGGACAAACGTAACAAAAAGGAGGAAAAGTTGTTCCAGATTCACCATCAGTTTAGTTAAAAAGAAGTGAAACCTCCCCATCTCTTCTACCAAATTCCTGGGCTTATATTTTCAAAGGGTAAATCTAAACATATACATGCCTTGTATCACCTTTTATTTTGCTGCATGTTAGACACACTCTCCAGACCACAGAAGCGGCTTCACTGAACTCAAATGATCTAGACACTAATTGCCTACCCTGGGAACAAATATCTGACGTGCTACAGAACTTCTGCGTGTGCATTGATCATTTGTGGGTTGGAGGTACTTTTACTGAATTTATTTTTATGCCTTTTAGTTTCAAGTTCCTTTCACAGTACTCTTTTGATATATTGATTTTGATGTCATTTAGAGACTACAGACTAAAGGTCTGGGACCAGACAGCTAAATATGATACCAATTATTTCCCTCCCTTTATGAAGAAGTTTTGAAGAAAATAGGCGCTTAATCATGAAAACATTAATCATGAAAAGCTTTGATTGCCCTCATCTCTATTGGTATCTCTGCGTAGCCTTCACTTGAACTTATATAGAGATATTGTTCTAAAATTAAGAAGTCCTTAACTTTAGCAAACAATTTTAATCTAAGTACTCAGAATATCGGTCAGAACCTCACACAGAATCAATGTTTCTGCACAAAAGGAGCTGAAATTGTGTGTGCACGTGTATGCCTACCTGATTAGGGTTCAGTGCTCCGCTGCAAAGTAGCTCCCTTTTCTGCAGCCCATGCACAGCTTGGTATTCCACTGATTTTAAAAAACAGCCACCAACACTCCACAATAAAATTGTTTTGATGTCAGACAACCAGGTTACCTCAAGCAAAAAAAGGAGCTTGCCCACAGCAGCCTGACACCACTTAGCACAGCAGCTGCAAGAGTCAGTAACACAAGCAACAAAAATGAGCCAACAGCATGAGGGGCACATCCTGAGCTGGGGAGGTAAACTTAGTGCTGGGAATTAAACAAATTATCCACAGTTAAGCCATTTTTGCTTCCTACACAGAGCCTATGACACTGGAGGAAAATGAACAATTACAGAACACAGAATCCTTTCAAATGGATTTCCAGTTTTAAGAAACAAAAATACTAAGGAGGAACAGAAATACAGTACAAATGACTGTTAAAATTGGAAATTCGTGCTTGAACTGAAGGTAAGATGTTTTCAAATAAGTATTGTAGCAATTTCTATTTTAATGGTATCTAAAAATACATCGTGTTTCCATTGACAGTGCCACTGGGCACATCCTATGAAAAATGCTTCACAAAAGTGCTCACAGCAGAGGTCGTATCTCAAGGTAAAGCATTTGCACTACCCACGGAAAAGCCACTTCCCAAAAGGAGCAAGCGAAGGCTATTTTGTTGCCCCCTCCCACCACCTTTCTGGGCCAGAGCCATTTACCATTTTTACTTCCCTTTCCAATTGTTTTCTGGAGAACAGCTAATTTTATTTAGCTAAAGCAAACTCCTGCTACAAACGACATACAAGGCAAAACCCTCACTGATTTTGGTGCAAGCAAAGGAATCAGTAACAGGCTTTGATCTCTCAGCCTGCCTATTATTTCCAGGCTCCATCCCTCAGCTGTAGATTTTTTTAATGAGTTTGTGGCACTGCTACAGACTGTGCCATGGTGCCTCCCTAGTACCATGTTTTATCCAGGAAACACTTGACAAATGCTACTGTAAGTATTTCCAAGAATCAGTTCAAGAAGGAAGGATTTGCATTGAGCAAATCATCTTCCTTCTTCTAAATTCAATTCCATCATTTCCTCTTAATTAGAATGAAACACAAAGATAATTTGACAAACAAATGTCTTGGGAAGAACATTTTTGCGAACAACAGAATTCATACATGAAGGGTTTCTGTTCCTGGCTTAACAATTAGTAATGCAAATAGTGATGGGGAGAGTGTGGATATTCACCTTTCTAGCCTTATAAAATACTGCCCAATCTGCCAAAACATGAGCAATGCACAGAAAGAGGAATGAAAACTTAACTTCCCAGTTCCTGTAATTCTTGACTTCGCCCTGAAGCAGACAGTGCTTTGAGCACTTGAGACGTACAGTAAGAAATATCATTCATCATTTGAGATTTTGAGAGACTAATTGCTCCAACACAACTAAATGCATCTGACAACATAAGCTTCCCAGATTCTACAAAGACTAAAATCAACATTACTAGGGGGGAAAAAAAAAATAAATAAAACTACCCATTTAACCCTCTAGAACTTTCCCACAACTCCCAACACACTTTTTGAATAAGGCTCTTCCCCAGGAGCCAGCATCCAGCTTTCATACAGGTCACGGAGCAAGCAGCACCAGCAGTAATCACTGATCTTACTGCACAGTTAGTGGCAGCTTTTATATTTTGTCTTTCATCTGCAATTAAGGATAACAATTCTTCTCAAGAAAACCCCACAGGCAAACAAACCTCTACCAGTCTCAATGAACGAACAGATCGTGGTAGTAGTAGCAAAGATGTCTGCAAAGCACGGCTTTATTTGCTCACTGCAGTAAAGGGGAGAAGCAGACAAGTGCGCTGGCAACAAGGCAAAGTGCCCTACTCACATCCCTGTGCTCCAAGTTCATCTTCAGATCAGGACAGGCCTAAAAACTCAACAAGCCAACTATCAGACAGAAGATCACAATATACAAAAGCAAGCCTGCTCCAGTCCTCCCTGCAGGATCTGTGTGTTCCAACCTGAATCCTCAATTACCCTAAGAATAATTTAATAATCCATTTCCCCATCCAAAGGCAGGCTTTATTTTTGTATATTTGAGAGAACACTGGCAAGAATTGCCTGGCTGGCAAGAAATGTCCCAAAGACATTCTTATTTCATGCCAAGGACACATTGAGAAGATGGCTTCACATTGGTCTCGTACAGATTCAAAGCAGACAAGGGGCAGGTCCTGTGCTCAGTTTGCACAGCCTGTGTCAGTGTAAAATGGTTCCTGAGCCTAAGCCCAGTCCAGCTCACTCTGGAGCAGCTCCCACACATCCAGCTGCATTTTTCCAAGGAATATTGTTGCTACAGAACTAAAAAAATATAATTCACAAAGACCAGTGACTAAGCACACTGTTCTCAGACACTTTCAGCATCCATCCATAGAAAACTGCTCTGCCAATTGGCTCTCTCCAGTTGCTATAAAAGCCTGTAATGCAGAACTGGAAGTCAAAATGGTTCAAGAAAAGCAACTGCAGCTGCACATTGTCACGTTATGAGCCCTGCCATGAACACCTGGGCAGTATTATACAGGAAATCCAGCAGAACACAACCATATTCACTTTAAAATAGATATATTCCATTTAGCAACATTACTAAAACCCATCCCAGCCATCCACTGCAACATCTGGGGTTCCAAAGGAAGAATCAGTCTGACAACTCAGTGCTATCTCTTGCAAGACACATTACTTCAGAAAACTTCAGGATTAAAGCCTTACCATCCATTCAACACAGATTCAGCATTTCCATCATTCCCACAGGTTCTGTCATACAAGGATGACAAAATGCATCTCTTTTCTGCAGTCTTCTCATTTAAGATTTCATTTGTTTAGTAAATCTTTCCTTAGAGGGGCAATCTCACATCAGCACTAGATGTAGAATACTGTAAGTGAATTTATAAACCATGATTTAGTAGCTGCTTTTACAGCAGGGATGTCAGGTGAGACCAGAGCAGACTAAATGCGCAGCCAGAATGGTGTTTTGTAAGTGAGGTCCTCCACTGATTCCCATGATCCAGGATCCCAGCATCAGGCTGCACCTGATGTTCCCACCCACCCAGAGGAAACCACACAGGCAAAGATCTCGCTTAAGCTCTTTAGTCCCATTTTAATACCTATTTATGTACACACACACACACAGAGGAAATAGCAAGTGTGGCTGCAGCACAACCACAAAACTCACTGTTTGGAGTTTACTGCAGTTTCCTCAATATTTGATAATTAAAAAAAACCCAACAAACAATAGGAAAACACGGTAGGAGGAGGCAAATGTGCATCCAAATTCACAATGACAGCATGGACTTTGCGACTTATTCCTGATGCTTATCTATTCAAATACAAGGATTTAGACGTTATATCGGCAAAGTAGCTAAACAAAAGCCCACAAAATAAAACACAGCCGGTAATTTAACATGTTGATTTTCATCTCAGTTTATGTTGTCCTCTCATGATACATCATTTCAACTGTCAAATACATATTTTCATGTGTTAGTGGAACATCTCTCAGTCCAGAGTCCACGTTTGCTGTGAGTTTTTCAGTGCTGAAAAAAAAAAAAAAAAAGGCATTCATGACTGAGTTTCAGAATACATAAATACTCATGTAAAGCAACATTTTCAACTCCAGGAGTGTGTTCATGACCAGACTGTGAAGTATCTCCAGTACCTAAGAGATGTGCTATTCAAAATCTGAGCCATTTTAAGTGAATATTTAAAAAAAAATAGACAGCAACATGTTATATGTCCTGGCTCTATAAGCACTGCATTGACCATAAAAACCGTATTTAGCATGAAAATTACTCTCTCTCGTGGTTTGCTTGAAATTTGCTGTTTCTACAAGTATTCCAGCTTGTTCTCGTTCACTGTTAACACCCTCAGGTTGAAACACAAGTGGGGTGTGACTCTTCCATAAGCAAGTTTATTCATATATTTGCCAAACTGGCTGCAGTAAGGTTGTGGCTGTTCACATGCTTTGCAGCCTGTCACACTGAAATGCTAAATAATCAAGGAAGGCTCCAGTGAATTAGAAACATTCAGAACGATTCAGATAAAAACTGTTTCAAAAATACATAATAAATAACCAAAATAATCAGTGCAAATGGTAAACCTCAGATCGAGCTTTTTCTACGTACCCTCAGTACACTGATCTAGAGAGAATTCCGAAAACACCAGAAATTTCCTCTAACACTCACCAGAGTGTTATGACAGCTATGACCAATTAAAAAACACAATCAAGGAATCACTGAAATCAAAATTTTTACACTCTCTGTCTCATCTGCTGACAAAATTATAAAAAGCAAAGCCTTTAAATTGCTATTATGTACCAAAACCAATGAAGACGCACAAGACCATGTATTTTGTTACTACAACTTGCTCGTGGAGCAAGGGGAGGACAAATTGGGCAAAGCAAACTCTTTGTCATAGCACAGATTCACTCTCAGAGGAAAACTGTTCCGTGTGGGACTGAATTCATGTGATAATGAACTTGTCCCTTCCATCACCTTCTTCCTCCCTTGAAACAGGCAGCATTTCCACTTTCTGTGTGATAAACACTTCCAAAATAAACTTTGAATATCTGAGGAGTGGAAGTTGTTGAACGCTGGAGCCAGGAGGAAAACAAATTAAACAGATTTGTTTAAGCCCAGTGTGCTTCTGAAAATCTTTCCTTTGGCTTTCCACAGCTCCATCTGCATGGTGATCTCTGTAGACTCACATACAGATTTAAACTTGACATTATCTAACGTATCTTGGGGAAAATCCTGCACAGCAAATTGAATTTTTAAAAGTGGTAGCGCATTCAGTAAGAAACTAATGCATTATATTTATTTGAGTTGTAGCAGAAAAACATTAAGGATAATAAACTCATTTGGAACTTAGATTCTCTAGCCTACATTTGAATATATATTTTACATTTTCAAGTTACAGTGTTACAGATTTATTTTTTTTTTTTTTAAGTCTAGCTTTTGTGCATAAACAAACTACTCCAGTAAATTTGGTGAGTGAGGGGAAAACAGCAAAAACCCCATAAGCATTCTGTACCCAACCCACGCCTTGTTCGATTCTAGTCGAGGTCACTGCTTTCATTGAAAATAATAAAATCAAGCCTTGTTAAAAACGAGTGCAGACGACTTCCACTTAGAATTTAGTTTCAATCCAGTTGCTTGCCACTTTAATTCAGCCCTTGCTCCCACTTCGTGATATGCAAATATTTCTCGTCTGAGGCCCCATGGCCAACACGGGGTTTGAAAATAATCAAAGGGAACAGCGTGCGATTTAAGGGCCTGACAACGAGCACAGAAATGCTGCTTTATGCTTGAGGGAGCTGTGCACAGACCATCTGCTGCCTCTGTGAGTCCCTGACGCCTGTCACAGCGAGTGTGTGCGAACAGGCACGGGAGGGGAGCAGAGGGATCATGCCGAGGAGGGGAACCTGAGATCCCACAGCAGCACCTCGGCTACACGGCAGCGGGATCGTCAGATCCGTGTGCAGGGCTCTGAGCTCACCTCTGGAACGTGGTCCCTTTGGGAATAACCCCTCTGTGCGTTTGTGTCGCCACAGTACATTACATGTACATCCACATTATTACACGTTGGATGCAGAGTGATTTTGGCCAGTAGGATCAGATAGCACTGAATCAGAGAAAATTCGAGATATTAGGGGGAACTACAGTTACTGGAAATACGATAGGCTTGGGTTTGATTCTTTTAGTATTTTAAGAAGGTCTGTGTAAGGACAAGCTTGTTCTGCTTTATAACCTTATGCCTTGCCCCTTTTCCTCTCTCCCTCACGGCATGAAAAATGACACTGCCCACAGAATCCAGGAGCTGCTGTCCGACTGCCTCGGAGATCGCCCATGTTTTATTGGAGAGAAACAGATAAGTGAAATTTAAAGCAAAGCAGAAAAGAAAATAAATTCCTTCAGGATTAAATTTCACATGAAAGATACATAGATTTCTTTAAAGCATCCCCACTCTTCAACACATCGTATTATTTCTTCTACATGAAACATCCTTGAGCCCAACGTGTTCTACTGATTTCTAAACTCTGTTTATAAGCAGGATGCCAATCTTCCCCTGTGCACACATGCTCTGATAAGGATTTTAAAGCTGTTGCCTGTTTTATTATTCAGCTTGGAGATTTGAACCAGCAATCTGATATTAGAATAACTGGGATTTCTCTAGAAAACCTGCCTTGCTTTGATCAGCCTGTCATGGAGATAAACAGGACACATCTTGAAGTTAAAACTCCTCTCCCTTCCTTATACTTTCAATCTTCTGTCCAGAGAGCCGTGACAGATATACTCAAAGGAAGGGAATAATCCTTCCTTTTACATCTTGATTTTACAGGGACAACACTTTTTTTCCAATTTTGTTCCTTAAATAAAAATCACTTCTGTTAATATTCTCCCTATTACAGGTCAATGAAGCAAATACAATGAAACAGGAGAAAACAAGTTTGAACTATTCGGATTTGAAAATGAAAGGGTTGGAGGAAGGGGAATGCAGCTACAAAAGAAAAATACAGCCTCCCAGCCCATTTTATACACAGCAGGACCAGAGTAAAATTCAAGTTCTTGTCTCTTCTACAGTAGCTGTGACAACAGGGGATCCAGTTGCCACAGTAAGGTTCTCCCCACCCACAAATGGAAGCACTGGACAGAAGTAAACAAGAAAAAGAAGCAAGTAGACAGCCTAATTGCTGACACGCTCCAGAGGAGCCTTTAGGGCATCCTTATTAAATAGCTGCTCGAAATTCCTCAACTAAATCAGTAATCCACCTTTCTTGTAAAGACTCTCGCATCGGATTCCAAAATTATGAGAGAACACACACTTGGGAAACTCCTCCTCATGTCCTATTTAAATGGAAATATCTACAAGTGAAATCTTTCCTGGTAAACGCTTCCAACAGGAGGAATTATGCCTCCAAGATGTTCTAAGCAACAGGTTGCAAATGATCTCTCACTCAGCCACGACATCCATGCTTCAGAATGACAGACCATGCTGTTTATCCATTTCCATCAATTTTCTTGTACGTGTCACATTTGTGACACGAAAATTGATGACCCAGAAGGAAAGAAGAATACATCTTTCCAGAACCACTATAAAAATATGCTTTTCTTGAACTAAAACCACGAGGTCTTTAAATACAGCAATATTGGAATTTTTTTTTTCCTGAACCTTCTAGCAGCTATAAAATTTAGGTAAATACTATAGTTCAGTTAGGGAGAAAGCCAACAACAGTAACCTGGGTAAGCCTGGCATTTACCTGCCAATGCCACTAGTGGACTGCAATGTTGTCAGCTCCCCGTTCTAAAACACCCTGGTCTTTCCTTTGCACTGAAACCCAAACTTTTCCAGAGCCTAAAAGTTATTATATCAAGTAAAAAGACAAGATAGATCTTTGGAAAAACACCTCCCCATCCATTTATTATTATTTGCTGCTGAATCTGTCAATACTTTTCCCTTCAAAATATGCTCTAGAAGGTCACCAATCCTCTTAAGGTCAGACTAATTCTGTTGCCTTCCCCCCTCCCCTTTCTACTACATGCCATTTTTCTCCTCTTAAAATATAATCATGATGTTTGCCAATAGATTTCACCAGTCCCTAAATGTTTGGTTCATGAGTAAACAGAAGCAGAGATAGATGTGAACATTTCTCATAAATATATTGAATTCCCTGTTTCAGGCAGATCTCTCATTTGGTTAATTTAAGCTCTCTGCACTTCAGGTGACCTCCTGCACATTTATGGAGACTCACGTACTCCTTTCCTTCCTTTTCTTCCTTCTTTTCCTTGTCCCCTTTCTCTGCCTCCTTTCACCACCACCCCCACCCCATACACACAAGCACACTGCTGTACACACCAGATTAAAAATTAAAATGTCCTGGAGTAAAAACAGGTCCTTGCAGTCTGAAATTTGATCTTTCCAAATAAAAATACATGAGAATAGTGCAGTGGTTTTGACAGTCAGTGTTCCGGATTTCCACAAAATCCCACTCCTACAGAAAAAAGATTCCTTTTCTAGAAGGAATAACAAGAAGAATTGTTATTTCTAAGAAGAATAACAATTCTCTGAACCTGGACTACTTCCTGACTTGAAAAACATCCTTTACTCTGTGTGCAGAGTGGACTCTCACCACATTTTTGGGGGGATATATTGTGATAACCATTAAAATTGTGAATTCCAGTATTTTGAGTTCTGTTCAATTTAACAAAGGCCATCCTAAACTGGGTGTTTGAAACACTTCCCCCTCACCCCCCCCCCCAGAAATTGAATGCAGATAATTTATTCTTCTTGCAAGGTTTTTAAATAAGACTTTTTCAGCCAAATTTAATCTTCTGATGATATTTGCATGAGAGAAATAAATCACCACAGCTCTGACCTGTTGAGTGTGCTGCATATAGGACAGGCTTTCCATCACAAGTATATCACAGATGGCATTTGAACATGCAGAAATAACTCTGCCTGCTCACAAGCATTTTAGGGGGTGATGCTTGTTATTTCTTTCTGAAGAAGTCATGCAACTTTCATGAACAAGCTACTTCAGTCTGCAAAGTAACCCCTGAGCAAAATATTGCCAAGTAAGGAACATACTACCAATAAGCATTAAGAAGAACCTGCCCTAATAAAAAAAAAAGTGAAAAGCACTTGTTGGAAAGGATGAACAGGAATCAGGAAAAAAGGGAGTGTATGGCAAAATCTGTTTGCTTAAATAATTAAATTTGTTTCAATACAAAAACCTATTTCTATGTTCCCAATTGCCTAAATATTTGTCCAGTTACTAATCTCAATATGGAAAGAAACCAAGGTACTGCACTGCAAATCCTTTCAGTCTGCTCCTTTATGCCTGGAGATGCCTTCTTTAAATAAGAGTCCAAAATGAAATCTCCCAGTTCCTACTGACAACTCATTTCTTCAAAATATCCTTAAGCAGGACAATGAGACAAACCCCATGAAACAGAACAGACCCAGAAAGTTATCTATTGAAAGCATTGATATTAAATCTTGTAAAAAGTTCAAAGTCTGTAACAGAAGGCACGATTTTTGAGTGGACATTTCAGGGATATCTGATAGCCAAGCCTTTCCAGGCCTGGAAAATTTAATGTTTCTAAAGAAATTCCTTCAATGGATTTGTCCATGGTTTGGACAAAACAATAAATGCATGTGGTCTTTTTAATTAGCAGGTAAACACAATGAGTATTAGGACAATTCTGAAAACAAAGTCCATGCAACCTTCAATCCTTCTCTTTAAGGAAAATAGTGGAACTGCGAATTGTTCCAAGAGAAATTTGCACAGCCTGCAAGTTGTCCCAAGTTCTCAGCAGTTCCGCAGTGTCACTGCAGTGTCCTCAGCTCACAAATCAACAGGTCTTCAACCATTTTTAGCTGCAGTTTAGCACAGGTGGGGAAAAAATAGTGCTTTTGCAGGCAAAGCCTAAAGCCAGGAGTTTTGAAACGCATTCAGAGACATACAACTAAAACCCCCCAAATAAAAGCAGTGGTGAAAACTCCTACATTGTAGGGAGTGTACACTACAAACATTCCTGCACATTAACAGGGAGAAAGTAAACTAGATTAAGAGAACACTGCAAGCATTGGAAAGCAATAGATCCCTATGAATTTCTAATATGAAAGTTCTAATATAAAGAGATTTCCACTTGTATGGTATTTTCTTGCTTCATCCCTGAATTCCCCAAAGGATAAACCAAACCACCTAAGACAAGTAAAACAAGCATTCTGGTTTTTGAAAACCCGGCAGAAAGCAATTTAATTATTTCCACAACTAAGCAAAACAATCCACGTTATTCATTAGCAGTCTTCACCTTTTCCAATTTCCCAGTGAAACCAAAGGAGATGGATATAATCTCAGAGAGGAGTTATCATCCAGCATCAAACTTGGGTTGATGTGAGGTCACGTCTGTAATGATTATTCCAAGCTGCAGTGATCAATATCACAGCCCAAGTGTCTAATCCAGAGGGCATTAAAATATCCTGTTACAGTGTATCTGAGGGATCACATCAGAATTTCAGAGGAGATCAATACAGAGGTAGAGAAAAGGGGAAATTCTCAGCCAATAGAAGCTGCAAATAAAACCCTCTCTAAGCAGTTTCAACTTTCCACTTCATGTGGAAAGTATTTTACTCAAGTTTTACATTTCCATATGAAGACACGGACTCGTGTTACAGAAGAGAGTCCTTTCACAACCATCCATCCCCCACTCTCCATGAGGGTCTCTTTTTTCAGATGAGTGTCTCCACATTTTACACACAAACAACTGCAGGTAAACACGGAATAACATCAATCCAGTTCAGTGTGGAGTGGAGAAGGAAACACAGACACAATCAACTAACAATACTCAAAAGCATAACACTACAGAGAGCTGTATTTTGTCACCCCATTGAAGAAGCTCTGCTTGCACAAGATACAGGATTTTGTTCAGTGTTATAAAATACCCCTCTTTTTCTGCTGATTTTTCAGAGGTGCCATCCTCTATTTTTAATGCAAAGATAAAGCTCATGAGTCACCCCAAAACCTGCAGCCAGTTTTTTTTTTTTGCTTTCTCCTTTCCAAAGTGACAAACATTTCAAATTAAGCTCTTAATACAAAGAATACTGTGCGCACTAACACCTGCCTGTCCCCATTTAGTGTGTCAAGGTATGAAAATGGCACAACAGCATGTAAAAAAAAATTAGTCTTCAGGACACAAATATAGAGAACAAGATAATTTTTACTATTATGACTTTGCAACAAATCGCCTTTTTATCTAATGAAAAAAGAAAATGCAAAAGGAAAATAATAGTACCCTCAAAGTAGACTAATATTTACTTGGCAAGTAAGTCACTGAGTGATCTTTGAGCTAAAAAAGGAACTTCTACCTAAACAGCATATTCACACCCTCCTATGTACAGGGACTGCCTCATTTGTAGATCTTCCACCTTACTGCTACCTGGAAACTTTCTGTTCCATTACTGGCTAAAATTATTTTATATCTTTATGTTTGATGTCACAGTACTACTTCATTAGTTTAAAAGTAGGAGTAGGACTTATCTGCCCTCCTTTTAATAAATTCATTCAATTAATTATTTATTTTCCTCTGGAAAAAAAAAAACCATTCAACAAAATCCTTCCTCAGTCCCACACCTACAACTTCCCCACAGGTCCTTTGCAGCTCCATCCTCCGATGTCACAACTCCCTGCTCCCGGGTTCACCTCACTGCAGGAAACCATCACTTGCCTGGTTCCCCAATTACTGTCCATCTTTCCCCCTCTGCTCCTGCTTGGCAGTCACTGCTAAACCTTTCTTGTTTGCTTTGTGTCACTTATTCCGCTCGCTCCTTTCCCTCCCGCGCTGCCAGGCTCTCCCACTCCCCCACGTGTGGCACCCAGGAGGACCCCTCTGTTAAGATGCCACTCAAACTTCCTGTCACATGTCAGCACGTCACCAGAAAAGCCTCCTGGCATTAGCGTAGCTGATTTATTCCACCAGCCAAATGGGAATGAATGCAGAGTTACTTTATGGTTTCTAAATAGACATGTGATAGATTTGATGATTTTTTTCGTCCTTCTCCAGAGGGTCATCTCTGATTAGGAAGGACTGAACATTCTTCCCTGTTCAGAAGAGAGTGAGCCTACTGCAGGCACAGTCAATCATGTCAATGGTATATATAATTTTTAAAAAAGAGTGTAAATTCTTCCGCACCACCAGTGCACATCACTGACCATCAGCCAAAACACATTACACGAACAACAGCACCGAAGTTGTAGGCACTGTCAAACCTAATTCTGCAGCCTGGCCACATGATTGACACTTGACACAGGGCATCAACTGCAAAAATGCCAATAAATTTGAATCAAAATCTCTTAGCTGGCCTTTCCCAGTAGTCAGGAATAAAAGTTTGTGCAGCGCATGAGTGAAGCCGGATGATTTCTATGTGCTGAGAATGATGGTCGCAAATCACATCTCACTGCTTTTCTGTATTACAGAAAGAAGACACTATTACAAGTTTCAGCTGATTTAGAACCTGGTTTCTCTGCCTTCGGAAAAGATCCAGAAGAAACCCACTGCAGAAATTTAGCAAGTACAAGAAATTGTAATTGCTGCTAGAAATGTCAGTTACCATCTTCAAAATAAGGCTTCCCAAGTCAAGCACCAAAAGTTTCTTCCTCAGATTTTATTGCATATTTTTCTAAATTCATTTTGACATGGAAAAACACAGCTATTCCCTTGCAGTGGACGTGTCTAATTTCAGTGTGACGGTGACAGGTGGATCACTCTGACCAGTTATGGCCATTTCCAGAGGCAAAATGCTACAAAATGACCAACTTACTTTGTATGCTTGCTCCAGGCCACTGCCCAAAGTGAACAACTGAGAAACCACGACTGGCACCCTCTGCAATTCCAAGTCCTTGTTTGCAGACAGGCAAACAAGCTTAGAGAGGATAAACAGCACATGCTAAAGGACTCGTAAAGCACAGTACATCTTTTTCCTTTATCTAGGCCCTTTCCCAGCAAGCTACAACGAGTTCTGAAATGCTCTTTAAGCTATTGAGGTAACCAGCCAGGCATTACAGATTGATGGTGACTCCATAATTAGAGCTGTACAGTCTCTAAAGCGAGCTCAGTTTGAACTCCAACAGGCAAACAAGGAGAAAACAAGATTTAACAGTTACTTTCACCTGCTGCATCCAAGAGTCATGGGAGGTTTCTCAGAGATCACCACGCTGGCCTTGCAGGGGTCACAAATTTCAGTCAAAAAACAGGACATCATCAGGGTAGCAGGCAAAACATGCACCTTGCCTAGACCCCAAGGAGGCCAGGAGGCACAGGAACATGGAAAGCACAGTGCTGATCCTGAGATAGAAAGCACTGCTGAGATGTCACCTTAGGCTTGATATCGCACTAATTAACCGCAGCCAGGTGAAATCTGCTTGGCTCAGAACATGTGCACAAGATGATTTCTGTCAGGCGTCAAACACTGAAGAAATAGCAGCTCTACTACTCCCAATACCCAACTATTTCAGCAAATTGCATGTCCTTACAACCTTTAGCACAAGTACATCACAAGTTCTTTCCACGTGCCCCGCTCAGATAAACAAACACCTATCTCCCTTCAATTTAAACCAGAAAAAATTACAAGGATTTTGAAGGGGGAAAAGTTGTGCAACATATTTTGCAAAACCATGCTGAGTTTTGTTCAGAAAATAGTAAAGGTTTCCTTTAAAGTCATCATGAATTAAAATGTTGAACAACTTCAGAAACGTGTAGCTAGAGTTCTTAAGTGTTCCTGAGCTTTTAACAGAGCTGTTCTGTTGTTGCATAATTTTTTTCCCAAGATTTGATCTTTTCCATACTTATATGGGAAAGAATCAATGCACTTCAATAGAAGTCAGAAGTCCCACTATAAAATACCCAAGAGTTTAAAGGCTGAGTTGCTCCTCATGTATATCCAGGCATAAAAGCACATGAGGCTGATTTAATAAGCCAGAGCAGTAACTGGAGGTCTGACATCCAAGACTTTACCTCTTCCCCTTCCATTCCTTGTTCTGCACGTGAGTCTGGAATCGGGAGAGTTGTAGGGTTGCCCTTTTAACTGAACCAGAGCATACAAAATGAGCACCCAGTTGCATGAAATCACATTTCCTCAGCACAGAGAAATCCTGTTTACTCAGAAAGCTCATGATCAGCTCCACAGCCTGTGGAGTGTCTGCTCCCTGGTGCAGGAGCACTCTGGGTTGATGAGGTATGACAGCTAAGAGAAGAGATCCTGAAGATTTACTAAAGCAGGACTCTTCTCCCTATCCATTTTAAACACAATTAACAGCAGCTTCAACATGAGGATCAACTAAGGAGTAACAAAAGGCCAGTCCACTAGGAAAAAAAAAAAAAAAACAAGTCTTCAGCAGACTTTGCCTCTCAGCCCCATCAGTCTCATTGACATAATTTTCATCATAAAGATGCTTTTTTAGCTCAAGTTTGCTTCCTGAACTCTGACCCACAGAAGTGCTTGCTTTGCTGCTGTCACTGGCTGCATCACCCATCCTGTCAGACTGTTAAGCTCCCCAGGAGAAGAAATCGAGATTTCTGAGTGCTTTTTTACATGCATTTAAGTGGCAGGGCAAATATTCCGTCTTAAAAAAAAAAACAAAGAGCATACAACAGATTTTCTTTGAACTTCCAAAAAGACGACAAATTGTTGTAAACAATGTGGCAAAGCACTGAGTATCCACCAAAACAATGTTTAGGAAGGTTTATAAAGTCCTAAATACAGCATTACTCTGCCTTCCTGCTTTAGAGCTAAAGACAGACTTAAAGAGTCCATTTGACATATCCAACATAACTGCACTGAATTATAGTTCTGTGCCATTTTTGAGCAGTCAAGGATCCAGAAATGGAAAGAATTAATTGATGTGAGATATTCAGGAATGTCTCCTCATTTAACCAGTTCCACAGTCTATGTTTGTTATTTATCCTGTGTATTCCATACAGCACTTTGCTTCCAACGGATCACCGAGAGAGCTGTAAAAGTGGTATTTCTGAAAACAAAAGGGAGGAAAAAGACAAAAACAAGGCCTGTTTCAGGTGCTCCCAAACAGGGACAGGCTCTGACAGACACTTCAAAAGTGCAAGAACATGCAGGGGAAGAGATCCTGAAGCTCTCAGGACTAAGGCAGCAGGTGTTACACAACCAAAAGCTTCCCCACGACACCTGAGGGCAAGGTATTTTTCAGCTTATACAACTCAATAGAAAAGAAATTCCTCAAGCTATACTAACTGACAGGAATAGAGTGAAAATTCAACAGCATGCCCAGAAAAGATAGAGAACAAGTATCCTAGATTTTCAGCCCCCATCAAGTGCATCAAAATATCTTACAACACATGCTTTGGCTCTTCAAACTCATTCTGTAGTAAAATCTTGATTGCTAGGAGGTCACACTTGATATATTTCAGGTTTTTACCTTACATAAATGAGCCAGATCTTTCTCACTTGGAATGATTTGCCCCACTGGAGGGTATAGAATTATAGACAACAGTAAAATTAATTAGATTTGGCTGTATACAACAGCCCCAACAGTTTTGGTTTGATAGCCTGATAAAAATATTTTATGGCACTGGTTAAACACCTTCACAGACCAGCTCAATTCAAAATAATTCCTTTTGGTATTTTCTCGTATCAGGAAACACAATTAGAGTTTCCTGGTAATTTCCATTAGCCAGTCACCTGGAGATACTGTTACAGCTATAACCACAGAAATACCTCCCTTATCCTGCTGTCAAGATACTGATCAAGCTCTGCTTGTCTGCACTCAGCTTCCTACTCTGCTTTGGTGCCACCAAACCCCTCATCCCCTCCTCCCAGAAAAAAACCCCAGCCTGTTGACATACTCCATTTGATTTCTTACAAGCCATACCTATTCAGCCTCTGGGAGCAAGATGGCACTGCAGTTTCTCAAAAGGAATTTGTTCAATTCATCAAGATGATTTAAAAGCATCTGATGACTCGAGAGTAAACCAGTTATTTGTGTTAGAGTACTATTTAGTAACTACTTGTTAACTGAGAGTTAGACCTGATTTTTTCCCCACAATTCCCAACAGATACACCTTTAGGAGTGCTCAAAGATCCACAGCCCAACTAGAAGTTTTCCTCAATGAGACGATTTTGCGTCTCCAAAAATACCCTAAACATTTCCGTTACCTCCCATCCTTGAACCTGGAGAGCGCTGAAAACCAGGCAGGTAAAAAGCAGGCTCCCTTCAGAGCATGAAAGCCACAAGCCAAGCCGACGTGCCTGTTTCCTTCAGAGGCATTCCAGACAGATTATGGTGCCCTTTTCACGGGACAAGGTACAAAAATCCACTCAAAGTTCGATGGAGTTTTTGCAGTCCAAAATAAAAACCAAGAGTCAATTCGAGATCAAAAACGTTGCTCCTTGTTTTCTTCCCTAACATCTCCTAAACTGGGGCTTCAGTGGGTGTTTCCACAATCTCCCCTACAATTTCTGATGCACATTTAAGTGTAGTACCTACAAAGATCTTTTTCTAAGTGACAGACTTATGAGATCCTCTGAGGAAACCTGTATCATGTGCAACTGTTCCCTCTTAAATCAGAAGCCGAGAGTGTCCTCACAGCAACCCTCCTGCCCAGTGGGTTTAGTTTTTTAAGCAGAGATACTCATCCCTAGCTCTGCACTTTTCTCTTTGGATTCTTTTTTTTTTTCATTAGGGATGGGAAGTTATTTTTATGCAAATCAAGGGTCCAAAGGAGTATTTAAATTACCAATACTTCCATTTGTACAACAGGTATAAAGAGAGCAATACATCGCCCCAAATGTATGGAGATATTCTGCTGTGCTGCTGTTCAATGAATCTCCAGTTTTGCCTCAAATAACACAGGGAAGAGTATTCCCAACAAGTTCAACTTTATCACAAGTAAAAGTTGTCCTATTCCTTTCTATAATGAACTCTGGATCCCTGGTGAGTAACTTACATTTAACTGGCAACATTCTGGGCTACTTATATGAACTGCAACAGTCTGAACAGCTTGAACCTCAATAAAATGTGCAGTAAATGACTGAGCTAATTTAACCTCATTAATCCTCGAACCAATAGAATAATTTGATGTCCACACAGCAGCTTGTGCACAGCCTCCAACATCAACGTGGCCCTGCAGGAAATCAGCAGCAGCAGTGTGCTGCAGCCCTGCTGCCAGGGCTCTCGCGGCTGGGAAAACTGCTCCGGAATTCCCGAGCCCCATCACCAGCTGTAAGGGCATGAGTCACACACTTTGTTTGGGCTTGTTAACAGGCGAAGCGTGGTTTCCAAACCGGATCTATCCTGAGATGTCCCCAGTGCAGCAGTCTCGGAGAAGGGACTCTGTTTTGTCTGTCAACTATTTACCTCGAGTTTCAACATTAACACAATAAGCATTACTAGGGAAGGAAAACACTCCAAACCAAGCAGTATTGGCACTTTTAGGTAGGGAATTAGTTGGATTTAGCTCCCCAATAATCACTAATTACAGCAGCATTTTAACAATTTAGTTTTTGAAGTAGTTTGAAAACTACTTAGTTGCAAAGAATGTAAGGTCCCCCAAAATATTGATCAACGTCTGTTTTCAGAGAGACTTTTAAAAGCACTCTTTGTATATACACTATTTGTTCTCAGAATTACTGCTGAAAGCCAGGTACTATATTTTATTAAATACAGCACATTTAAAACAAGATCAGAGCCTAACAGCAAAAGCACATAACCCACATAAAACACTGTGCTGTATGGACTCAGGTGGCAAAATGAGGACAATTTCTAAACACAGAAAAATAAATCAAGAAGGGGAATATTTCCAAGCACATAAACACTGATTTCATTACCACACACAAGAACTTAACTTTCAAAGGAACTTGGCCTTCATTTTTAGGTCCTATGTGACCTTTTATTAGACTTGGCCTCACAGGTGCTGAAGCTGGTTTTAAAACAGGACCAGGTATTTAAGGGAAAAAATAACTCCCTTCAGCTGATACAAACTGATGTTCACTCTCAATGCAATGTTTTGGAAATAGTTTTTATAGAGGAGGCTCTGCTTCAGAAATATTTGTTTCCTAAGCTTTGCATGTGATACTTCTGAATCAAAAATACTGAAGATGACGAGGCCTGAAAACATGGACCAGCAAAAGCTGTTCTAAAGCTACTAAGGTTGTGGATTGCTTCCGCAGAAGTCAATTTAAATGTATTCCCCATAAAAGCTAACTAGCAAAGAGTGAATTATATAATTAAATCATGTTTAAAGAGTTTTAGTAGCGTACTTTCTTGCTGTCACTACCCTGGCGTGCTTATAGGTTGCTATTAGAGACAGAAAGAAAGCCCAGTATTTATTTGCCTAATTTAATTTATTTATGGGCATGCATTTCCCAGGAGATTCAGCCCAAACTCTCTGGTCTACCTTCTATCAGTGAATATCAAACACCAAAACAACATAATACAAATACAACCAAACAATACAAAGTAGCCACTGATGGAACTTCATCAGCCACGTGATATTAATGGCACAGGAGAGCTTCGTCTTTCCTTCTAACACTTTGACAAGGCAGGTTAAGTGTTTCAAAGAGAATTCTCATGTCACTACCATCTGCAAACACACAAAAAAAGGCTTCTCCAGAATAGATGTCAAAAAAAAAAAATGGAATTATAAAATTGAGGTCTAAATTGAAGTTAAAAAAATTTTAAAAAAGCCTTGCTCCACCAGGTTCATCTGTAACTAAATCCTCTTGCGGCAAGTAGTTTTAAATGGTAATTTTACTCACAAATTCTTCTGTAACAAGTTTTCCTTGGAAAAGAAACAAACAATTTCTAGTACAAACATAACTCTCCATAACTGACCAGACAAAAGAGCATTACATTTCAAATTACTATAGAAAACAGTCCACATTTTCTTTTTAGAAAGATGATCTAATATGAAAACAATTTGGACAGTAACTTCACTCAGGAGTGATAGAATCAGCCATGTATATTGTGAATGGGAAATTTCTGAAGAGACAGGTTTTCCCTTGGAGGGGAATGAAATAGAACAATTTACAGTTTTCCAACCCCAGTGCAGGCTTTTGTGCAAAGTTCATCCAAAAAACTTGGAGTATAAATCAAAGGCCCGGATTTGGCTCTCACATGCACCTGATTGCCCAAGGGATTTTGTCATAATCTTTGTGCTGCAGTCACCGGCTTTCCCAAATGCTTATTTCCTTCGTATCTGTCTTGTACATCTACTTGTAACTCTGTTGGGGGATTTTGCTTTAGTTTCTAATTGTTGATTTGTTTTTCAACCAGGCTATCAAACTTCCACGTGGTATTTAGGGGAAAACTGGTTTTGATGCCATTTTTACGTTAGAACTCAAATTTCCAATACTCTTTACCTGCTTGTCCATATAAGAGAAAGACACTTCAAGCCATAAACCTATTACTTCAGTAGCCTTATGGAGGAGAAGTTCAACTAATTCTTGCAAAATAAAACACCAGCTTACAAAAAAATGAGGGGAAAAAAAAAAGTCTTCACTGGACTAATCATCACAGCAGGGCAGAGGCAACAAGTGTATATTTGATTAGTCTATCTAGACATTCAAAGGGAATAAAACACGTAGACAGCAATACAAGCCTCCACCACTTATTCTTTAAAGCTCTAAACCTTGAGTGTGCTTACATGCAAAAACTAATTACTAATCAGATGAGCCACTAATCAAGCCAAACGAGCAGGAACATAGAGCTCGTGGTTGTGCTCATGTTTGAGGCTCGGGATCAAACGGCACTAAGTGCATATAAACCCCGGCAGAATTATTGTGCCTTTTCACCATCAAAACCAGCAAAGCCACACCCCAGGAAACTCAGATTTCAAGTGTCTAGGATGGCTATGGACTGTCACACACAATGAGTACGGTGGTTGGAAGCACAGAACACCTTAAAGGAAGGAGAAAGGGAGTTGAAGGGAGGAAACAAGTCAGTGAGAAGATTTAGTCCCCCAGCGAAGGACAGTGAAACAGCCAACCCAACAGGACACCTGCAGGACAGAATTGAGTGTCCACACCAGGCTGTTATTCCCTTGCATGTACAGCCAGATAAATGCTGTGCTTCCACATTAACAGCACCATGTCTGCTGCAAAAGCACCTTCCCCTGTAAAACAGCAGTGCTGAAGGTCAAAGGCTCTAAGAGAAAATAGGAATTTAGTGGTAAAGGAGCTTTTCTACGCTCATCTCACAAATATTTGTTCTTTCAAGAACAAAGCATAACATTTCATTACAAGTGGTAGGACAGTATAGCACAGACCCAGAGGTACAGGACAACTGCTGCAGTGGAATCTGTAGTTAAGTTTATAACCACGTATTTTTACTAAACCTCAAGAACTGCAGGTATTGTTGAGCAGACTTGCATACTGCACCGAGAACTGCTCACCTTCAGTTAAGTGACAGCCATGTCCTACAACTCCTGCAGTCTGTCCTGCCTCTGTGGCCACTCATAATCGCTGCCTAAACAGTGTCACAACTTCAGGATTATGCAGGGCTCAAGTATTACTGATTAATTAGTGACAAAAGCCACCTGCCCCCTTCAGAAAGTGAGACACTAATTTACTAGCACACAAGTGTGACCCAGCTACTTCATAGTCCAGCTGAAATGTTGTTCTGTGTAAAGGAAAAAAACATTCCTTACTCTGAAATGGCAAAGTTGATTTGTATTTTGAATTCTGAAATTTGTTAATATTACTGCAACATGAGAATCTGTGGACTAAGCTGTCCCATACCCAAACAAGCACTGCTGAGTTTAACTGTTTCGATGTTTGTAGACGGCATTTGATGAGGAGACGCTGCATCTGCAAACTTTACACAGTACTTTGGACTAACATAAATTATTAGTAATGCTCCCACCCTACTCTCCCCTCCCAAACCCCATGAAGAGGAGTGGGCTCAATCTAGTTATCAAATTTATATAATTTTGCCAGCCAGAAAGTATGGAAGTAGCTTAATCATTAAAGCTGCTGTTCACTTCCAATAATAACATGTGCGCTGGAAAGTCTGTCAGTCACATCTGGGAACTAATATTTTAGATATCATAGAAAATCAAAACATAAAAGTAACTGCTCTATTGTCTATATTTATGCATGTGAACATGAGTGACACTGGGCATAAAAATGGCAATTTGGTAGCTGGGTGGCACTTCTGGCTGCTCAGTGTTCTCTGTACAGCTTCCTTACAAAGTTTTAATGTAGGATAGCAGTGAAGTTTAAAACCACCTGTGTCATGGCTTTAAGGAATAAGGTGTTTTTGCAATCCAAATGAACACAGGATCCAGATTTGTAAAATCCAAAGCATTTCAGAGGAGACCAGACAAGCTTATCTGCACATCAGCAGCTCCACAGCATGGAGACTGCGAGCAACCAAAGGGCAATGGGCTCCTCACTGACCCTTCCTCGAGGGAACTGATCCACATTAACCGCTCTGGGTAGGATGGAACTTGATTTATCCAGGAATGCCCAGAGTGCTTGATATCTACATCCATTTTAAGAAAGGGAAACATTGGGAGCAAAGTCCCTCATGGATTTCATGTGGAATTGCAAATCCCTCTATTTGGTTGTAGAATATTGTCTTTGATAAGTTGACAATTTGAAATTTTCATGTTTCATTTCCCTGTTCCTTCTACATTCAGTATTGTCAGAAAGGGTAGAAAGCAGTTTCTTCTCGAAGTGCCATTGCCCTATCAGAAAATTATTTTAAATGCTGGCTCTCTTGAGCATCCCAGCAGTTGTCCTATCCCAGAGACTGGCTTTATCTGAAAACATCTCCCCCTTTAAGCTTTAAGAATTATTTATTCATTAGTAATTAATGTTTTGCCTCTGAGCCGCTCTGTTTGTGGACATCAGAGAGTTGAGGCTGCTCCAACAATTCACTTGCTTTGTCCTTTGCATTATCTGAGGAACTGGCATTAGCTTTAGTTTGCAGAATGTTTAAACCCATCACTCACCATAGAATCTCAAAGCAGTGATTTAAATAACCACCTGAAACAGTACAGGAACTCGGCAAAGGACACAAAGGCGGCTCCAACACTAAGGGCAAGGGAGGCAACACTTGAAGCAGTTTCTGACCAGTAATGTTTGGTCTTTCTTGCTCAGTGCTGGATATTTCTCATGAGCATTTCTGTAGCAATAATTACTGCTCTGGTGAGAACAAACACACTCATTAATATACTGATCTGTAAACATCTAAAGCATTTATTGATCCACAGCCTGGCTTGAGAGTAACAGCCCGTGGATCAGAAAAAGCACGTCATTACCAAGACTTCTAGTCAATGGTGTACATGCAAACAAAACCTGAAAGGTTTGATTAAACTCATTTTACTGTCATTCTTCAAAGGTGAACTCAAAGCCCCTTGGTTCATTTGAAAGCATAGGGATAAGCGTGCTTGCATTTCAACTGTCACAGGATCACAGCAAAGGTTGCCAGAGGCAGTAAGAAGACATCAACTCAAAACGTCAAGGATCAAACTTCACAAATCTCAAGTTCAAGACACCGGCAGAAATGGTTTATCTAGTTCTGCTCCAGAAGGCTCATTTGCAGAAGTTTTGACCACAAAATGAGTCACAAATTGTTTTTCTACCTCAGTATTGCGGATTCCTCAGTATCATATTAATGGTACCTTATCAACTTCTGCTTTTCCTCAAGGTGCATAAATCACTGTCAAAACTCTTAATCTTGTTTTCCAGAAATATGGATGGCCAGTCTTCAGATATTTTAGCAGGAATCTTTCCACTACAGGGCCACACACTTCGTTTTAATACAAACAACACACTCATGAGAACATTTTACCTCCTGATACAAAGCCAGATGAATTCTCCAAAGAGAGAAGCAATTACCCAAAATCTATACCTGATACATATCGAGAGCTTGTAGATGGGTGTGATGAGTTTGTACCATAGCCCTTCATAGGGGCTTCTGGAACATCCCAGTGAATCCAAAAGGAAGCAAAGCAAACTTTTCTAAAGCAGCTGAATCAGCTTTCATAGAAGCTATTTCTTTATGCAGAAATCCAAATAATTTTTTAAAACAGGTAATGGCATGAATTTTATACAGAGTTTGATGTAAGCTGCATGTATTTAGAGCATAAACTACCACTAACTAATACCTTGGGCATCTGCCTTCAGTGACTCTTACTTCATAGAGGGTTGAAATATTTCTCTTCACTCAGCGCAGGGAGTGTGGGGGAGAGGCACAGCTGTCAGTGCCCACTGATACTCCAAAACATGAAGTTCACAGGATTTCTTGGCACTGCTCTTTCCTTACCATGGTTATATGTGGAACTGAGGTAGCTTTTATACAGTAGAAGTACCCTTTTATCTCCCCAAAGAAGTACCACCTTTCATAAGGACGGAAAAGGTCCAAAACTGCTCTCAATATACAGGAAGAAGCAGCCAGTACAGACCCCTAAAAGCTTTTCCACACCAGCTCTGGGAGATCAAAGAGCCAATTTTTTTGCAGCCTCTTCTTAGAAGAGGACAGAAACACGATGTGCAACCAAATGTCATGAACAAATGTTATATGATCTTTCCAGACAGAGAAGGCAAACTCTGTGAATACTGGGTAGAGATGTTCAGACAGACCTTTTGAATAAAGAGTAGAAATTTTACAGTAAATATCACCCCTACACATACTTTCAGATTAGGGCATTCACAGAGACAATTTAACAGAAAAATATATTTGAAATGCTATTAACCACAACCTTTAGCTCTAGACAAATTGCCCAGGGTACCAAGACAGGGCTCAATTCGAGTGATTTTGAGTGAAAAACTCCTTTGAATGAAGCACATAAAAGGCTTGACCTCAATTTTCCATTTCACAAGGCAGGTTATTTTTCAGAACATCAAATAACCGACCAAAATACAGGTCATTTGTTTGGCCAGACTATGTTTAGTGAATGAAATCCAACAGCTCAATTACAACTTAGCAAACTCAAACCATTTAATTCTAAAATCCTAAATCGTGCTGGACATCTATGAATTGCAAAGCTGCAGAAGGTCATGAACCCTCTTCTGATCCTTGGCCACTTGCAAAAGGAAAGGAACTGCAGAAAACACCTACAGAAAAATCCAAAATGAGAGCACTGTTTTCTTTTGTAAGCACGTCCTTTTCTCTGCTGTCTCACTAATGAGAGTAAATTTACTTTGGTCAACACGTTTTCTGAAACATTTGATGAGGTGAAGGAAAAAAATAATAATTCCCTTCTGTGAAGATATTATAAATCATTACTGCCACAGGACAGCCTTATTGCCAATATAATCATTAACCAAGTGGTCCAGCTTGCTTGGGGAATGAATTTTAGAAGAGTGGAAGGTTAGAAGAGTGGAAGGTCTTTTTTTTAGCCCCTAGAGAGAAGTCTCCCTTGCTGTGTTCAGTCCTTCATGGGTTTTGTCAGCCCCCAGAAGCTGGAGAGGATTTGGGTTTGGGACTGGAAGGGTGTTTCAGGAACCAAAAAACAAACAAACAAAAAACCAGTTATGACAACTTTTTAAGTTTCACTCAAATGTTTATATAGTAATTAAATCTGCAATAGGATTTAAATTTATTTCTCTATTTTAGGTCAAGAAATTCTTAGACCTGTCATATTTCTCTTTATAGCATTCAGAAGGATAGCAACTGCTTTATTTTGACATTTATTGTAAGTAAATGGACACAAGTAGTGGCAATCCAGAGTTTTGATATTGTTGAACTTATTGCTGTAGCCAGCAGTGCCTCACCAATCTATAATTAGTCTCTTATTAAAAGAGATCCCAAGCTTTCAACATGTTAGACACAAGGAAACACCACATTTTCTTCATTTCATGGCATAACCACCTCAACCCAAAGTATCTTTACCCACTATTTGCTTGGTCATTTCCATTACAACTTTCAAGCGCAACTTGCTCGCATAAAGCACAGGGTTTAAAAGAATGTTTGGGTGGATTTTTTCAATCCCAAACACAAAGAGTGCACTGTCAGTACACCTTCTGAGCAGAGTGTGGTTGGTCATGGAAAACAACAGGACGCCTGTCCCTAAGCAAATATGGTACCTACAAATTGTACTCGGACTGAAAGCAACGCTCTTCCTTTGGGAAAGTACGGAAACAACACTGAGGATCACTGCAACAGGGACGAAAACTGCTGACAAGGAGAAGCACTAGGTTCCCATAACTGAACAATTCCTCCCCACCACTAGTTCTTGCTCTGAGTTATTTATTCTACAGCACAAAGAATAACAAGCAGACTTGAAAGTACCCTAGAGTTAAGGTCTGATACTGAATGGTGCTTCCCGAAAATCCATTCAGCCAAGATTTTAAACACAGAAAAATAGTAAGTAATTAAGTGTAACAACTCTTTAACGTAACTGAAAGGAACTATTTTGCCCTTCTATTTTGTCTTGCATAATTTCAGAGTCACAGAAGTGAGAAAAAGTGATAAGAAAAGCAGTACAGAAGTTCTCAGAACAGTTCCCACATCTCCCTTTCTCCTGCAAAAGAGCCTATGTGGTTCAAGTCCCTCCAGACTATTTCAGAGCTGTAGATCTGTGGCATTTCATTAGAGATTTACTGACTTTTCTCAGCTGTCTGTTCCATTAGCTGTGACATAATTTATCCCAGGAAGATTTTCACCTCACAAGGATTTTCTTTCTAAGGATGTTCTCATAAATCTGCTTAGTAGCTGGAATGATTGTGCTTAGTGGTTACACTGATGATCAAAAGGAAAGCAAGACAGGATTAAGACTTATTGGCCAGTTTTAAGTTCATCTTCTCTGTTTTCATGCAAAAATTAGGAGGTTTTTGGTCAAAAAGTTAAGAAAAATAACATAAGAAACTGTCCAAGCATGGACAGCCCCAACAAGAGATTACACTCAAACTAAATTTTTAGGCCAGGTAATTTATGCCATTCTCTCTCAGATTATGCAAGTCAGGGCAAATTCTAATAACTAAGGGGCAATGGGGAGGAAGGAGGGGTAGTTTTTCCTGTTACATCATGGTCAGAAACCCTCCCCCAACAATGGATCCCAAAGTTTGCACCCTATCTCACAGGGAGCAAGACAATATAGAGTGACAAGTCGCTGCCCCACAGCCCATGTTGCACTGAAGCAGCATTTATGAATTAAAGTGCTGGAACCACTTTCTTGGTTGAAGATGTGTGTTTTGCACAGTGAGGTGGGAAGCAGCAGGATCCATTCAGCTCCAGTAGAACAGTAGGTAACCCTACAAACCAATATCCTGTGGCCTATTTGTCTTAGCGTCATACCAAGCCACGTTTGATACGCTGCCCCTTCGGTGACTCGATTAAAGCCTTTTTTTTTTGCTGCTGGGAGTCTCCTGGCTCTGCAGACAGCAGGCCCTGGAATCGGGTGTCTGGGGAGAGTTGCATAATCAAGGATAGTTGGGCCATATGACACTTTAAATCAAAACAGCCTGCGTGTCACAAAAGGAACAGTCCCAACCAACTGCTCACAATAAACTCCAGGTTGCAAGAGATGCGCAGAAGCTTAGTCAACAATTTCAAGGTAATAAACAAACCCAAGGAAAAAAACCCCACAATAGTAACCTTGAACGAGTCAAACAGTAAATATGAGATGTGTTGAGTAGCGATTATTTATCTAGTCTTTCCATTATGACTTCAACACATTTTTACTTAGACACATTAGAGAAACACACTGCCAGTTTACTGTGCATTCCTTGGCCCAGCTTCCCAGCTTATGTTAAGCAGCTTATTCTCTCTGACTTCAGCAGAGCTATTATGAATTTCACCAACTGTCTGATCCTCCTTTATTACCATTCAAGTCTTGTTTCGTACTTTACGCGGTGATTTTTTTTTTTTTGCTTAATGTTTGCTGTTAAGAACAACCTACAGAAAGCACGCAAGTCTAAAGGTGAGTTTAAAAGTTCAAGCTGGAACTTTTTCACACGTCAAACAAGTCTCCAAGAGAGAAGAAAAAAGAGCATTTTTTTTTTTTCCCTGGGCCTTTCATTCTTGGTGACAGCAAGGGAACCATGAAGGACAAAGTGAAAAGAGACCAAATAGGATGGGCACTACTGACTGAATGAAAGCTGGCATCTTGATTTCAGTGGCAGCAGATTGACCTCTTTTCAGCTTCACTCCTTGCAGTGAAATGTGGCTGGCATTTTGCTGCAAACGAGGGGAGCTGAACCATCCATTCCAGTAGCGTCACTTCCAATGGCTTTTCCCCTCCTCATTTTCCCGGTATAATGCAATTTCTGAAGTGGCTTGCTGTCCAAGCAGCTTACGAAGCACGTTTGCTAAGGAAGACCACAGTATCCAAATGGAAATAAAAATTACCACCAGCCACCCAAACCCCAAGATATTAATTCTCTCAAATAATCTAAGGGAAATCACACTTTTCTGCAATTTATTTGCAAAAAAATAAATCACAATCCTACTTCCAAGTGCTTCCTGCTGTTACATTAGTGCCACAATACTCCTGTGATTTTCTCCATTCACATCATTGCTCGCCCCCAAACATCACTGGTGGGACTAAACAGCCATTGGTTTCTACCCCATGGAAAGTGTTTCAGTTTTAATGGAAAAGAACAACTAGGATAATAGTACTTCTCTAACTCTGGGTTTATATGAGGTATATCTATGTAACAGACTGCTTAAAACTGCCTGAGATGGTTGTTTGCTCAAGTAATTATACTTGGATAGACCCCAACTTACACTGAATAATTGCATTCATCCCATGCAAGTGCAATATATCCAATTACTACATAAGGAAATAAAAAGGTAAAATCCACTAATCTGGATTTATTTTGCTCTAAAATGATGCCTATGTTCCCAGGACAAACCAAAGAGTATCAGTGTCTGCGTGTAACCATCATCTCCCCCAGAAACAAGTAACCTTCCACTTTACACATGATCTAAATATATTTTCATGAACACATTTCCATTCAAACCAAAACTGAGGACACATTCAGAAATAGTCTAGCCATGACAGAGCAAATCCATCCAACTGGATTGATTACTGCACATAAACTATTTCAAAAAAATTCAGTTTTGAAAACTGCTTGGATTTACACAAAGGATTTTTCAGTGCAATCTCTTTTGCAATCAGCATTATTTTCTCCTCTTCCTCAAAAAAAAAACCCCAAAAAAACAAAGAGAACATTTCAATAGAGAATGCAATTAAGACCAATCAGACAAGTTTACTGTGGAAAGTACCAATTTACCAGTGCAGAATAATACCCAGAATAATCACTAAATTAAGACTTCAGTAAAGTCCAGCTACATTAGTGAGATAGCAAAAACATCTGCCAGAATTCAAAAGTTTGAGGTTTTTGCAAAGTCGCCAGAAATGGCAAGTAGTTCTATTATAGCTCTGTGTAGGCTCTGATAACTACAGTTTTTGTTCAAGCAAACCTCTGATACTATTTAAAAAAATCTTTTTTTTAGCTCAAACACAAGGATCTCTTTCTCAAGAAGAAATTTTTCTTTCTTATAAAATCTGAACAAGTGGCTTTCCCCTTTTCTTTTTCCATAGTAAAGTAAAGGATGCCTTGGGATTGCATAATGCTTTAAAGACCCTGTGTGACATCCCCTGTCCTGTGGGGTGGTGGCTATGGCTGGAGGCACATTCATCCTCCAGAGAAACTCCACGGTCTCATCCGTCGTGCCAAGTCTGTACTTCTTCCAATACCACGATTACCCCACCAGACAATTCAGCGAACCAGGATGTACCACGTGGATTCTGACTAAGATAAAAGCACAGTTCACCTGTCATACAGCTCACTTTGGAAAACAGCAATACCACAGGAAGCAACACAAGAGCTACGGGACACATGTGGTGTCCCAGTGCCTCTTTTTACAGGCAACACTCAGCCAGGAGCCTCAGCACAACTGGCGTGTTCTGGAGAGGAAAAAAAAAAAGCACTTGCTTTGCAGAAGTATCAGTACAGCCCCAGAAACGCAATGTGATCTTTGATGGAAATTAGATGGAAGCATTCAAAACATACCTTCACATTTCAATGGGTAGAAGGATATTAACAGAACCTACACAATCATTGCTTCACTTAACCTTTAAAACAACAGCTACAACAAGGATATTGACCTTGAGTCACACAGACCCACTTTGTAGTCCCTTGGGTCCCTTGACAACAAACAAAATGGTAATACAGGAAACTTGAGGCAAAATGTAATCATTGACACACGACAAAGAGCAGAAAAGTAGTTCTCAGAAAATAGGATACAATACAAAACTCTCATGTGGAGGCAGCGACTAACAGCAACCCAGATTGGATATGCCCACGTTGGGAAGGAAAGGTTACTGGCAAAGAAAAGGATAAAAATCAGGAGTGATGAGTTTCCTACCTCTCCAAAGTTTCTCTGCCCTTGTTTTAAAGCTTAAATTAAAATTCCTAAGAAGTTTTAGCTCAGATTGCCATCTTCAAGTGACATGAAAACAGCAGAATTACACTGGGATGCCCAGAGAGTGTCCAAAGCCACATCCCCTTTATTACTGTAAGGGAAGGCTACACAACTGCAGGAAAAAACCCACCTGATGGTTTCCTGGACGACCAGGAGCACCTGGGGAAACATTCCCAGAAACTGATAGGAAGATTAAACAAAGAAAGGAGCGATATGGAGATAACACAGCCCTTTTCACAAACATCCTGCCAGAGGGGAACACATTAAAACGACCCTTGGGCCTCTGTCAGCTGCCTATCACACCCCAAAATGAGTTTATTGACTATAGCCGCTCAAACCGCCTAAGAAAAAAGATATGAAAAGAGATTGGAGCTAAGCAAAAACTGGAGAAGTTCCATCAGCTCTGTGACAAGAGACCTTTTATCCCTCCACCTTCTTGTGACACCTTGGGATGAGTGATCACTTTATTTTTATATATATACATATATATATACACACATACATAAATATATAGATCTATGTATATATATACAGACAGTAATTTTACTTTTGCTTCACAGTACTTTAAAGTTTTTACTTATTCTTTATAAGTTGTTTTACTTCTTTGTAAGTAGCTTTTGCTTTAGCACGTGTGCCTATGCTTTGCCTTATTACTACTTAGTGGTTTTTTTGCAGCTGGACCCTACTCCAGACAACGAACCCCATAAATTGTCACAAATTAGTATTAATAAATGTGTTATTTCGTGAACTATTGGAGCAAGTCCCTTTTTAGGTGCTGACAATTTTATAAACGGCAGAATAACTCATAGGAGAAGCTTGCTGAGGGGTTTCCTAATTGCTGTTAAGTGCAGTTAAAGGTATCAAATGTCCTGCCCATCTCAGTGAATCTGTCAAGCAAAGGGGCTCCTCGTAATGAGACGTGAACAGACTGTTGTGGACATTAAAAGGCTTTGATCTCCTTGGGGGGGAGACACAGATAGACAAAAATTAATACAGGTTGGACAAAAAAATTCTTCTTTTTTGCCCCTTTTAACATGACAGTATCTGGGTTTGGGTTTCTCTCCAGTACCTTTGCCACCAGGGTGCCCAACACAAATGTTGTTATCCCTGTCACCCAGCAGAGATGCTCTGAGAAGGTTCTGACAGTACATGCACAGCAGCAAAGCTTCTGTAATGCAAGATCAGCCTGGACTTCCCAGCTGAGAACTTCGACCTATTGGCCTGTATCCACCAGAAAATCATAGACACAAGAGAGAAAAAGGAAACAGAACTATTTATGTCTTTTCCTCTTCTCCCCTGCCTTGTTACTGCTAAATCATAGTTCTCAAGTTCTTGAAATTAACTACAAGAGCTTCTAATTTGACCTGCAGAGCACAGCAGCCACGGAATCTACCTGCACTCTCTACTTATTACAGTTCCCTGCTTTTAAATGAATACATCAGCAAATCTCAAATAAGGGGCTTGCATTTCCCTATATGGACCTTTGGCTGTGTCTTACTTCCTCTTAATTACCCGCACAGACCCCTTTGTGTCCCTCGGTGTAGGCACAGGGACACACAACACTAGCAATGAGAAAACAAACCAGCAGCAAGAGGTCTTACTCTCTCTTTCCCCCTCCTCTCTCTCCCTTCCCTTCCCCCAAAGTCACCTAAAGTCATTGAAACATTTATCAGCCATTACAGTTCATTTATCAGTTCATTACATCGGCAAGCAAAGAAAATAAATCTGCATTTTGTGTGCTCTTGACCAGACAGCTTTTAAGGAAGAAAATAAAACAACCAATAGCCATGGGAGTTTTTAAAGATGCTTGATTTTCCTCGACATGCCATTTTGTCCCCCTCTTCCAAACACTAATGCTTAAAAGTCACTCACGTACATCAAGAGAGCTATAGGACAACACAGGATATCCTCAGTCCTGGTGCTTAATATTCTGAAGTGCCTCCTCATACCATAATGCATTTCTGAAGGTAATGATTGCGTAGGTCATAAAATGCAGAACCTGCTCAACCTGGAGGTCAGTAGATGCTTTTGTAGCCGCATTTTTCCCACATCACATGGTCCACATATCCCTTGTGTTCGGCCTGCCATGAGGTGACAGCCACCCCTCTGAATCTGTCATTACCACAACATGTGAAGGTCTAAGGGATGAACCAAGCTGCTGTAAAGTGACCTTCAATGTACCATTACAGGCAGAGAGGGCAGGGTGCATAGACAGGCGTATTTTTCACGGGCAAGAGAGGTTGTCTTATCCCCTATATATCAAGGTTATTATTAAGCCATCCTACATCCTCCAGATAAACAAAAAATTAACACTTTCAGACACAATATCATAAAATAATACTGTTGGAGTGATCAAACTCCACCAGGTTCAATATCTGTGACTTTTTAGAGATCACTCCGGACACAAATGCCAGCTGCTTTCTCACCCAGTCTGAGAAAGACTTTGAAGAACATTTTACCCTCCCTTTCGAGGGGAATTTTCCTGCAAAGAACAATTTCCATCTTGAAATACTAAGTCATCTGCTGCATCTTTCTGTCTTTGCTTTATGAGAAATTATTACTCAGCTTCAGGTGCCCGGGAGGAATGGTTTCATTTCCCTCAAATTACCACTATTAAAAGGTTAGCAGTGGAACACAAGAGATCGGTACACATAAAACAGACTTGAAATCAGATGATTAGCCCACTGTTAGGACCGTATGAGACCACTTATCCAGGCAGCTTGTCAGAGAGCTTGCAGTTCTCTTTGAAGTAGCACAGAGGCTGCGCTATGAGCGACAGCCAGGCCAGAACCCGGAGTCATTTCCCAGTGCCTGGCAGCCTGAAGACAAAGCTTCAAAGTGCTGCCGTTCATAGAGCACCACAAGAAATTCTGTGGGATTAGGAGAGAGGCAGAGAACACGTGGGAGGGTTGTTGCCGCGGTATTTCTCGCACACATTACACGCACAAGGCTGACATCTGCCGGCAAGCTGCAGGTTGACTACTTTGATGCCGCTGATGCGGTTTGGGGCTGGAAGAAAGCAGCAGTGGACCAATATCCCAGCACAGAGACACCGACCGCTGCAGGCACCCAACAGAGACCCGGAGGCGACAGCTGCTGGAATGGGATGACCAAAGAGTTTACAAACAGGTTAAATTTCAAGTGATCAGCAGTGCTAGGTGAAGGGGACCCCCTTCCAAACATCTGCTTGTCCTCTCCTACTAGTCATTTAGGTTTAAGAGACCTCTGAAATACGGGATCTACAGATTTCATAAAGCAGAACTGAGTACTAGCTTACTGGCACAAAAAACTCAACTTTATTCCTACACAGAGGATATTAAAGTTTGGCCTGACATGCATATCGCAGGCTTGGGATTGCCAGGAAATCCATTCCTCTGCTTATTAAACTATGAACAAGATCCAAATAGAAGGATGAGGAGACAGTCTCAGTACTTGGCAGCCACAGAATCACAAAACAGTTGAGGTGGGAAGCAAGCTCTGGAGATCACACAGCACAAACCCCTGCTCAGACGAAAAGCAGAGCACAGGGACACGCTTAAGAGCAATATCCCAACCCCACCAATGCCGGTGAATATCGCCTAGTTCATGTGTGCAAATCGCCTTTTTTCAAATACTTAATTAGAACTTCCTGTGCAGTTTACACTTTCGAAGTTTCAGTTGGTAATTTTCTACCTTAAGTTACACGTAAGTATTAAGTATTACTGGAGTTCAGCTGCAAACAGCATCAGTGCAAAAGGATATAATAGTTTCACTCCTGTTTTGACCCTCACAGAGCAATGGAATGATCTGAGTAAAATGAAGTTTAGAGTGAAGAAAGGTCTCAGAATAAATGTGACAGAGGAGGAATCTTAGCCAAAAAGGCTGCTCACCTCAAATGGCCGTATTTGAAAAGTTCATCTGAATCACAGCCTCCAGACACAAGAGCAGGTCTGTACAGAGGCACAGGCATGCAATGAGTGCTGCCACTGGGATTTAAAACTTGTTGGAAAAGTGGAAAAATACACAGGGCAGACATATGTAGGGTCTGGTTTTACCCAGGTTTGCCACCGCAATGCACGGAATTCTTTCTCAAAAACCACCTGGCCTAAAGACCAGGTAAAGCAGAGGAAAAAACTCCCTCTGGATCAAGGTATAAGTCACCTGTGTAAAGTGACTAGTCCCTCAATATCTGCTTTATTGTAGGTATTCCATTTTTTTTTTTACAGTTATATCAAGATAAACAGCAAATTAGCTCAGAACTGAGAAGCAAGTTAAAGCTTTTCCCTTCTGTGCTCTAAAATCACCTCTCTCACAGAGGCATCAGCATGGCTTTTACGGTAGTCAAGCAGTATGAAAAGCTACCCCAAATTCTTCAGTTAGTGTCTAATTGAGTATGGCAGCATAATCTCCCAAGACCAACTTCAGAAAGTGATAAAAAAAAAGAAACCTTTCCGAAAACTGTGCAATTTAAACTATAGCCTTAATGAATAGTAGTTATCAACCCACGAGCTTTTTCCATGGTGAAACTCCATTTACATTCAAAACACCGTTGTGCCATTTCTGAACTAGAAATTCAGCTGAATAAACACTTCACATCAGCTCGAGGCTTATTGTTCAGTCAGAAAATGAAGAGATTTCCATCAACACTTACAAATAGAGTGAAATTTGGAACCATTAACACTAAGCAGGTATGCAGAACATGGCAGAAATCCGCACCAAATAAAACCCCCCACAATTTATTAACAACTTTTTTACATCCAGAATTCAAGGAGCAAACCAAATCCAGCTGGCAACAGACACACAAGAACACCAAGCAGTTCATAAAAGCAAATTCCTGTCTTTCAAGAACATTAGCAGCACAATAAGGTAAAAGCACTTGGCTGTACCTTGATCTTTAAATCACTGGTCTTGCCAGGAGCATATTTAAACCAGTTGTATCAGAGTAAAAGATTATAACAGAGGCAGCACACCAGGCATAGGCAGATGTCTTTGCAATACAGAAAAAAAATAAAAAGTCTCCAAAATCCAGAAAAGAAAGTTCTGAAGCCTCCAGTTCAGCTCCTGCTAGTGCCAACTGACCATTTTTCCCATTAAACTGGAGAGTTTTCCACCAACACTCCTTGTACTCCCCACATCCACCCCCTGCTGTTTCAAAATTGAGTTGCCACTATCCTGAAGAGCTTACACTTTTTTCAATATCCTCTGGAAAAACTCCTATAACCCGGAGCACAAGGGAGCACTGTGCTTATAGAATGATCCTTATGATCATTCTAAACCATTTCTCTCCTTAACTTCTGAATTTTCCTTTGACTTAACTTCTCTTGGTGTTCTAAATTTTCACTGGCCAATCCTTTAGCAAACTCTAGCTACAGAGCAGTTAAGTGAGGAATAACTTTTGATTCCTTAAAAAAAAGTAACTATTACTCTAAAAAGTATTGTTTGCTGGTTTTGGGGTGGGGTTCCCGCCCCCCCCCCCCAATTCTAATTACTAAGGAACCCTAGAAGCATTTATTATTGCTTTCCAACCCCCTCAGAGAGCTCATGCAGAAGTCACAGTGGATGCTGTCAGTTTTTTAGGCCCTTAGAAATTTGGAAGTGACTACTGATCAGGCAAAAGCCGTGTCTTCCAGGACTCTAAACAGAACTTCAAGAACCAGGCTCCAGAGAAGGAAAATTAAGCTTTTCACAATGTTGGTTTTTGGTTTTTTTTCCAAGAAGCCTGAGCATTTAACAGCAGCACTTCTAAAAATACAGTAATACAGGACTGCACAGAAAAGATTTTTCAGGAGATTGGTAATTGGATGCAAAGCATTAGATCATGAATGATTCAGACACAATCCAGCACAGTACTGACCTTTAGTAGTTACTGTTAGAAAGCCTAAGAAAATAAGCTGATGATCTCATTCCAGTCTTTAGCAAGAAGGTATCAATTTCACAAAAGCACAGACACATTTGGAATTAATTGTCACTCTTGTTGTCAATCACCACGGAGTTCATGGATTATGTGAGGCTTCAGTCTACTCAGACACTGTCTAGACTATTTAAAAGGTACATTTTTCTACTTTAAAACAACTACAAAATATAAACCATCCTCAGACACAGACAGCAAAGCCAGATAGTTCAGTATTCCTCCTGCAGTTAAGCAGAGGCAGAGTTTCTTCACCCAGTGAATGCAGTGATTTGACTCATAGTTCCATAAATTTTTTTGTGGGGCTGGTTTTTGTTTTGCTTGTTGAAGAGGCCAAAGGAAAACTGAAGAAAGTAACTTGGCAAAACCAGCACTCCTGTTCCCAGACACAGAAAGATTCAGAGAGATGAAAGTCAGAAAGAACAACTTGCAGTACTCAAACCCTTTTTCTCCCCCAAAATTCATATCATTAGTGCACGAAGCCATTATTTTGGAATAAAGGGAGTTAGAAATCCCCCTCATCTCTCCTCTTATTCAAAACCAAACAGCAACTGCACCATTCTCTTCTGTTGCAGGAGTTAAATGTGCCCAGGAGCATTGTTATACTTTGCTTTTCCATCTCTGACTTTTAGCATGTTTTGATTTGCTGTTGAACCTAGGGTGGAGATGGAATGTTCTCAAGGAACAGAGAAATCAGGGGTCTGGAAACTTAAAAATACAAATCAGTGCTTAGAAGGGAAAACAGGCCGCCCCAAATATTTAATATCCTTGCAGAACTTAACACTTCTTACATTACAGACAAGGTGATGCAACAAACGCACACAGGACTTGACCCAGAGCACATGGACGGGGAGGAACAGCACGGAAAGGCCCCGTCATGGAAACATTTAACTCTGCTACTGGAGTGACAGCCTGCAGTTGAAGTGACTAAGAGGCAAGGAGGGGGCCAAAAATCACTGTATTGCTCTGATGAGAGTCCAGAGTCTGTTGAGTACCACTCCACCAACTCCAGTAAGCAGTGACTCTCCCTCGGAGTGTAAGCAGTGACTGGTGGGGTGCAGAGCCATGGTTTACACATGACTTTGGTGACTGAACACTGTCCTTTCTAAATATTTATCAGCCTTCAAGCTCAAACACTCCTCTCCCCAGTTTCCCATGGCACTAATGAGATGGGTTTGGGTTGGATAGTGACACAGCAGTCTCTCCTGTTATCTAGAAGTACTGATGTTTCAACACAGAGGCTGCAGGAAAACTTGTTCCGAAAGTGTTAATAAAACATCAGGCCCATCGGTAACCAAGTGAACTCATTCTCCAGATAAACTGCACTCTGACCAAAGGCACCCTTTATTACCATACCTAAAAAGAAATGCCACACAACCTTCACGTGGCTTTGTACAGAGCACCAAAATACTCAAGATCCACTGCAAACAATTTATGTGAATTTATTGTCTAATGTTATCCTTCGTAGCATGGGGACAAACTTATCACCATCCAAGAAGGCCTCTCTCACAGAAACGGACCCCAAAGGCAAGGCTTACAGAGCTCACCAACAAAGTTGGTTTATAAAGCTTTATAAAAGCCTTATAAAGCTTATGGGTTATATTTTAGGACCACATAATCCCTGACACAAAACCAATCTCAGTGACCATAAACAGTTAAGCACAGTCTATCAGTCAGAACTACAATTTATTTGGGGGATTTATATGAAAGCAGTATGGAATAATATTTGTGTAATTAGTCATAGGGATCTTTTGGTCTTGCCTGTGGCTCAATCGAGAGCAGCTGAACACCCACTAATGCTCTGCTGCTTCGGCTCTGACACCTGCTATCCTCATTTATCCTTGCACTGGATATATCTCCAAAGGAAGTCTGACTGATTACAAGGGTAGGTTAACTCATTAGGACCATCTCTGGAAGTAGTTTGTGTGTCTGCTTTTAATGATCAGAAGAAAATACCATTCTACTTCAAAGACGCATCACATAATTATCTGCATTTCTGCATTCCATCTATAAACTAATTATTTGTTTGGTGCTCTAAGCAATTAGTTCTTGTTGCTCGAGATGCTATTCTACATGGGGGAATTTAGTTTCCTTGTACTAACTTCTTTGCCCCTTTGATAGGAGGCTTCTATTTATATGTTATTTTTTTGTAGAAGTTTGCTAGTTTGGGGAGGTTTTGTTACTTTTGTGTACTTAACAGCAATTTTCAAACATTTCCATCTAAAGAGGTATCATACAATGATATAGGAATTTAAAGGTTTAAGAATATCTGTTTTAATTATTTGCTTCTGAACTACTCCATTTTTTTGACTTTGGTTTTTACTTTCAGCTGTAGCTTCTTTTTAAGTTAGACCTAATTCCATTGAAGGGTGGGGGAACAGCTATTCCCACTTCAAAATTTCCTTAGTAGTGACAGTTTTCTCATTACTATTAAAACAAAACACAGGAGATGCAGTATTTTCCCTTTTCCCATCACTCATGATATCCAGTAGTCCCCTAAACAACATTCCTCTGTCCATTCAAAATGCTCTTGCAGGCCACAGGAGCATTTTCTGCTGCTCCTAACTCCAGGATGCCTTTGTGTCTTCCAAATATTCCCAACATTTAATGCTTTTTACTGGTCCCTTTCAAGTTTCAAGTTCCAAATATGTATTTAAAGTTAATTTCAACCTTTTTAATATGGAGAGTTTTTTACCAATTCACACATCCCTGTATGCATGTCTCCAAACTCTATTAAAAGCAGTGGAATTCAGTAAGTTTAAAACCACAAAACATTGTGTGTGTCACATCTCCAGAAAGTTTCAGTGTTTTGTTGTTTTCTTTCACAAAAAAATGACGGAAGGTAGGACTGGGACTCTCCTGAACTGAAACAGAACAAACAAATCTCTAACTCCTTCACACCTACAGACTGTGCCAACACAAATCATAGTTCAGATCCTCACTCATGTCCATAAACACAGGATCACACAAATCAAACACTTTTAAAAGACATTTGCTTATTGTGCAAGTTCTTATGTATATGTAAGGTGAGTTAGAGCTTTTGTGTTCCGAGTACAGCACTATAAATTTCTTTTAGAATTCAACAGTCAAACACAAAACACAGAAAAAGTTAAGACAGTGATATTTCAAAACCCTTTCACCCTGCAGTTAAAGTGGATTTACAAGCAAGTGCTTTACATGGGTATAAAGTAGCAAGGATGGTCCATATCTACTACCCTTAAGGAAAAAAATACACACACATGACTAAAATGTACTCCAGGGAATTACTGATTGCTCTTGATAGGCCCAGTTGAGAGCACAACTGAACTCAGCCAAATCTGAGGGGAATCACCACAATCTGAGCGGATTTGGGAAGCAAATTCAAGTCTATCGGACCAGGATTAAACTGCAGCTGCTTCAGATGGACACGCACTGCTGGAATTCTGGAGGAGGTGACCGGAATACACAAACTTCTCAGGCATCCAAACTAAATTCCCAGTTAAAATATGAGTTAAAACCCTTTGCTAGGAATCCAATGAAAAAGTATCCCTCAGCTCAAGACTTCTCGAGCACGTCACATTCCTTTCCACAGTTCCCTTGCAACAGCTGCACTCTTTAAAGTCCATTTCTATATTTATTCATGTCTAATTTATACCCTCATCGACTCTCTTGACCTTTCTTGCAAGTACAGATAGGTGAATACAGCATGACAGGGTTGCTGCAGAAGCTGTGGGATTATGTACATTTTTACACAGGTTTTCCAGCAAGATGTCTAATAATTCCTTTTGCTGGCAGGAACCTGACATCCTTATCCTTAACCTGTATAATATGTTTGCACATTACACAATTAGTACCTGTGAATGTACACAGAAAAACAGCCTAGAGAAAAATAAAGAGGGTAGGGTAAACTCAAGAAGCACAGAATCTTTGTATCATTTTTGAGCAAGCGATAGGAAGTGCTTAGACCACATAGCTCCTTGCCAAAAACTTATTCCGAGCTCCCCATCGTTGCTCTCCAAAGCGCACGTCTGTAAAGCAGGGAAGCACATTTATGGGATATGCACTCCCTGCTCCAGCTGAGTTTTTGTCTCACTGAAGTCGTAGAGCCGCTCAATTGAAAAATCATTAACATAGTAACAGCCACGAGCCTGATGGACCTACAACCAGCCCTTGCCATGCTGTAGAGCTGTAAACTGTGAACTGCCTGCTGCCTTTCACTTCATCCTCTCTGCACCTCACAGTGCACACACAGCTGAGTTGTCTTCACTTATCAGTGTCACCTTTGCCCTTCCTCCCAAACATGATGGGAATGTTATTCCTGCTCCACCTGAACCCGCTCAAAGCAGTGTTGCTCCCCAGCAGCTTTCTTAAAATTGCTTGCAGATTGATCCCCATTTATGCTGTCTGTGCCCTAAATAAACCAAACCCATAAGATTACATCTTTCTGATAGGTTTATATAATTTTCAGTGCTGAAGAGCAGCAATTGAGTACTGCAACATCTTCCACTTTGTCCATCTCCCTCTCAGGCTCTTAGCAAGGCCTCCTCTGCAGATATAACCTGCTCCTACAATCACCAGAGGAGGCTACAGGACAATTAAACAACAGCTGGCCCACCCTTCATCTCATTCCTTATTTTCAGTGTTTTTCTAACAGTTCTTTAGGTGGCCCATCCGCAGCATAAAACTCATCTTCCAGAAATATAAGATGAATATTTTAAGTTACACCCACACTTGCCTTCATACCAAATTGCCTTATATTCAGAATGGCAGATGAAATTCTGATGGATTTGAAATAAAATCACTGTCTGCAGAAACTATACTAAGGAAACCTTGGTACTAGGAGAGGCTCAAACTCCCCTAGAATAAAGTATGTCACTACCCTGACACACTTAATATCTTGATTCCATTCAAGTCTTCCCTGATGTTACCAGACATGTTTCAAGCTCTGCAGTACGAGATGCTACTTAAATGTGAACATTCCAGTGCATTACTAATTGCTTAAGCCGTGACTGAATTTCAATCACAATTGAACCTGACAGTTTTCAACCCTTAATTTTCTCACTAATATTTCCATAGAGAAATTTAATTTATGCTGGAATCTACTACATCTATCCCAAAGGCAAACAGAAAAATAAGGTCCAACCCCACTTGGAGCTGCAGTAAAGAAAAACGCTGCAAATAGTTGAAGCAACCACAGATTACCTTCAGGATTTCTATATAAGCATTCCCACTTGGGTAATCTGGGGAAGTATATTAATTCTAGACCTCTGGAAAAAGGTAAATTAAAATGCCTGCCATTGCAGTCACCAGGTTTCTCATGTTTTGTGGTTGATTCTTTAACTGCAGCACAAGGAAGAGCTGGCATCCTTAATTTACAAGCTGCAAGCAAACTTTGAAGGTGTTATTTGCCACTGGCTATATTGGCTGTTCAATTTGCCCTCTTCATATCTTCTTCCTTCTTCAACACCTTTCCCCACACAGGGGGAAAAAAAAAAAATCCCTCAAGTACTCTTCAGAGAAGAGAAACCAAATCACAAACACTTCACAGAAGGAATTTTGAACAACTCAAACTGTTCTTTGCAAGTTTTGTAAAAGCAATTCTGTAGATATTGATCACTTTGTTTTTCATAGGCCACAGGAACCTTCTGCATTTCTCCCTCCACACCTGAAGCCCAGCAGAGGGGTTGTGCTCTCTCTGCCAACATCCTTGGGGGCAACAGCCTCTGAAGCACTATTTTTAAGAGAAAGAATCCCATGCACAGCATACGCTGGCTTGCCTTTGTATTTTGTAATCAAAACTTCCATTCCTCTGTCTGATAATAAATTCAAAGTGTGTCTGTATCTCCATATAAGGACAATATGTAACTAAAGAGTGGCAGCTTCAGCCCCACGAGGCCACTGAAAGTTGATTTTCCCTCACAAAGGAAAATAAGAAGCCGATGAGATATCACCATTTCCTTCTCTTCTGGATACAGATCCCTTCACACAGATTTGGCACGTATGGCTGCTTTAAGAGGACAAGGTGGAGCAATTTTGTCAGTGGAGCAAATTAAAAAAACTGTAACCAAGCAGCTTTATTCCAAACCCAATTCTCCCCTGGCTCACAAAAGGTCTGTGTGATTCCTTGCTTTGCCAACACCATCTGGGCACCTCTGCTCGGGTATCTTCACTGTCTCCCAACAGCACACTGACTTGGAGTAAAAAAAAAATCCACAGCCTGGATCTCTTTGCCATCAATTCTGTAACATGTACTGCCCTCATTAAATAAATTAATAAAACCCCACCATCCACCAGCAATTGGAAGATACAGTTATGTGAATCTCTCCTACTTTTAGCAGAAAAGCATCAACTCAGCAAGACTTCAAATGAAATAAAGCTCTTGCAATAGCACACTGCATCTCTTTGTTCGTGACAGTCTCACTACAGTCAGAAGTTTGGAGAATTCCTCTGTCAAAGCAGCAACATGTTTTTGGCCAGATGATCACTAGTGTTGTGCTCCAGCACAGGGCAGCACCAACATGGAACCAGGGACCTTTAGAGCCACCAGGAACCAGCAGCCTGCAGCTGGCTTCGCTCATAGACAATTCTCTGAAGAACCCTGGCTTCCAAAATTCCTGGACCAGTCTGGAGAGCCAACCTTATGCGCACTGGGATCTACACATGTGAACAAAAGTGGCATTGCTCAAATCCTGTGCACTTGCTCAACTGCAGTAAGATTTCCCAAGGGACCTTTGTGCTAGTTCTGGGCTGACTCAAAAAGTCGGGGAAAACTGGAATTCACAAGTATTTCGACAATTAAGCTTTCCTCTGGAATAGTACCAACCATATATATCATAGAATATAGAACATTCTCATTATTTTAAATAAAAAAAAATCCAGGCACTAATAAAAGGACCTTAATACTTTGATAAAGCATTTACCAGCTCAATGAATAAAATGGTCAAGGTTTCTCTCAAAGGGAAAAAAACCAAGTGCAGGTGGGAGATAGTAGCCACGGTGCCGTGTGTCACATTTGATGTCTTGAAGAAGAAATAATGGGGATGTTATGCCAAGTATTTATCAAAACAAAGCCTGTAGTGGCCTGTGAGGATAAAGGGCCACACTTATCAAATCCCAGTTTGTCAGTAACCCATGACTTTTAAAAACTGAACTCAGGGACACTGGGTGAGAGGAGAATTTGAGAACTGTAGTTACACTGCCTCATTTCTAACCTGTGAAACTTATTTTGATGGCTGTGTCTAGCAATACACATTCCTTAGGGCATGCATTTGTAAATGCTTAGGTTTTTTATGCTGGGTGATTTCAAGGGACTCTGCAAAAGAAATTCTGCTTTGCAAAGACAGCAGGTCAGCAGAGAGGCTCAAGCAGCACTGCTCCATGCACATTTCACACTGGGCTTGTTATAGGAAGTAATAAAGAGTATTNTCAGCTCTTGTACTCGTGTATGCAGACACAGCCAAGGCAACAGAAGCTGAATGAACAATTTCAAAGTAGAATTGAGGAAAACTAAAAAGAAAAAAAAAATCCATCTCTGAAATCAAAATACAAATTTCATGTGCATATTACTCTGAACATTTCAGAAGAATGAAAATAATTGAATGTTGACTCCAGATTATTTTTTCGTCTTCCTAAAACAATGGGGAAAAAATCCTCTTCAATTAAAACAATTATTTTATTTAAGACTCCTCAGTTGCACTGAACAGTAACCTTTCTAAAACAGCACAACGACAAACCTGATAGAAAAAGCTTGGGACAGAAAATCCAGAGATATATATGAGCACAGTTCAACTGATCTCTGCTGCAGAATTTGGTTCATATTTGTCTAAATGTACATATCTATTTGAAGACCCAACTTAAAGTTTTAGTACAAGTTCTTCTAACTTTTCAATGTTCTTTTCATGAGGAATGAAGACCTTCATAAAGCCATTCATTTTATTATGCCAGCTAGAAAGTCATTTGGCTTCCATGCATTTTCTATGCAGCTTAGGCATTCAAATGTGTGCCCAGACAAATGCATCTGTATATTCACATTTACACTACGAATATTTAAATAGACATCCACAGTTATGTATTTACACACAACTGAAACCCCACAGCCACGGTCTGTCTCTACCAGTGTATTTTATTGGAGTCAAACGAGGTTCACAGCCCATTCTGGGGTTACTGCAGTTTAAGAGAAGCAGGCTGTAAAATGGTTGTCATTTTTCTCCAGGAGTAAAGATCAAGTTTGCCAGATGTCATCAGTTCTTGAGTGCATCTTCTGTATCTCTTGCAATAACAGGTATCCACATAGAGAAATAAAGAGAAGCCAGATCAGGGTCTATGCAGAGGGTTTAAAAAACCACACTGTACATGGATACCTGTCTGACTGCTGGCAAAATGCTGTCACTTCACCAACCAGTATTGAAAGGACATTCCTGCATGGAATTACCAGAGAGGCTCAAGCAGCACTGCTCCGTGCACATTTCACACTGGGCTTGTTATAGGAAGTAATAAAGAGTATTGTTGAGTCACCAATATAAATAGGAAAAGACCAAGTACTCTTGCTTTAAAGAAGTATTCTCAAATGACACCAGGAGCCTCCTGAAATCTTAGAGACAATCAAGTTCCATGAAATACACTGTTGATAAACCTTACAGATCAGATAAGACAGAATTTTACATCAATCTCAGTTTTCCATAATATATTCCCTTTGTTGTGACAGGTAATTACACGGAGCAGGGCAGCCATCTGAATTTCTGTCTTACATTAGTTTAAGTCATCTTTGTTTTGCAACTAGTACAACAAAACACTTTTTAAACTTCCCCTCAAGAGAAAAAAATAAGTTTCCCTCACAAAGAGTGTAGCTTGAGGGCATTGAGAGGATTTCTTGGACTTGGGGGACGGGACCAGGGGGAGATGGCTTGTTTGTTTCTAAATTCTGTGGAGCTCCTCATCTGGATCCCCAGCTCTCGAGAACTGACAGGAGTGTCATCTGTCTCATCTGAACAGCTCTCATCCCATTTTTGGCTTCTCTTGAGACAGGCAAAAGTACTTATTACTGCTAAAGGAAAAAGTGCTGCCTGGTATCTCTGAAAACACAGTCTCAAAATGGAAAAAAACTCCTAGTATTACACTTCAAATAACATTTTTTTTCTGCCTTAAATAATGCTTAATATATTTTCAACTTCTCAATGTTTACAAATAAAGCTTAAGAATAAAACACATTAGTGCTACATGTTCAAGTACTTTTTCTCTTCTAATCCGAGCCAAAAAAAAAAATCATATTTATATTTGCTGCAAGAAGTCTCGGTTTTCAATGTGAGAAGGCACGTTCTCAACAAACAGATGATGGAAGAGTCAACAGTACTGAAGACAGTGAAAGCAAACTGCCAACCACCTTCTCTCTCTCCTCTGAGGACGTGCACTATCCCACCAGTGCGTATCTAGTTCTCTGAATGTGAGACAAACACTCGCAAGAACAAATTGAATCTAATTGAACCTATTCATTTTGTTGCAACAAAGAGGGAAACAGGAACAAGTAGCTTGAAACTGTGTCAGTTCCAAGCTTTTCTTAATTATCAGGCAGGTGCTGACAGCAAGAGACGATGTGACAATTGGACTTTCAGTAGCAAAACATCTGACTGGCTTAATAAAACTATTGCATTAAAACAAATGTTAAAACACAGAGAAATCACGTATATTTAGTAATTTGACAACAGACATCCAGGTGCAGATTTCTTTTTGCACGTGGCTAAACTGAAGGTACCCTTAGCATGTACAAAAAGCCTGGTGAAATGAGAGGTGCTAACATCTTCTAACATCACAGAACAGGATTCTTTTTGTTACTTGTGAAAAGAACATGCTCTTGGTGCAATTGATTTCACACATAAAAGGCAACGGTTTGAAAGACCAACACTGCTATTTTTGGCCAGTTAGTAGAAACCCATTTCTAAAGCTGATAGCAGCTCTGACAATTAATTACAACTAAAGATCAAGCATGTCAAATCCTTGTGCAATCCCTAGACGTGAATTAGAATGACTCCTGAGGGCCTCCATGGAGTTCAGAGGAACTATTCCCTCTTTCTCCAGACCGTCTTTCAGTGTTTCTGAGCAGCAAAGATTATCAGCATGAATATTTTATGGAATAAAGGTAAAGAGAGCCAGGAGATTTACAGTCTCCTCGGTTTATGTATAACAGACTTGCCACCGGTAAATAACTGCTCAGTTAGGTACTTACACATGTTATAGCCAGGTGAGGGGTGGGGAAAGATATTCACAAACAAGACTAAAATAGATTGCAGTGGAAATTGCAGTTGTACCCATTTGTGCGGCATGGTACAAGTGTACAAACACATTAAGGATTAAAAAAAAATATCAGAGCTATTATGCCATACCCCAGTTCAGGGTAAGGGCTGAAAGAGGTTTTGCTGAGAGCTCACAGCCCCAAGGACATAACCTGGCCGTGAGTGTCCCAGAGGAGGGTCACTACATCAGGTGTGCAGCCTCAGCCGAGCTCATTAACACATCTCAACAGTTACCACAGAACTTGTATAAGAAATCGATTCAAATTGTTTGCTGTTATGGGTTCATTTCACCTAAATATTCACTGTAGGATGTTGGCACAGTAATGACTCCAAGTTTTCCACAGTATCACAAAGTACAGATTCTTCTGGGAAAACAAAGTGGATTCTGATGCACTTCAGAGGCTTCTTGGAGAGAGACAGTACGAACAACATTAGGTCATCTTGAACTGGCCATCTCCAGGTTTCCTAAGACTGGAGAGAAAGTTTGAAATGTGTTTGGACTCTGATTAAATGCAGCAAGAAAGATATTAGAAGAGCTTTGAATAGACCAACTGTGACAAGTATTTACTTATTTTCTCCCATCCTTCCTCCCTGGAGTCAGGCACTTATAAAAAAAAATAACACCTTAGGAAACTTGTGCTTACTTCTGTGAAGGCATACTGACTTTTTGACACTGATAATTCAAGTCAGCACAGAAAATACAAGACAAAATAGAAAATCTGGGTTCTGAAAGGAGACATTAACCAAGACAAACTCTTAAAAATAAAATGTTCAGGAAATGAGTCACTCACCCAACCCCCAAAATAAATGCAACAGGAGGGTCATTTTATTATTCACTTCTAGTTTTGCATTCTCCTCTCCCTTCCCTATTTATTTTAAATGCAAGCCCTGCCTTCTTAGCTACCACTAAGACACCGGCATTTCCCAGCCAGCCAGCTGAACAAATAACTGCAGTTTACAAGCCTTGAGTAGCAGGGTAAATTCTGTTTTCTCTGCTTTACCCAACAGCACAACCTTCTGAAGAGACACCGTGTTCACAGGCACAAAGCCACAGCTGCAGACTGCATTTTACATTTGAGAGTCAACTTTGTGACTCCTGAGTACTGGTGGGAGGAGCCCCCACTCTCATGGCAAGTTAATAGGCATGTTTCTACTCCTTAGGGGAAAGGGGAAAGGCACAGGATCACTTGCTCATCTCTGATGTCTTTCAGAAGTTGGAGGGAAAGCCAGCAGAGAAAAAAATGGGCCAGCAATGTCTTTAGGTCAGCAGGATGCCTGTATTAGGGCCCAATTCCAGCCCAACAACAGAACTTTTTAAGGCACAGTGACACATTAAAGCACCAGTGCACTCCTAGAACTACATTATTGTATTATTCTGGGATATTGACTTAGGTTTCCTAATGGTTTATACTAAAGAGTTTAAATTATGCTTTTGGAGAACAGCTAAAGTACACGTGACTCGAAAACATGAAGGGAATGGGCATAACTGCTGAGCCACACCAGCCTCCCAAACACCTGCTGCACAGGAGGGAAAAAAACCTACATCCAAAGTGTGCACAAACATCCCATCTCCCAAACAAACCAGCACTCCAGCACCTCTGGCTCGCTCCCATCCTCCAGAGGACACGTTTTACACAGAAGAAGGTTCTTTGAGATGCACCTAAAGTGTCCACGAGGTACCAGTCAGTGCTTACATGAAGGAGACTTGGAGTTATAAGAGCTGTTCCTGACAAAGAACAGCAGTCCTCCATGGCCTGGTGAGTCCGGACCTGACAGTCCCATGTACAACCTGCGGGGCGTAGCCTTTATTTTCCTCTCCCCATCCCAGAGCAACTCGCTGTTTAATCAGAGCTCTGATACAAGAATCTGTGCCAAAAAGAGGAGCTAATTCTGGAACAATCTTTCATTGGCAGTTTCATATAATCCAAAGCCAGCCCTGACAGAGGAAACGCCTTCTAAGCCAAGCAGTTAGTTTTATTTCCCCAGGTGTCATTTCCACAGCTAAGCAAATGTTTTCTTGCAGGAATTATGAAGTGATAAGTTTTGGCAACTACTTGAAGTGTTCATCAGCTTTGTAAGCAAACCCACAGCCTATTGGAAGATATTCTAAGAGAGACTAAGCAATGAAAATAAATAACCTGTCTTCACATCCCTGATGGTATTTACAGCAGAGAGCATAGTCTATAATCAAGTTTGTAACACTCCTTCTGAACGAGAAAACTGTAGATTGAAGGAGGAAGTAGTTCCAAGCAATAAAGGTAGCAAAAAGGACATATACTGAAGACTGATCACTTGCTACACAGTGAAAAATATAACAGGCAGTTTAAACTATTTTAAAATGGCTTCATTTAACAGATTGCCACATGAAACTGTTGCCACTATGCCAAGCAAACAAACACATCACACCTGGTAAGCACCGTGCTTGGGAGATAGCGATTACAGATGGATTAAAGGATAACCAGAGAAACAGTTTACATCCAAGTACCTCACTATGCTATTTCATTTCAAACAGCCTGTTAGAAAAATACTTGACACAAAACAGAAATACTCCAGATGAAGGAAATTAAAAAAAAAAATCATCTAAACCCCAACCATTTATTTCTCTGACCGCAGTTTCTCAAATAAGGAATTCCTCTCTCTTCCTACTGCTGGCACCTTTTTCTATGTTGAAATCAAAAATCAAAGGCCAGACAAGAGATGAAATTAAAAACTGAAGACACTGAAAGATGCTTAGGTAATGTGATGGTACATGACTATCAAGCAGCAGGTGATGTTTTGGCCCAGGACCCAAAACAATTAAGGTGTATTTTACTGCTAGTTAGAAGGCAGGTGAGAAAAATCAACAGCAAGAGGAGTGAAAATTCTGTTGCATTTTGGGGAGCTCTCTTAGAGTTAAAGCTGCTTTAATTGCTGCACCTCCCCACCCTGATGCAGGATTGATATCGTCAGCGTCCCCTTAAAGAGAGTTGTATTTTTAGATAATCAATTTCTATGCAATCATTTTTTATATATAAACTTCCTTCCTGCAGGCTAAAAGTTAAAAAAAATATCAACTTTTAAGAACATTGAAAGCTAAGACAGCCCACTTTGGATCAGTTCTTTAGAAGGAAATATCAGAAGAGAAAATATGCTCATTTTATAAATGGTTTTTGTATGTTGTTTTTACCCTGAACGGAGTGGTTGCTACGTTTCCCAAAGATAGCACAAACAAACACTAACCACGATCAACAGCTGAAAATCCTCCACAAACTGAAGAGCAGTGTTTCATTGAAAGTAACCTGGATGACTCAAGCACTTGTAAATACAAAAATGTTTGTTTGATATTCTTTATCAAAACACCATCTATCCTCGTTCTAAAGAGCCTGATGCCCAAGGAGCAGCTATTGATCCATGGAGAGGATCAAGGTTACTGTAATCCAGTTTCAGTGTCCCACAGTAAATTTTTCAGTTTATCATGTCATTCCTGACTGAGAGTCCTTCGTCTGTGAGACAGACCTTCTCCTCTTGTCTGAATACACCGCAGGAATGTGGAAAGCCGAGGGAAGTTCAAGGAGAGGTTGGACTGTTTCCTAGAAGCACAATCCATTGAGAGGTACCGTGTTGGCACAAACTGCCTCAAGAAGTCCCTGAGCTACAGCAACTGGACACTGTTACAGTTGTTGGGAATTACCTCACTTTTTTGGTGTTACACTTTTCGTGAAGTATCTGGTGGGACTCAGTGCCAAGGCCAGAATCCTGTTTGAGGTGGAGCCTGGATGTGACTCAGCAGGACACTGCTGTTTATTAGTGCTACTTTAAAGCCCACTGATCAGTCCGTGTCTGCACTAATTCCTGTCTGCAGGCACAGATACAAGCTGGCAGGATTTCTTTATTCACACAGAAGCTCATATGCTGCCAGGGGGCACAAAAACTAATACATCCAATACAATACAACACACTGCCAGCTTAGCATCAGGTAAAAGCCAACCTACTGCAGCCTGTCCAAGAGAGATCCCTGCAAAACACTCAATCCCAAGGACTTGCAGGATGTGGCATTTCATTTCTCCAGCACATACGGCTTTTTTTACAAGAAAGGCAACTAAAGGTGAGATGCTCACCATCTCATCCACCTCCCTGTTGTTGGGGAGCACATCTGGGCTCCTCCAAACCCAAGATCCACCACCCATTCTCCTTTAAACCTTGGTGGGTTTTACTACAACAAACACTAAAATATGCCCTGTGAGATGAGTAACTATTTTGCTTACTCTCGATCAACAATCTGCTGTAGATATTACCTTTATAGTTTTCACATCATGAAATTCTTGAGAGATTTTTAGGCAAAAATACATATTCAGGTACATCTCCTAAGTGACTCCCTGGGCTCTTTAAATAGGAGACAAATGTGGGGTTCAGAGAACTTGTGACAATTCTAGCTGTAGTAGGACTTGAATTTGAAGAGAGGCTTTTTCCCATGAGAGATAGGTTTTAGTTCTGTATAAACTAGTTACAAGTACACATTCCATTCTATTTCATAGTTTTAGAGTAAGAAAATACATCTATGCAAGGAAAAAATGCTTTTATAACCATAAGAAAAGACTGGTCATAAATACGAGCCAATTTTGTTTTCTAGAAAACAAACAGAAATTGTAATTACAAGGCAAAGATGAGCCCCAAGCTTTTTTCACCAGTTACTGTTTTAATTCCCACACTGTTCATGAAACACAACCAAGCATTCTTCAACCAAACAATAACCCACAGAAACAGAGCCATTCAGAAAGCAAGCACACAATTGTATCATTTACATCTGCTTGGCTAGGAGAAATACAGGCAATAGCAAAGGCTTTCTCCATTCCAGATAAATATGCACAATGCAGAACTCTAGCACGTGTTTATTTGTAGGAATAAACCCCACAAATAATCCCCAACCAACAGTGTAAGTGGGCGCATAAGAACTTAATATTTACTGAGTCTCCTGCCCAAGCAAGACAGCAAGAAAAACTTCATATCTGTAGAGCAGCCTAAGCTCAAAAGCATTAAAAAATACACCACATGGACTTGCTACCAAAACAACCAAGACCAAAACAAATCATCTCTGCCATGAATTTTCTACAGCACCTCACTCTTTTTGTTTTGCCCTGCTTTATGAACCACTTCTTCCCGAAGAAGCATTTCCAGTTCAAGTCCAGTGTCTTTGATGGATCAGCTCCAATAACTGGCTCCATAAAACAACAGAAGTCATATCAAATTTTACTCAGCCACAAACCCAAAAAGCTCAGCTATCATTGCCATTACCTTTTACGAGGTTCTTCTCCCACAGAAGCACAGAGGTGGCAGAGCTGAAGCTCCTCTGAAACTTTCTGCTGTTCTGAGGACACGTGTTCCCAATTTATAACCAAATCAGCTGGATTGACTTTGCCTGTGCCTCATTTGTTTCAACAGCAGGTTTTCCTGCCAAGCAACGCTTTCTCCAAAATTTTAGCCACGTGGGGGCTCAAATGAAATTATACACAAAGAGAGAATAAATATATATACTATTTATAAATTTGGATAAATATTTATAATTTGTGTAACAAAATGATAAATTTTAGCCCTCTAGGACCTAAAATGAAATGGAGAATGAGTAGGAAGGCAGGGCAAGCATGGTCTGACCAAGAACTAAAAACACCTCATGGCCCACCAGGAGTTTGAAAAAATTCCCCTCAAAGATAAAGATCTCACAAGCAAAACAGAAGTTTCCAAAGAACCTGATAGAAACACTTTGTATAATTACATGTGCTCCGTTTAAGTAAGAAACACGTTAAAAACCTTTATCTTCACAAAGACTAATTGTGGAGAGAAAAGGCAAGAACATATGGAAACACAAAAAGTATGTGGGAGACTGAGACCTTGTTGGGATCCCAAAGGAGCACAATTACTACATGAGCTCATCAAGAGTCAGCTGCCAAAAGCACCTGGGGAAGCACCGAAGGTGTTGCTCTTGGAAGCCATAGCCCAGGGCTGTCCCTTCCAGTTCTTACTGGATTGGTAAAAAGAAATGTACATGTATTTGCATATTTTGTACGTAATATTTGCTTGAATAACCCCCCTCCAAAAGTGTTTTTCATTAAAATTTGTCATCTGATATAACTAAGAACATGTCATTTAAAAAAAAAAAAAAAAGTATTTTTCTTTCAAAAGTAAAATCTGCCCTGATGTTTTAGGGAAAAAACAGTCCCCTTTCCAAGTACATACTGCGTGGGGTTTTTTATGGTAAACTGAAGGAGTGCACAATGATAAATGACAAAGTGAAAGGTGTATACATGTATTTTAGCTGTAGTAAGCACACATCAGTCTGTTACACTCAACTTAGACTTTCAACTTAAACAATTCTGTTGACCTTTGCTAAGTCTGTAACCCATGGGAAACTCTCATTTTATATTACACAAAACATTTCTCGTGAATCAGTATTCAACAAATCCTTACAAGTCCTACTTCCCCTACAAGTTCCCCCTCAGTAAGGGCAATAAATAACCAAAGGGAACATATGATGTACAGTACACACACCTTGAAGGGGATGGAAGGGCAATTTGTCCTTCCTGCTCAAGAAGATGGATGGTGATGACCTGGAAAATACACTGGATTTGCAGATCAGGGCAATTTACAACAGCTCCTACTCTTTTTCCCAAGAAACAGGGAGTCCCAATGAACTGCTCAGAGAGTTTAAAGGTCTTGCCCTTGCCAACACAGGCTTCTGAAACACCAGCTGGAAATCCTGGGAGGAGGGAGGCCACTGGCAGCAGCCACTGCAGCTTTTCAGAGGCCTTTGCCGTGTTTTCAGTGGGGCCACACTCCACAATCTTCTCCCACAGATTCTCTTTATGTACAAATCGAGACATGATGATGAAGGGGCTCATTCCCTCCCGTATTTAGAATGAATCAGGGAACTTCACTGTGTTAATGGTTCATGTGCTCCCTTCACTTGAAACAGCTCCCGCAAGACCTCGACAGAGAATCTGCCTGAACCACCAGGTGGTCAAACTACACAAATCTTCAAATATTGTCCTTTCTAGTGTATTTTCTCATCATCCTGCACTTGTGCAATCTGCCTGTACTGCAGATTATCTGGTCTGAACAATACTGCTAATTCTCTCTTCCCTATTCTTAGCTCACTCTCCCCATGCTCTGCTCCAGAATGTGTTCAAATCAAAGGTTCTCATTTTTTCTCTTCTTTCCCTCAATTGTGTTTAATTATGCTGCTTTTCTTCTTTGAAGTTAAGGGAAAGAGTCCTTTTTATTTCAATCAAGATTTAGCCTGGCCTTTTCCTTCAAGTGTTCCACCTCACTGTATCTTCAAACACATTTTTCCATAGGGACAGGGGTGCATCCAAATTAAAGATTAATAAAAGGGCAATTACTGTGAAATTATTAATTGAAGAAATAGGATGGCATTTTTTTAGAGTCACTGAACTTCGATACACTAATCAAAACAACAAAAAGTAATGAAGTGTCTCGGATCTAAAATAGAGACATTTACATTAAACAAATAAGAATAACTGTCTCAAATATTGGGTAAATAGTCAGATATACTTTAAAATACAAAAACAGTTCCAGTGCTCTAAAATGAAGCTGAGTGAAATTCAATGAGTGAAATGAGAGTAGGCATTGTTTGCACCTTTTAAGCATGCGAAGTATTCTAGTTCTATTCTCATCTTGGTGTTTAAAAATAAGGCCTCTGAAAGGAGAATTCCTACTGCCCCAGCTGTCATTACCTAGTTTTATGTGACTTGCCTGCTGGGGAATTACTCTTTTCACACTGCAAGTCAGAAATTACCATTCACTTTGACAGACCTGCTCCTGATTGCACCCTGATGATGTGTCCTCAGTCCAGCTCAGGGCACTGGCAAGATAAATGAGGAGAATGAGAATAGGGGCAAAACACTAATAAATGTAGCTTAGCTCAGAGAGATGCAATCACACCCTTTCAGTACCACCTGATGTGTTCTCGACAATATTATGAGGCAATTAACATCTCTGTGTATTGACTGCTGGAGGTAAATGATGAGAAGTTCCAGGAGGCAGCTGTCTGAGCCACGAGATGCTGATGAATTACCCTGCAATAATTCATTATTAAGACACCCAGGTCTACTTGTGCACCACAAAGTCAGAGGGAGCAGGAGACAAAAAATTGTATAAATATTATTCAGACTAAAGTTTGCAGCTGCAGCCACAGAGGAACATGCACACAGAGACGAGAACACCTCCTCAGGAAAATCAGATTTGACAGCTTGCTTCTGAGGACCAAGTGAGCTGAGGATCTCCTCATCAGGTGTTGGATGTAGCAGCAGATGCACCAGCAGCCCCCACACCGGAATGCTCAGTATTTCCCAGATCTAACTGCTTCCCACATGGAACAGTCACCACACACCCAACTGTACAAACCAGGAGCCGGGCTCCATAGCCTCAGGCTTGTATCTCACACTGGTACACTGGAACAAATGGACATGGAAACATATAAAGTCTGAATCCACCTCTGGAAATAAAAGATCTGTAGGTTAATACTGATGTTAATTGACTACATATAATTTAAAGCAGATTATCTGCCTGGTATCACATATAACTCTCTTTCCAGGTGTACACAAAGACAGTGTGTCTTTCACAGCATTTCTCGCTTTCCTTTTTCTCTATCTGGCTCATACAAATGACATCTTTCATTGCTACCACCCAATTGCTGCCCCTTTTGTGGATTATTCCCTAGGGAGTTGAAGTATTAGAGCAATGAGCTACTGAGCTACTAATGAGCACACAGTTTGAATTTTGACCTAACTATTTTACAGAGGAAATTTATGATAGTGACACTCCTCAGGAAATCACCATGTTTTAAACTTCACTGACACTTCTCACTAACAGAACAGCACCTCTATTTTAGCAGTGATTCTAAAATGTAAAATTTCCTCAGAACCTTTATTTTTTCCTCTTAGTGTCAGTTTTCCTCAAAGTCCTTCTGTGTTAAAAATTAATTGGCTGACTGTGTCTAACAGACCCAATGTATTAGTTTGGGAGTACATGAACAGTAATCTTTCAGGAAGATTAAGACTCTCCTCCTCAAAAATCTTTGATGACAGTTTCAGGTTACTCTGCGCCTCTCTCCAGCTTTGACTTCTGAACTTTTCCTTTAATCTACTTTTTAATTCAGTTAATGTATATTACTGCAATCTTATTTTTCACCCTTTTTGTAACCTGGTGTCCAAATACAAGAACAACCCGAGCAGTGAACACCTGAATATTTCCGTAAAATAACCTTCCTCTGGGAAAGCCTTCAGCCAAAATATTATTAATGCAAGTTTTTCCAAACAAAGCCTCCACTGCAGAGTCAAAGTGCCCTCTGGGCAGAATCCTTTCCCTTAAAAGGATTGGCAGATGGATGGATGATCCCTGTGCCTTGTAAAGGTCCAATGCAATTCACCTCTGGATAACCAAGTTCTTACATCTAATAAGGGATGTAGCCCCAAAAGATGAGAGAACTTCTCTCTAGTAATGATATCCTGCCCTGTAACAGATTCCTTAGGCTGTTGAAGTAAATTTTAAGATGTTTAGCTCATGACACTCAGAGGATGCTGACAAATGATAAAAACACTGTCACAGCACCTTTAGCTTGACTTTGTTCCTACACTATAGTGCATTTTAAATAATTTCTGAACAAGATCACTAGAATTGGGCAGCAATTTCGAAATCAGCCTTGAAAATACAATATCATGCAACATCCAGTTTGTTTGACTTATCTCCCTGAGTAATGCAAGTCAGTGTGTGTACAGGATAACCGGGATAGTTCCGTTCCCAAGAGCTGCCTCCTTTCCATCTCTCTTCCTTTCACACATATAAAGGTCAGCATTCAACAGCTTTTTTTTTTTTCAGTCAGTTGTTTAACCCTCTAAATTCTTCTCGTCTCAGTATATTCAGATAACTAAATTTAGAGGTATCAGAGGTTTGCTGAACAAAGCCTTTTCTTATCTTCCAAGCTACTGGGCAAACCAGGTAGGTTATTTTGTCTGCTTGACCAGGAAATGATAGACAAAGATTTACTTCACGAATTGCTGCCTAATAAAAGACTATTTTCCCTGGTCTTATGGCCATAGTGGACATCACAGAAAAGGTACTAGAGCAAAGCTCTGAAAACCAGAGCAACACTAAAACATAATGCTTGTCCCAGAATTGTTTCTTACACACTTGAAAAGTCATAACTTGGAGCAAGTCCAGAATTATTTAGGTGCTAGACATACATCCTCCAAAACACTGCACTGTAGACTGAGTCTACAGAATTAGAGCAGCTGCCAACATTAGAGTTAGGTTGTAAAAACACTTTTCACTTTAACTTGCCACATTAAACTTTGAGGCCTAAGATTTTCCAAGTTATACCTGGCTCCAATAAGCAGAATACGAAAATAATTTCCTTCTCTGTTTTAAATGAAAAATCCAAACAAATCAATTTGTACCATGAAAAAAAAAAAGTTTGGAATATTTTAAGAGAAAAGTGGAATACTGCTCCTCCCACAGGCAGACTGAAGGGACACATTGAAAAGCATTTCCTGTAGTCTTTTAGTAATGTTAGTCCAATCCCTGCCATGGCAATGGCTGGGGCTGACATTCCTTGGCAACTCTCTGTAAAAAATAACCCCCCGTGGTTAATAAAGTTGTTTGAAACCTAATATTGAACAGCCATATCATGACATGTAACTTGACAATAGAGCATTAGACAGCTACCCACACATGCCAGACTGAATTGGTTCAGCTGATCCAGCGTGGAGAAGCCTCTCAAAATTTTGGACCCACCTTTATGAGGTAGCCCTTACCCCCTTGGCATCCTTAGCTGTCCCATTCCTTCCACGGGAGGCTGTCTTGCATGAAGGCAAGCACTTGTACGGCTCTCTCCAGAGCTTTTGGGTTCGTTATTGGTTTGCTTGGCACCAGTTTGAATGTCACTGAACCTATCTTACAGCTTATCTCTAGGAATATTTAATTAGATAAGTATTGTGCCATATTAACATGCTTGTGGGCTTGTTTTTTTTAAACTTCTTGTCTTATTTAAAAACATAAAGTAGATAAAGAATAGGGCCTGTACTTGTTTACATCATATTAGGCAGCATTTCTGCATTGTGTGAGTGCTTCCTCACTAGTTTTTCTCTGCTTTCTAGACTTAATTTATTAGCTTTAAGAACGTAACGAGACTGAATACAAGACCATAGACATGCTGAATGTAATTAAACTAACAGCAAATTAATTGAAAGCAGAATTTACAGTCAATAGTCTAAAATATTAAAAGCTCACTGGATACCAAAATGCAGTTAAAAACAAGAGAAATATAGTTATCCCTGACAGTACAAGAAGTTTCTCATTATTGCACATATGCACTGCATTTTTTTATGCATGTCTGACTTCGGAAACCTTACGTTTCACCTATGACCTCCTACTTTGACCTTGACAGCAAGAGGTGAAAAAGTAAAAAACTATTCTTACATACAGAATCACAGTACAATGACACTTGGCGACAAACAGCAGTAAATAATCAGCTCCTAAACTGATAACAACATCTGTATGTCACTGCCCTGACTTTCAGAAGATGCCCTTGACTGGAAAGGAGAGCATGAACTGTTGGTAAGGTCTGGTACTCTTGTTCCAAATGTACATCAGATCCTACATCTTTTATACATTCTTGCTTTGTTTCCTTTTTGCACATTGGCACTTGCCAACCCACCTTTTCCCTTTGTTCAAGAATCTTCACTCTATTTTTTTCATTAAACAAGTGACAGGTAAGATACAAACCCTCATGTATTCTTTCTACTATCATTTCAAAAAACTCCCTACAGTTCTTAGCGCAAATATTTCCCTTTAGAGTGAATGTTTAGTTTCTGCATTATCACACACACAGAGATTCAGTCTCCGTTCTGCAGGAACAGCCCTCGGCATCCCAGCATGGTTCCAGTCAATGTGGTGACTACCTATGGATCCCAGTGCAAGACCAGCAGAGCAGCTTTGGGAAGGTGTACTCCAGTGGGGCAGTGGAAAGGTTTGAGAGAATCTGAGTGGATTAACAGGTAGGATTCAATTAATATCCAGCTTCACACAGTGCTACCCCCCTTTTTGTGTACAGTCTAAACAGCAAAAACTGTTACTAAATCAAGTGCAGTCCATGTTCTGGAGCCAGTCTAACAGCACATGCCACAGGAGAGGGAGAGACCAACATGGGGTTCAGGGAGATCCACCCAGGAACAGAGTTTGGTTCGATTACACTGTGTAACTCACAGAGTTGGGCAGCTAGCAAGGCTAAACAACCAAGTAGTAGAGCATTTCCACATCATATATTTGAGTTCACATACCTAATTCTGTCTACTACACCGTTTGGACCTGGACCATAATTTCTCTCAGCTCACTAAAAGAATAGTAATATCATCCTGCTTTGCACATAAGTTATAAAATCCATATTTACCAGTCACATTCCAGATGTATTCAAGTGTCTGAAAAACATGTTTGTGTGCAGAGTATCTTATCACTTCCAGTGTACTTAAAGTCAGTAAGCACATACATTCTTCTGTCCCATTCTACGCCACTGAGAGACAGAAAGAAATTCTGTACAGGAGGCATCCTGGGCCCTACATTTACTCCATAATTTGGATAGTGACTTCAACAAGTCATCCATCGAGACTACAGACTGAGTCTTACTGAGAATTTTGCCTACTCCAATCCCTCCCAGTGCCCACACACCTGTTGGGGGATCCGAGTTTAGTGGGTGACATTGCAACCCAACTTATTCAGTGAGAGTTTACAAAGACCTGCTGCATTTCACCTCATGTAATTATGTGAGCCTCCTCGTCTCCACAAGAATAAATACAAGATAGGAAGTGAAGAAGAGAATATTGCACGTGTTGTTTCATCAGCTGCAGCAGGTACCTTGTACCGGCCAGGAAAATAAAACTGGCAGTGACTGAGGAATTATAATACATTAAAACTTCCAGGGACATCTGAGGTAAGTAAGTTGCAGTTACTGTTACCTGGGCAAACACCCCTCCTGCAGTAGGTCATTCCGTGGAGCCTTTTATGACTGCAGAGGCCAAGGCCAAAGCTCTGCTTCCCACCTAAAATGCAGCTCCATCAGCAGCACTCTGCCTTCCAGCTCCCTGCAGGGGCACCCCATCGGTGCTGACTCATAAAGGGCCACCTCCTGATCACTGCCACCTTTGCCACATTCTCTGTCCCCTGCTGACCTTGGATACAAGTGAAAGCAGACCTGACACTCCCTAATTTACAAGATAGGAAAAACTTCAATGACAAATGGTGTCCACATAATCAGCAAGGAATTACAGCAAGTTACGTGCCTATTCCCTTGAACCCTTAGCACTACAATACCTGAAGTTAGTCCCAAACTATGTAGACTCTTCTCCCTCCCTTTCAAGAGACACAAGAAATTAGACACTGTAGCATCTAAATAAAATAGCAAATAACTTTGTATCCACACACAAAGTACATAACACAGAATTATTTATGTTTAAAAAGCAAATAACAGTGTGATTCTACAAGGCTCTTATCTCCTCACAGTGTCAATTTTCTGGAAAAACACTTTGCGCTGTATGTCATCAGTTAAACAAAAAAATGAAAAAGAAAATTACCTAAAAGCCAAAGTTTTTAGATAGACAGATATATCTAAGGCTTTTCATTGTGTTTAACCATAACCCTTGTATTTATTCCATGAATGCTTATCAGTGCCCACACAAAACTAATTTGCAGGCCACCTTCTGTTTTTCTTCAACAGTCTAAAAGAGTTCTCATTCTGGGTAACCACCAAATTTAAACTGCACGAATTTTGCAATGAAATCAAGAAATCATTACAATACAGATAATCTCAGTTTTTATGAACCTTGCTCTGCTTTGCATTCAAAAATGCAGCAGTTAACTATTTATGGCAGCAGCAGCTACATGACATGGTTGATAAAAGCTCGTGTGAAATGACTATTGCAGAATTTCATCACACTCTTGCCCGAAACTTTCAAGATACCTTTCTATATATTAAAAATAGTTTTAATTGAGCACACAAAGCAAGTAATCAACAACTTCACACATTGAATTTCTGGATCATCTGCTTGCATATATGGAAGGGCTCCTAAAACATAGCCTAAGAAAATAGACCAGACTTCTTATTAGTGCAAAAGTGGAAGAAGTGCATGGCCATGTGCAAAGTTATTCCTCACAGCTACAGTCACTGGTGTGTTCCTCTGCCAGCTTTAGGTTAATTACTTGTTTGATGTACCAACTGACCGATTTCTTGTAAATGCCTTTTTCTCCTTGTGGTGCCTAGAAAGCTTCTTGTCAGTTAAATAACTTGCTCATCTGTATGACATTCCCTCCAGGATTTTGATGGCCTAGAAGGATTACTGCCCCCGAATGAAGCCTGCTATTCTGTGACAATCCTATTCCATGACACATCCATTTCCTAGTCTGTGATGCATCCATTAAAATTCCATTTCAGAAGCCTCCATTTCCTATGTAATTCACCATTACTTTTTTAATTCATTAACGTTAAAATCTCCTGTTTGATTAAACATCTACATATGGCTGAGTGTACAACAAAGTCCAAAGTACTCTTTTACCATTATTTAAGTATCAACGTGCAGATTTTTTCATACCAATGTTTTTTGAAACTAAAATGTTACATATTATTAAATGGCATCTTCCAAAATTTCCTTGCTGTACCCTGGAGTCAATTGGAGAAAAATTCCTTATTCGCCTCACTATTTCCACCACTGTCACCACAGCCACAAGCCACAGAATATACTAATACAGCACAGGCCAGACTCCACAGTCACTAAAGTCCGTGGCAAAATTACTTAGATAATTCCTGAGCAATTATTATAAATCAGAGCTGCACCATGGCTTCTAAAAACAGGGAAACATTTGTGATATTTGGGTGTTATAAATTTCCTGGCTAACCTCGAGGAAAGGTCGATTATACAGAATTTTGTTATCCATACTTGGCCATTGTATATTACAAGGCATTATTACAGGGATTTTAAGTAGTGAATGCAGAGAACATCTGCTTGATAGCTCAGCTTTATAAGAGGTGTTATTCAAGAATATTCTTGCTATTTTTAATCTATTGGGAGTCTTATATTTCAGACAGGTCTTCATGCCATAGTTGTGTTGGGCATCCCTTCACAGGTGACTTTTGCAAATAAGTAATCTAGACACACACAGCCAGATGTAATTAGAAAGGGAAAACACACAGATCTGATATGCATATATGCTTTCTGCTACTTTCAGACATTATTTCTATCAGATTTGGAGAGAAACTCCGTAATTAAGGAAGAAACACCACTTCAGTTTTTATGATGTTAAAGCTTATTCACACATATGCATACTCAACTCTTAACAGAACCATTCAATCTGCCCTTTGCATGTTGAATATGTAATTGCTGGCTCTTTTCACGTAGTCACTTAGATGAAGAGGGTTTTTTTCCCCCCTCAGCATGATATCAAAGTCTCACAATCATTCATGTACAATGGATTGTCATTTACAAAACTAAATAAAAACAATTGCTGCTTAAAAATGGAAATTCAGAATAACTTACTGTCATATATTCCAACAGTAAATGAAATAGATTAATGTTTTGAATAGTAATTAATTCAGAAAGTCAAGTGGCTTTAAAACAAGAACCCACTTAAGCTTAAAAGCAATCTACACAAAAATGCAAAAAGCTTAATAGACTCACTGATTATTAATTCCACAATGCCAAGCTATGATCATGATGTTATGACAACCTACACAGTATTAACTGTAATTTGCAATCAATATTTCTCCTTCAAACCCTTAATTTCACGTTGCATCGTTCTTTTAAACTAACCTAGTGCAAGTCATGGGAAATTCCTCATTAGCTACACCTACTAAACTCCAGGCACCAGAGGAATGCTGACAAGGGTTTAAGAAGCTAGTCCCAGGCCTAACCAATTAGTGCAAGACAAAGCACACAATCTGCTGATCTTAAGTAGGTAAATTCACACAACTCAACAAGAAGTGCTCCCTGCTCCTGTGAGTGAATGCTGGGAATTTGGTTTTCTCCAAAACTCAAATGAGAAATGGAGCCTGAGTGATAAACAGAATCTAAATACATTATTTTTTCCATCTAGTTCAATATGCCTCATACCTAAAACTACTCGTTTTATGGTCTTGACACTGCTTTTATGAACTGAAATAACCATTAATTTCTTAAACCTTAGTAGGTAAAAGTAGAGCCTGTAAAAGCCAAATAAAATCTAATAGGCACAGAAAAACACTAAAATATGTTAACACTTGCTCACTTAATTTGACAAATGAGATATGAATGCAGTTGGAAATGTGTAGTATTCTTAAGTGCTTGGTGATCAAGCTCTCTATTGGGAGGACATCAGAGTCTGTCAGAAATAGCTGAGGTTTATATTAAAGCAACACATTCTTATTTTCCAGCTGAAAACTGCTCTCTCCAGCAGGAGCAGACCTGAAGTATTCGAACATCAGGAGTTTAATCTGCAACACAAGCTTTGGCATGGAACACACTCATGAGAGAATACCTTTGAAAAAGTGCAAGTGGGGTTATTTTTGCAGGGATATTTGAGTTCGAGGTGGTGTACATTAAGAGTCTGCTCAGGTGCCCTTTGCAGGGATCAATGGAAGTTTCTTTGCTGGATGAGCTTTTTACAGCTCATGCTGTTCCCACGGAAGTGAACACAGACTTTGCCCCTGAATATGATGAGTATGATGCAAGGGAGAGCTGCTTGTCTCAGCCGTGAGACAGCCCCATGTCACCATAGGGGCAGTGCAGGGAAGAGGCACACAGAGAACACTCTATAGGATCAGATGTGCCATGAAATCCACGTCTGCACAAATCCAAGCCCATTACAATCTTCCCAACAGAGCTGTTTTTCCTCTCTGTCACATCACAGAAGGCAGGAGCTACTGCTGATGGAGTGCAAAGCCCCACAGCTTTCCCTGTATTTGGCATCAGTGGTGTGATAAAATGATTTCAGAGACAACTGAGACGGGGTGAGGAGAGTCACTACAGCCCAACTAATGCACAGCCTGCCAAAAACTTTTTAACTGTAGATTATGAGGTGTTTGGCCCATGGTTCATCAACCACAGCCATGACCGTTGTCATTGGAGTATTTTAATATACATACATGAATATGTATTTCAAATATACAATCCAAGGTCATGCATTTCACACAATGTCTGATTTTCTGTATTGATTTTGATATTTAAAGAATATGATTGAGTTAGTTACAAATTTTCCTTTCTCAATCCACGGAGCATACTTAAACAACTATCAAAAAAGATACTGGTCCATCATCATCATACTTATTCTATTTCTCCTATGGATTACTCAAGTCATCCATACTTTTAGAAGTTCTAAACTACAGTAATTAAGAGAGAAGAGAGTGGATAGGACCTTTCAGGTTTGATCCAATGAGAATTGTAAGGTTTACCCTGAAGGCTATGAATTATTCTGACTGCCTCCAAATAGACTTCAGAATGATTCATATTTATTTTAGGGAATGTGCTTCAGCTTATAAAAATTCACAATTTTGGATTCATTTCATTTTTCAGCATGATAGTTTATCATCAAGTATCAACAATACAAGTCCAAACTGAAAGAAAACCACATTTTGGTTAACTACAATCTCATTACTCTTAATGGGCACAAGCTTGTAAGACAACAAAACCCTCCAATTTCCATGACCTTTACTAAATACCACACACAGCTTTGCACAGGATAAAGATCTTGAAGGAATTCTACAGTGTTTGACAGTGCTAAGGTCTCAATCTTGCTTTTAAAGACACTTCAAGAAAACTGTACTCTAACTGCTGTTTGCCACACCACCTCAGGCTACACAAATCACAATGCAACCTTTTCATTCCCCCTGGATACATGAAATATCATCATTATTAGTTACTAAAATTAATTGTTGGACACTATCATGCCCTTTAGAAAGGTTAAAAAAATACTCTGTTGCCTTTTAACTGCAATAGTCCAAAGCACAAAAAACAAGCAGAAATCAAAGAGCAGCATTAAAGGAGAGTAAACAAAGCTAATCTTATGAATGAATGAAAAATAGCTTATTTACCAATATAAGAATGGTTCCTATGAATTAACTGTACTTACTTGATACTTAACAAAACAGATGTTAACAGAACTAAGCAAAATAATGCCTCTGATCAAAGCTTGCAACATCATGCCCTTCAGATAATTATACTTGGTGGGTTTTTCCTCTTTTATTCCTGCCAACTATCTTTCACCCTGGTCCTCCTCCCACCTCTGACCAACATTCATCACACATGGCCTTATACTCCATTTCAAGCACCCCTAAGAGAAAACAGTGCATTCGTCAGCATGTGGTCAAATTTAAAGGGCTCAGTGGAATGAGCCTAAAATACAAAAGCTTAAAAAAACCCCAAAACATCCTTTCTCCTGGAACCAGCACAACCAGAAAGAAAATCACACGTGCTTTCCTCACTCCCATCAAGTTGATCCTTTTGCTCTTCCCCTGCTATTTCCCCCAAAACACAACAACAACAAAAAAAAACCTAACATCATCCAGGTCAACTCTGCAACGAGAACTGCAGTGACAGAGCAGGGCTACCTGAGCCTAAAGACACATAGGGCAAAACATAATTCCTATGCTGAGCCCTTCCCAAAAACTGGCACATTCTTTCAGATGCAAAATGATAACTCAAACTTGAATGTTGATATATGAGTATATATAACTTACATATTATATATATATATATATATAACTTGAACGTTGATATATAAGTAAAAATACTCAAATGTGCTGTGCCCAGGGACCTGTAGATTTGCAGTAGCTGACTCCAACAGCACCATGTGGAGAACACCCCTTGGACAACCTTCAGCCAGGCACAAGCAGTTTCTCCCTTCAGCTGTTTCAGAGTGTCGCTGACTTTACCAACCAAAAGTATTTTTCTAAGCCATCTTTTGACCTAAAACAATATGTGAAAAGGAACAAGGACAGTCTGAAGGGAAGAGAACTTGGAATGATCGTTCCTCCATAAAGATGCTCCTACTTGCGCACCCAGCTCAAAGCACAACAACTTGCCAAGCATTTTTCTTTCACCTCTCCATTCTTTTTTCCTGGAATAAGCTACACATACCCTTGAGAAGATAATTTGAAGATTATGGTTTGTACAGGATATGTAGAAAACATGTTTTCTAGTACAAAATTTATAAAACTTCATATTTTTTCTAAATTAATAAATCTGTATTGGAAACTTACTTTGTAGGAATGCAAACTCCCATGGGGAATGAAAAAGCGCTTATGAATATTTTAAATTGCTCTAAACAGGAGACTATAATAATTCCTTTTGGTTTAGAGTCACAGCAGAATGATTTTACTTAGGAACACAATCTCTGTACAGGCTTGAACTGAGTCTTTCACCAGTGCAAGTGGTGAGAGAGAGTTACTGTAAACCAAGGTTTAACCTTGGGCCGTATTATGCAATGCAGCAAACCCCAGGCCATCAGAAGCATCTCTGAACTCAGTAACTGTCCCCAGAGAGTCCTCCCAGGATTTTTGACTCACTCAGAGTATACAAGGACTATAGCCAAGCAGGGAAGATTCCTGATAACCATGAGTTTTTGAAAGAGGAGCCAAGTGGTCCTTTTACACCTTTACACAGTAGTTCTGTTTTTACCAGCCCCGAGTTACTCTACATTGCACAGAATTTCTAACTTTTGGGGTTGAAATTAGAACTGCAGAGTCCTGAAATCCAGGGATGCAGTGTGTCCTTACGAGCAGAGAGAAACATCAAAAGCTAGTACCCTTTGTGCCAAATTAAAGGTTTTGAGTACAAAGATCTAACAACAGAAGAGTTGAACTATTCTAAAACAAAAAAAAAAAAATGAAGTGTATTTGCAACCCAGGGGTTGGAAATTATTCATTAACATAAGAAGTCCCCAGCCCTTGATACTGTCTTGGCTTTCTTCTCTTTTGATCTTAATATGCAACACTTTATAACATCAAAATGGTGTTATATATCAGAACTTTTTTTTTAATTGTAATGCTAGCATTCATAATAATTATAAGTTGCTTTTCAAACCATCTTTGAGAAGAAAAGCATATTAAAGTTATCCTAATAAATCCACTGGAGGATTATTGTTGCACTGGAATATCAAAGAATTTAGGATGCATTGAAGATTTATTGTCATAAACATTGAAGTGTTAATGATATTAATCTGAAACTGAGTGTTCTTCCTTTGATTAGATGCTATACATCAGCCTGACAGTCTTAATAATTCCTGGTAAGACTGATAAATGAAATCAATTTTGTTCCATTATTCAATATGACTGCAAGTTAATATAGAAACGAAATTATTTCCTTATAAATTTTAAATTATAAACTACAGAGGTGCAAACACAGTCCAGCTGTCTCTTTACTTCGCAGTGGGCCCGTGCTGTGAAATGGATTAAGCAGTGTGGGCAACTTCCCACCCTCCCAAAATTCTGGGAGAAAATTCTGGGAGTTATTCTTCCGAGCTGATGTTCCTCCTTCCAGGGAATTCTTCAGTTCAAAGTGGTCAAGGCATTTGACAACAGAAGCGCTGATGTTCTTACAGCCAGGCACAAGCAGACCACATACACCTCAGTGAGTGAGCATGGGGGACTTCCCGTCCACAATTATTCTGGGACTTTCAAACACATCCCTAAGGGTGCTTTTCAGCACAGCACAGGAAAAGTCATCTATGTTGTTTTCATGCCCAAATGATGTAATAAAAAAAACAGTGGAAGAAAACTCACCAAATCTTTGCCTCACGTGCCTTTTACACAACCCTAAAATCTGGATTGTTTACCTGCAGCTCCACCTCGCGCTTTTCAAAATCATGAGACCTTGTTAATTCTTCGTTTATCCTTAATAAAAAAATCCTAGCAAACTGAGCTTTATATTGCAAATAGTTAAGCAAAAAGAGAGCACAAATTTTCCTAAGAGCTACATGCAAACAAAACCCCTTAATCCGTTCCACATTACTTCAGCACACCAAGCCTTGCAAAAACAGGCATGAAAACATTCACGCCTAGGCATGAAGCGTTGGTGCCGAGAAATGCAATCTTTCATTTGCACTTCAGTATAAGTTAATGAAACTCTTTCAACAGCTTCCTTGGTATTTTTCAGTTTTCAAATATAAATTTAAATAATATCCGTCAGGAATCCACATCTACGTAGGACGGGCACAGCAATAATAAATGAAAAACTGACTCTGTGAAAGAGAATTTAATTCATAGTATGCGAGATAACGCAAACCAAACTAAAAGCAATAACTAAAAACAGGCATTATTTTCTCTTTTCCTCAAAAGCTGATGAAGGCAGCATGACCTCCACCGGCTCCACTGTCCAGTGTAAGACGCTGAGCTGGATTCATGGATGGGTTTTGCCCAGCTGGGGCAGGGTATGGAGGGCAGAGCTGAGCGAGCAGGGCAGGTGTTGCAGTGGCTGTCCAGTCACACACACAACACGTGCTCGAGGGGCAAGGCAAACACAGATTGTGCTGCAGGACCGTGCTTCCAACGCAGGTTGCTACAGAGGATGTCATGCCACGAGATTTGTAACAAAGCCAAGGAAATCTGGAAGCAGGGGCTTCGCTGATTTACAGGGTTCATTTCCCATAGCAGCATCCAGGCAGGTTAGTCAACTCAAGCACTTTCCCTTCAGGAATGGAATGGAATAACGTGCTGACAGAACTGGCTGGAAATACTTAATTTCTGCCTCCTTCATAAGGATATTTAATGTGGCTTCTAAATGACCCTGCTGAGAAAGGCATTCTTTGTCTACATAAATTATATCTGACAGGGAGAAGGAAAAACATTTTTAGAAAGCAGCTCTCCCATAAACTGTATTAGCTTTTTGCCATCAGCCTTTGAAATTCCTATTCAACAGAGGCCTAACAGCATGGAAGAAAGCAGCAGGCAATTCCACACTCAGAATTAAATCTGCAAGTAAACAAAGGGGGACGCAAAATTTCAGATTCATGCGTTTCATGAAGTTCAGTTCTTTAACTCAAACAAAGACAAACCAAGGGATTTTTTTATGACACTCTTCACAACAGTACTCCATATGTAAAACTCCACTGAAATGACTGCATTACAGAAGACATTTCCAGCTACTGCAGCAAATGAGCCAGTACTGAGCAAATACAAGTGTTTAAATTCTCTTATATATAATATTTACAAATATTTTGCATTAGAAAATACCAGAATCACTCTGTCCTGCTTCTGAGGGCAAAAAAGTAAACATTTAATGTAGCCTGCAGCATAACAGTAACCACTGAATTTTCTTTTGAAGTTCATGTGTATTATCACTCTGATAATAATACAATACTCTCATTGACTGCAACTCATAGAAATCAATATAAGCTGCTTAAATTAAGATGAATATTGTTTTATGCTAGTTTAAAGAAAACAACTCTGAAGAACTTAAGAGACTCTGTTTAGGTGATATGAGTAGCTGCTTCTTGCCAGGAGGCAGGTATAAAACTGGCCTGGATCCGGTTTAGCTGCAATATACTTCTGTAAATGACATACAAACTACAGCCTTTTGAACTCCCCCTCACAGTCACTCTGAACTGGCCATGCTAAATCTTGGAACTAAAAAAACCCCTGGTTTTGCTGAAAACTCATCCAAAACCCACACTTTTCATTCTGCTGCCAACTTACTGTCAATCTCTTCATTAATTTCTGGACACTCCTCAATCAACTCGGTTTTCTTTTTCTTGTATTAAGGGAAGCAGGAATGGCTCCTCCTTCCTTTGGAGCATCTTAAGAGCTAATTTCAGTGGAGCAACTTAATTTTTATTGTTACTTCAATCTCATAATATATAACTCAATGTAAAAAGGCCTCTCCATTGGAATAAATGTACTGTCACCACTGATCTTTACAACTATCAAAATAGGACCAATGTTAGATCTACTTGATGTATGGTTCTAATATTGAGAAGAAAGATGAGTCAGTTTAAAAGCTGATTGCTGGAAAACTAATGTTCCTATGATGCTGAGTGAATGGAAGAGAGAGCTCACTTGGAAGGAGGTTACTGGGTAATTTCTCTAATTCACACTCTCAAAGAAGCCCATTCTGACAAATGCTCCCAAATAAAACACATTCTAAATGAGAGCCCCGTGGCTTATTCCAGTGTTCACATGCAGGTGAAAACCTTCTATTCACATTAAGAAAAAGAAGTATAAACACATTAGGACAAAGTGTTAATATCTCCCTTACGTTTCCTACACAGAGACTCCACACAGCATTCCAAGAACCACTTCAAGCATGGCCAGGTGTGTACGTGCAAATCCACTTTTCACTGTCCTATCACTGGGATCCTTTCACTGACAACACAAAGTCCCCAGGACCTGCAGAGTCTCCTTGCCCTGGCCCTGAACTTCCCTCGCACCTGCAGAAAGGGGTTGGTTCGCTGCCATTTCAGGAGTGCCATCCGTCCTTCCTGGCAGCACCTTGGTTTTTACGGCACAAACGGAGTCATTACTGAAGATGGAGGCAATCAAGTGCCCTCTGCCAACAGGGAGAATAAAACCAGACCTCACTCTGCCTCCTTTCTCCTTCACAAGCAGACCTGGGTGCAGCACTGCTGATATAAAAAACGAGCTAAAACTTCATGTAATTGCACCAAAGATTGAGGGAACTCCAGAATGAAGGAAAAGAAATGTTTTGAGTCCATTACACAGACTTATACAGTCAAAACATGAGAATGTCAGGAACCTTGTACGAAACCAGCGGACTCCAGTGGAGCACTTATGGCAGTTCTTAAGCCAGACTGAACTCTAATAGAGTTGGAGTCACCCTTTATGAGGACAGTAAAACTTGGAACTTACACACACAATAACATCCTGCTCCGCAGAATTTCCTGACAGAAGCTGTCCACAAAATTTGGAGACAAATTTTGGAATAATTTCATTTTCTGTACGCAGTATGAAATATTCCTTCTGCGCTACAGAAAAGAAAATCATTAAAAAGAGACCCACCTATGCCATACAAGGTAGAAGTAAAACATTATGCACATTTTTTTCCCAGTTAGTATTTATCCAGAGTGCAGAAGGTGCAGAAAAGTAAAGAAAGAATAATCATAGCTTAATTGCAAGGCAATTGAGAGTGGGTTAAAGTGATGGAAAAAAACGCAACTCAGATGAACAATAGCAACTAGAGACAATTGCCTAAGCAATTCCGTATGGATGGACCTCGGATTGGTGACAGCTCACTCAGGCAGAGCTAAAAGGCACACAGCTCTTGACTAATTTCTTGTTATGAACAGAACCACTGCAAAAAACAGGGCCAGGGACACAGATTCTTGTAATGAAGGAGCCAGGTAACTACACTGATTGCAGATCAGAGTTCCTGGCTGCACTTCAACTTGATGTATTGGCCAGAAAGCAGCTTGTAACCAAAGCCCCTTCTCATAAGCAGTTGCCTTGCTTTCAGAAGAAAATAAAAATGGGGCAGTAAGAAAACCTTTTGTATGAGCACAGCTCACTAAGTCGTCCAGTTCTTCTGCACAACTGTCTGAATGAGGCTTCACGTTCCTCATTTACCAAACCAGTCATTTCTGCCACCCACAATATTCACCATTAAAATGTTATAATTATTTCCAGTTCAACATTGAGAACTCTCAGAGAGGTGCTCTGCTGGTCTGGGCAAACAATCCTGACAGACTCCCGCTTCTGTGAGCTCTTCTTAGCCAGCTCTTCGCACATTTATTATGGGATAAAGGACCAGAGGAGTTTGACCTTTCTTAGTTAGGAAATCATGTGGTATTTAGACTTCACAAACATTTATCAATATTTTTTTTCACCTTAGTCCACGGTGCTCATTAAAATGTCTTCTTTGCAACATTCAATGCTGTTAATCTCTCTAAGCCAAAACACCGACACTGGATCAACATTCTGAAAGAGCTGGGTTTTGCTGTCACAAATGACACTTGAACCAGAGGTCTCCAAAAATTTACAGTACGAGGAGATGACAACCATAGTCTGTAAAACATGAACCTCAGATAAAAGCAGCCATTTCAGTCTTAAGACTCATTAAAAATTTTAACTCTGTCCAAAATACCTCCTCATTTATTTATTCTTTCATGCTCAGGGAATGTTATTCCCAAATAATTTTGAATTTATAATACACAATTCAACAAGGAGATTACAGTATTCTAGGATTCTTCTGTATGAACAGAGAATCCAAACCCAAATTAATATACAGAGAGCACCCTTAGAGCACTCAGCCTTGGTTGGGAAGAGGTAGAAACATGAGGCATAAAGGGCACAGCATACTTCCCAGAGCCCAAACCTCGGAACGGCAACACCACCCAGTACAGAACCTCCGAGAAGATCCAAGTTACAACAGGATTCTTCCAGACAGGGAGTTGATCCTACACTAGTGGCAAACCTAGGAGGAAGCTATCCTTTCCTTTCAATCCCTCATTCCTGGTGTGCAAAGACATTTTTTTAAAGCTAACATTTATTTTAAAAATTCATAGACGCGTGTATGGCAGCCCTATGACTCTTCAGCAGTTTGTGAACCCTTGTGATCACTGTAAACGACAGCAGAGTTTGACTGGACGAGGGACACCCTTTTCTGGGACACGTACTGTGAGGCAATTGTGCCACCTGATGGCTGCTCCTGTAATGACCTACGGGGAGTCCTGAACAATCCTGAACCTATGGGATAGCCAAGACTCACCAGTTTTTCAGCACAGAATTAAAATACTGATACAGCCTATCCTCCCAGTTCCAGAATCTTTTTCCATATCAAGTTTTGCCTGATCTCACACTGCTCCTTCTGCAGGATTTTGTTCTCTGACAAAACTGCAACAACTCCTCTGAAAAATTCTGACATTCCCTCCCCACCCCAATATTCTGCACAGTTACCAGGGGGAAGGCAAAGGAATAGTTACTGTGACACATATTCCGTTGTCGAAACCGAGTCCTGTGCCTGTGCAGCTCCTCCCAGGAAAGCTGGCACCCACTGAGTCTTGCTTTCAAATAGGTGTCATTAGATTTGCATACAAATAAAAGCAAAACAATGTGTTTCACAGAACCATACATGATTAAAGTCTCACAGCCTACCAGAACAGTACATTATAAATCCTCCCATTTCATGGGCACAAAGGACCAAAAGCAGACTGTTTTTAAAGGCAACTACCCGCTCTGTGCATCATAAAAAAGTAAACACTCAGAAAATCCATTCTAAGGAATAGCTAAAATCCAGGGGAAAAAAACCTTTAACAGCACAAGACATATCTAATTTAAGCAGATGTTTTGGGTTCTAAGACCTAGCTAAAAGGCACAAGTTGATGGGACAGGACAGGGCATCCCAATAGACAGCAACTTGGAAAACAACTCTTGTCACCAGATTTAAAGGCCAGGGAATACTGTGACAATCTTTAACTGCAAGGCCTCATGGATTTACAAGAGCCCAATCTGAGAAATAGACAGTAAAAAGTAAAACCCAGGAGGTGCAAATCTGTTCACAAAACTCTGCAATTGGAGCAGGTAACTCCGGGGTGTTAAGGAAGAAACTTAGCAGTGAGTTCATACTCAGCAGAAATTACCAGAACTGTAGGTGACTAACAGTGGAGTTAGTATCTTAGTCCCTTGAGTTACCTTCAGCAACTGTGTAGCTGAGAAATGGCTGTTTGTAGACACAAAAATAATTCTGCTGCTTGTGTACCAAGACATGTTCTTTCCCACAATGTTTTGCTTAATGATCCAATTAATATTGATACCACCAGACTACACCTTCCGTAAACAAATCCTGATTAACCAGCGAATAACTTCTTCCTACAGTCATCTAGGTTTAGACTTGACTACATATGTGACAAGTCATCACAAACCTTTCCAATGGGGAAATTCAGTGTAGGAAACCAGTGCTCATTTAATGGGAAGAAGGTACATCAAATATAGTAATATTACTTAGGCATACTTAAATCCAGTGCACTTATAAACTTCTCATTTCTGCTGTGGGTTGATGAACAGAGCTAGATGATGGCAAACCACGACAGACATAAGACTAAATAACTTTCTTTATATATGCCTTACCTATTTGTTGCTCAAACCTCTTTCAGGGATCCTACTGCATGTCTCAGAAACAATGTGAAAATAATGCATGCTATTAATTGCAGTGTATCCTAGCCTGGAATGCCGTTATGACAGAAGTCAAGCTTGTCTAGACCTAGCAACAGCTTTTTAGAGGATTTCATTCCAGATGAAAGAATAGTTATTTCCACCTACAAGAATGCTAAAAAAACCATTTGAGAAAAAAAAATATCACAAAAGTACCAGAAATGTCGTTCATCAAGTGCATTACACCATGAAAGCAAGTTATTTCTCTACCACCATTTTTGATAGACACACTGCTACTGCAGTAAATATGACATTGCTCTAACAATGGAGAGAGTATTCTAACAATTATGGCTCCTTCTAATTGCCCAACATTTTGGCATAATGTAGAAGTAAACAAGATGCTCTTTTAAGCCCTGACTCCAATTTCTCTGTGGGGAAAAGGCAATGTTCTTGTCAAGGAATAGGATTTAAGCACGGACCTGCAATACAATGGCTGCTGATCTCGACTGTCTCTCAGGCCTGCGATTCTGCCTTTTCCCTCACCCTCACGTGTAAAAGGAATGCCTCTAACCGGATGTGAAACTCTGCAAAAAAGGTGGTATTCTAACACAACAAACAGAGGCAAGCACAGATTAGAATTATTTCCCTCGAAAGCTCAGGTCATTGGCACCTTGGCCTCGTTGTTTGCTTTCAGAAGCCCAACGGTGCAACATGTCGCCCATTTTCCCTCAGAGCGGGCAGCCAGCGGAGGGGCCTCTCTGAGGGGAACCCTTCACACCCCGCACGCACAGCCTTGCTCTGCTGGCCCTGCAACAACTCACCCTCGCCAAGGCTGCAATCCCCACAGCCACACACCCCGTGGCCGTAGCCTGGCCCCGGAGAAAAATCAAATTTCCCTCTTGCAAGTTCAAGTGAAGGAAGAGGAAGGCGCCGCAAAATGGGGCCTCCGTTGGCCCAGAGCGCGGCTGTGCAACAATGGCCTCCCGTCGCTGTGCTCCCCATGGACACGGCTGTGCCCGGCTCTTCCTGAGCACAGGCTGTTCCCAATACAACACGGTAATGGAAATCCTGCCAAGCCCAGAACCCCGGAGTGCAGCAGAACGGGACTTTGCCATGTCTGTTCCACTACCATGGCTAGTGGGGGGCTTCCTATCTCTCGCCCACCCTCTCACTGTGAGATATCGAGAAGGTGTTGGCAGCTATCTGCTTCCTTCCCTTTCCCTCTGCTTCCCAAAAGTGAAAGGATTTTACCCAGAGCACAAACCTTGAAACATCAACACCACCCAGTACAGAACATCTGAGAAGATCCAGGGTGCAATTGGGTTATGCCAGACAGGGAGTTGATGCTACACTAGTGCAAATCCAGAGAAAACCATGCCACTGTTTCTGGAGACACCTTCCTTCCACTTCCCTGTATTGGCACCCGTCCTGTTCCAGGTACAATATATCAAGTTGCAAGAATATGTCACATGACAAAATTCACCAGGGAATAAAATGTAGGTTCATATCTGTTTGGATCTTCCCTGTTAAAGTTTCCTCTGAATCCTACAGTCTCTGAAATTCCTGTGTTAAACTCTCACTGTTTCCATTATATAACCAGAAACTATCTACTTTCTTCTCTTCTTCCTGGTATGAAAAGGCCTTGTCCTAAAGCAAAAAATCATTTTTAAAATTCACATACACGTGTATGGCAACCATATGACTATTTAGGAACTCAACTGGCAAATTGCAAACACTTGTGATCACTTCATAAATGAGAGCAGAGTTTGTACAAGGGACACGGAACGTGGGGCAGTTATGACACCTTATGGCTGGTCCTGTAATGACGTCCAACATTTTAAGGGTAAACAGGTAGAAAAAGCAGAGAGTTAGGAGTTTTAAATCCTGGTGAGGTCACAGTGTACAAGTAACTCATCCACGGCCACAGCCCTGTTTGCAGAAGGGGCTCCTGGGGCAGGAGATCCCATTTTGTGCCTGGAGAGCCTCCTCAGGGCTCCTTCCACACTGAGCCACGAGGCTGCTCTGGGGAATGCCCAGCACAAGTGGTTGGCAACTGGCTGTCACCCCAAACATTCCAGTCACCCGCTGCTTCCACAGCGACAGGCTGTCACCTCAAACATTCCAGTCGCCCACTGCTTCCATAGCAATGGGCTGTCACCCCAAACATTCCAGTCACCCACTGCTTCCATAACAACGGGCTGTCACCTCAAACATCACCATCACCCACTGCTACCATAGCAACAGGCTGTCACCCCAAACATTCCCACCAGCGCTGCCTCCTGGTAACCAAATGGTGAATCCATGGTTACCACAGGAACAGCCTCTCACTGGAAAGCAAAAAGTCAAGACTCAACCAAAACACACACTTCTCATTCTGCTGCCAACTTCCTCCCAACCTCTTCATTACTCTCTGAATATTCCTCTATCAACTTCGTTTCATTTTTCTGTATCAAGGGAAAAGGGGATGGCTCCTCATTTATTTAGAGCATCTTCACAGCTAATTTCAGTACAACTCATGATTACTGTTACCTCAATCTCATAATATACAACATTACGTAAAATGGCCTCTCCACTGGAATAAATTATCTGTCACCACAGATCTGCTCATTGCACTTTACAACTGTCAGAACAGAACCAATATTAGATCTACTTGTTCTATCGTTCCGGTATTGAGACCAATGAAGAATCAGCTTAAAAACTTATTGCTGGAACATTAATGTTCTTACAACATTAAGTAAATAGAAAAGACAGATCACAATTCAATCAGGAACGTCATTACTGAGTTTAATGGTTCACCTAATTCACACTCCCAAAGAAGCTCACAAATACTCCCAAACAGAACACTTTTTAAACGAGAGCCCAGTGGCTTATTCCAGTGCTTAAATGCATCTGAAAACCCTCTATTTGCATTACAAAAAAGAAGTATAAAGACATCAATAGAAAGTGTGCATATTTCCCTTTCTTTCCCCATCCAGCTCACAACAGGTTTATAATACACACAGCATGTACACATATTTAGCAAGCTCTAACTACCGGATATGATTTATGAGTATATCAAAATAAAACATAGAATTTTATTACTGTATTAACATTTTAAATGAGCTCCAAGCCACCTAAATTCATTCCAACTGGATGTAAAGCTAAAGAGAGTTCAGACCACTCAGTATCAATGTATGTCTACATTGGGAAACATGACATGCTCCTCCTTTTCTTAAATGACTCCACAGCATTATTGGAATAATTCTGAGCTCTAGCAAACCATTTCTCCTATATTTCCATGTACAAGGATTTGGGCTTTGTTCATGGAGATACTTCACTTTAAGTCTGTTTTTCTTAATTTACAGCTAAAAGACTTCTATGAAGATCAAATCTCTTTCAGATGCCATTTATTCCTCTCTTGAATCCAAACAACTCTCGTATAACGAACTTACAATTTCCCAAGTGATATCCACATTTAACTGGAAAACAAGCTTACTGCATTTCTACTATAAATGATGTTTTTCCCACCTGCAAGTTTAGTTACAAATACAGACTTTAATTTTTGCTCAAGTTTCCAGCCTTGACAAGGCAGAGTTTCATTTGTACTCTGGATTTCCATCTTACGTCTATACATAGGATGTAAATGTAAAATGCATTCAGTTCCCTTTTTATACACTAAAATAAAAAGAAAAAAACCAAAAAACATCCCAAACTCCAACACTGTTGGAGATGTGCCCTCCTGAGGGGGAGATTTGCTCTATTTTTTGACTCATAACCAGTTGTCTTGTTTCCAGAAGAAAAAAAGCACTGAGCAGCAAGAAACCTTTTGCATTAGCACAGCTCACTAAGTGGTCCAGTTATTCCACATAGCAACTGCAACCTTCCCATTTACCAAACTGGTCATTTTTGTCATCCATAATATATTCATCGATATATAATTATTTCCAGTTGAAAAATGAAAATACTTAGAGAAATGCTCTGCTGGCCTTGGCAGACAATCCTGTTTCCCCACAGCACTTCCGTGAGCAATTCTTAGTCAGCTCTTAACACATTTAATGTGGGATAAAGGACCAGAGGAGTTTCAGCTTTGTAAGTTGGGAAATCATGAGGTATTTAGACCTTTTGAACATTTACAAAATGCTATTTTAACCTTTGAAGATCAGAATTTTCAACTTGTGTTGTCAGTGTTCATTAAAATGCTTTCTTTGCAAGATCCAATGCTGTTAGTATCTCTAATATGCATCAGCTTATAAAGGGCAGTCCCACAAAGAGCTTCTAAGCCAAGCACCACCGACACTGGATCAACAGCATCCAATGCTAGTTTGATTTTGTTGTTGCAAATGACACTTAAACCAGATGTCTCAAAAAAAAGCTACCAGGAGCAGACAAACATAGTCTTGGAGACGTGAACCTTAGCCAGAAGCATCCATTTCAGTCTTAAAACTGATTCATGTTTTAAAGTCCTATTCAAAATGCCTCCTCATTTATTTATTCTTTTATGTTTAGGGAATGTCACTCTCACATGATATTTTGAATTTATAATATTCAATTCTGTAGAGAGATTACAACGTTTTAGGATCCCTCTGTAAGGACAGTGCAAGCCCCAAGAATCCAAACCCAAATTAATATATATAGAGAGAATTCTTAGAGCACTCAGCCTTGGTTGGGAAGAGAATGACACACAAAGAGCACTTCCCAGAGCCCAAACCTTGGGAATGGCAACACCATCCAGTACAGAACCTCTGAGAAAATCCAGGCTACAACAGGATTATCCCAGACAGGATGCCAGGCTTATCCCAGGGATGCCATCACAGTGCAAATCCAGGGAAAGTCGTGCTACTGCCTCTGGAGACACCTTCCCTCTGCATTCCTGCACTATCACTGGTCCTCTTCCAGGAACAAAAGATTAAGTTCCAAGAGCATGGCACACGAAAAAGAATCCATCAGGGAACAAAGTGCAGGTTTATATCTGTTGGGATCGTCCTCCTAAACTCTCTCCTAACGCTACAGTCTTGGTAAAACTCTTGCTACCTTTGTTGTACTACAAGAAGCTCCCCACTTTCTTCTCTGTCCCTCATTCCTGGTGTGAAAAGAGCTTTTTTTTCAAGCTAAAAATAATTTTTAACATTTTTACACGTGTATGGCAACCATATGACTTTCCAGGAACGTGACTTGCAACTTGTGAGCCCTTGTGATCACTCTGTAAATGGCAAGAGTTTAACTGTACAAGCAACACCCTTTTCTTCGACACATTCTTGGAACGTGGGGCAATTGTGACACCTTATGGCTGGTCCTGTAATGGCCTTCAACATTTTAAGGGTGAACAGATTGAAAACCAGAAAGTGAATAGTTTGAAATGCTGGCTTGGTCACAGGGTACGAGTAGCTCATCCATCACCATAGCTCTGTCTCCAGAAGGGGTTCTCCAGGGCAGGAGATCCCACCAAGACCATTTTGTGCCTGGAGAGCCTCCCCAGGACTTCTTACAAACTTAGCCACAAGGCTGCTCTGGGGAGTGCCCAGCACAAATGGTCAGCAACGGGCTGTCACCCTAAACATTCCAGTAATCCACTGTTACCATAGCAACAGGCTGTCACTTGAAGATTCCCAGGAGAACAACCCATTATTCCCACAGTAATACAAATGTGTTGGTGCCTGGTATATCCTGGGTTCCTCAGCACGGGCTATGCAAGTTCATTCCAGCCTCTCCTCAGACTTCCCCATAAGCAAAAAAGAGATTATCAATAAATTAACACGCAGAAAGTCACCACAATACTCACTTTCTACTACATTTCTAACAGGAATCACAGAACAGTTACTGCTGCCCTAAGAACACTATATATATACACCCTGCCTTTCCCCCAGGGTGTGAATCTATCCATAATGTTATGCAGGTGGCTCCCACCATCAGGCAGAACGCCTCCAGCTGACTTAACCAATTAAGTTAGGTTTTAAGCTCATAAAACCCTCCACTGGAAGCTGGGGCAGCTTGAGGAAAGGTGGTATGGCTTGGAGAGATCACTGTACCTTTTTAGGTTATATTAGAGAGGGCCTCTTGAAAGGAGAAGAAACAGTGTTGTCTTTGTCGGGCTTTTCCTAACAGGTTTGAGCCTTTACTCAATTCCACAGAGTAATTTAGGTTGGAAAAGATGCTTAAGATCAACAAGTGCAACATTAAGCTATATGCCAAAGTGCCACGTTTTAACTGTGCACTTTTTAAATCTCTCCAGGAATGCCAACTCTACTTCCCTGGGCAGCCTGTTCCAGTGAAGAAATTCTTCCTGATATCGAATATAAACCTTCCCTGGCACAACTTGAGTCTGTTTCCTCTTGTCCCTGTTACTTGGGAGAAGACATGAACCCCCGACTGCAACCTCCTTCCAGGTAGTTCCAGAGAACCATAAGGTCCCCCTGAGCCTCTTTTTTCCAGGCTAAACACTCCCAATTTTGAGAAATTCTGTCAGGGCGTGGGGGGGCATTATACAAATGCAAAAGAAATACTCAGTTGATAAGATACAACTCTGCAGCTGGTTTCTGACAGAGAAGGAAGGGTCTGAAAACTGCTTCTTGTTCTGATTTGGATGCAAACAGCAGTTCTTTGGCTGTGCTTCTGTAGGTTCATAATCGCTTAATTTTCTCACTTGGAATAAATACAGGGCTAGATTTTTATTTGTGGGGGAAGAACAGTAGAATGTATTAAACCAGACTTATTTTTTTAATTGTGGTAGATGTACATGTACCATAGTGAAACAAAATGTTAGTATAGTACAACGGGCTCTTGGACTACCCATAAACACCTTGAAGTTAATTACTCGCTTGTTATTCATTCAGTTATTCATAAAGCAATTCATGTTCATTAGAAGTAGAATAATTGTTGAGGTATGGCAAAGAAAGTGGAAAAAACCTGAGAAGCTTGAGTTATGCTAAGCTCGATATTTTTAAGGTTATTTGGGATTTTTAAAATGAAATATTGTAGATATTTCTAACTTATATTTGCTCATAATTCTAGCTTCAACTGGTTCTAAATCTAATGTTGGATGTAGATTAAAACCCAGATGCATAAATTCCTAGAAACAAAATACTGTACTTTAGGCTTAGATGGACTAATATTTTAATTATGTGTTTTATTTATGATAACCCTCATTTCCACTAGTTTTTTCAGATCACAATGAGAGGAAGCAACAACGTGGGAATAAGTTTTCCCTTGAGTTGGAAGACACGATGAATTATGCCACAAATGAAACATGCTTCACAAGAGATGCAAACATTACAGCCTGGCTGCTCATACAGTGGAATCACAGTGGCATTAATGAGAGTGTGACTGACTTAAGGCAGCAAGCTGTCCCAATAGCTCAAACCAAACAGGCTCGTTTCCAGACTGAGTCCCACCTCTGTTAGGTTCCCACCACTCTGTGTTACCATGTATGTGCTGATGGATCAAGAAATCGGTAGTTATTACAAATCTCACCCAGTGTAACGAAGCGGGGATGTTAACCAGTGAGCCTATTATGCCTTCCACTGCCTCATGCTTCTTTGTGATTCTGACCTTAAACATGAAATCTGGAATTGTTCTCTGGTACCCTGCAGGCTACGTAGAACCCAAAGTGAAGAACCAAAACATTCTGTCCTTTTTGAGCATACAAGCAGTGACATGTGTGACAAATGGCTGTTACATTTTGTTTAGCTAAGCACTGTGAAAATTAGGATATTTTATTGAACTTGTTGGATCCTTTCTGCTGTAGATCTGTGAGTGCTGAAGGTCTTGTAGGAACAGCTCATTGTTTGCTTACAGAACAATAAGATAATTTTAAAAACATGCCTTGTTATTAAAATATTTTTGGATGCAGATTGCACCAGAAACTGTTAAGCTCAGTGAAAAACAGAAGCTTTACTTAATCTACAAAGTATGAAACTACACCCATCATAGCAAGACTGAAGCACCTTACTGGAAATGAGAAAGGGCATTTGTGGTGTAGTGGCTGAAACAGATGGACCTTAAAATCTGTCATCAGCAACTAATAATTTGATACTGGAACATTTTTAAGAAATCAAAAGTTGGAAAATCTGGACATGTCCCATTAAATATCCCAATTATTTTTTCCAAAGCAATTTTCTTCTAGTATCCAGGTTGGTTCACCACTCTCGGCGCTCCATGGACAGCAAGAGCTTGCCGTGCGCGCACCTTTGGTCTGGGAGGAATCTCCGTCCATATGGAACTTTGGTGGTTGGATGGACAATTTCAGCTCAGCGCTCCTGCAAGCGAATGACTGCCGTTCCACCCAGGAAAGAGAAAATTACACCAGTGGAATGCTCGTAGAATGTGCATCCAAGCCACAGCATGAGAAAGCAGCAGTGCACGTCAAGGCTAAGAAATCCCATGGGAGTTATGTACTACATCATGATCCTACTTAGGCATTTGGAGTCAATTTGGGATTGTTTCACCCTTTGTGCAGAAAGATTTGCGCCATCCTCGGCGAAACCCAAACCCAGTCTTGGCTCTTTGAGAGGAAACGGAGAGATGTAAAGCTCTTCTTCCCTCAGGCTGACAGCCGATTTCACACGCTCAAACCTGGTCTCCTGAAGCACAGCTCCCCTCTGCGCACAGCCAGGCTGCTTATTTCCAGGGAATGGCTCCTGGGCACGGTTCCCTGGGCTGCAGTACCTCGTGCTCACAGACCCGGGCTCCCTGCACTGCCGCATCCCCTCCCGACACCCCGCGGTGAGCGCGTCACCGCACCCGGCACGCAGAGCTCGGCACGGCGGCCGTCTGCGAGCCCGTCTCACGGAAAGATTTGTCCCTCAGAGGGGAAACACATCACAGAACGCGCTGCGTTGGAAGGGATCCACGAGAACCACAGAAGCGCGGAATCGCTGGGGCTGGAAGGGACCTCCGCGGATCACCCGGTCCAACCCCGCTGCCAAGGGCAGGGCCACCCGGAGCGGCTTGGGAATCTCCCCGGAGACGGGAGACTCCGCGACCTCTCTAGGCAGCCTGTTCCGGCGCTCTGCCATTCTCAACGCAAAGTCCTCCCTTGTGCTGAGGTCGGACTTCTCGTGTTTTAGCTTACA